>NMRB01000752.1:77862-95603 GCA_002633025.1 Notospermus geniculatus | reverse complement strand
ATGGGGTGGATTAATATTTAGACAGTCATGTTACTATGAATATGGATAATTAGCCCTTTGTTCCAGGGAATTTTGGCGCGAAGGACAGCGTCGATGTTATTGATTCAAAGCAAAGGTGCCATTTTGAATGACAAATCTCCACCACCCACGTACTGTTTAACATCCTCGTCTAAATTAGTCAATTCTCTTGAATTCCTGTGCGTTTTCTGCGTTTACTCGAACATGCAGCAGAATGAATGTGCCGCAATGCAAAGATGTTGAAGAAAGTACCGGTATGAAACAGAGGGAGGAAAATGAAATCCCACAAGCATATTATGTGAGTATACTATATTATATACCTACTAGGCTGCTGGGCCCTAGTTAAAAAGACAAAATCTACTTAATTTTTTGCAGTGCGTCAATCACCATGCGCAGCACATTGCACTGCCACAATAACGTGGCTACATGTGTGTAGCTTTACTTGTAGATGAGAAATTTATGCAATATTTGTACATGTATTGCTTTTTCTTTATTTTCTCTAATTCCTGCACTTTATATTGATAGGTACCGGTACAGGATTGTTCACAATCAAGCGGTGACGACGAGGCGATCCCCGGGAATCCGATATTGAAGTTGACGGATGTGGTAAAGAAAATAAAGTTCTCGTTTTGAAGAAGTTATCGTGGGAACGTAAGAAGATGCGTGGTATCAGCAAAAATTGCGGGACATACTAAGCAACTTGCTGACGCCACCGAACGAACAAGAGGAACGTTGGAATCTAGCAGGACACCTCCAGAGAATGCTCGAAATGCTCGTAAGCAGGTACCGACATTACGTGAATTAGCATAGTCTTACGAATGAACTTTTGAAGGGACTGTGAGAAGCACGTTCGTGAAATATTGTAAAATTGTAACGTTTGTGTGTTTTGATATCCAACATAAAGCACAAAAAACGAGACACAAAATTATAGTATAAAATAAAATCGTCTCCGAATTTTGCAAATTTTCGACCCTAACCGGGCTTCCTGAGGCACTTTCTAGTAAAGATCACAGAAGTAAATGAGCTGTATTCCAATATTATGGATCATTTATGGAAATTTATTTAGAATGACTCCAAGCTGTACGGTCAGTTATAATTTAGAAATGAACTGTAAAAATATTATTTTGAATTGACTTTTGAGATTCTTAGCATTGTGTACCACAGTTGTTTAAGTACAATAAAAGCGTGTTAATTAATTAATAATAAATGAATGATTATTCCTTCTTTCATCAGGTGCTGGATCCCCTCCAAATTTGTTTCAGGTTGCTGTGTGACAATTAGTGTAAGGTCAACACTGGTAATTAGCCAACACTGGAACATAGTGTTGGACCAACACTGGTAACTTACACCAAGAAACAGTGTCACCCAACACTGAAATGGTCTTTGGCGACACTTGTAAACGGTGTCAAACCGACACCCAGAACCAGTGTCCAGCCGACACTGAGAAATAGTGTCGGACAAACACTGAAAAATGGTGTTGAGCAACACTGGGAAAGAGTGTTGGGATCAACACTGCTCTACGGTGTTGGGCACTAACTGACACTGACTTTAAGTGTCAAATTGACACTTGTTTTTGGTGTTGAGGTAACACTACTTTTTTAACAGTGGATGAGAGAGGTTTCAAGCCCGACAGTATGCGTAAGGTTTTGTATCTCGCGACGGCCGACGTAACCTTTGACCTTTAGGCAACGTCGTATATGCATGCTCGATAAGACTGTTAAAATCTATCTATTTGAAATATCGAAGTCACCAATTAGGTGTTCAGAGTGTTGCTACACATAAAAGAACGAGTTGAAGGGTAGGTCACGCTATAATAGCTCGTTGAACTTCTCAAGTGATGAAGGTATGGCGGCCATTTCTGTTTCAACATAGTATCAGTCCAGCCTCGCTACCACTGGCTATATATAGCTTGGACTGGACAGTAGACCAGTCTTATCAAGGTGGTAATGCATACAGCCGTGCTTTCAGAGAAAGGACTCAGCGTCCCCTTATTGTTTGGGAAACACTGCTAGATACATGTAGTTTGAAGGGGTAGACTCTGTGTCCTATGTTGTCAAGTCGCAGTTTATGTCGTCAGATGATAGCAGGCCTAACAATCACAGATGGGAACATTTGAAAACGTTACACCGGATATCAATATTCAAGTTTGAATTCCGCGAGTTCGAGCTTGAAGATTATTAATAATCAAGCGCACAAGTTCACGATTGAAGATTGAAATCTCCGGGTTCAAGCTTGAAGATTGACGACCGCGAGTTAGACTTGAAGTCGGAAGTTTCAAGATGGAAAATTGGTGAGGAAGTAAATAAATATTGTGCATCCTTTAGTAAAATATAAGAATCGACGGAAATGGGTAGAATGGGATGGTATTCCACGTTTCAAGTACTGAATGTAGCAATGGAATACCTGACAGGTCTGCGCAGCGACGTCATTGACTTCATTTTAGGTGTTGACGTTGTGTCACGAGAAGTGACCAGTACATTTTTCTACAGGAATAATGAGACAAAAACGTTGCTTTTATCGCCAACCTATCTCTTCATTTTAAGGAAAAAGCAATGAGATTAAAGAAATTTTTATGCGCAACATGATGATATAAGGTTTACTGTCTAGTGTCAGGCGATCAACACAAACCGGGTATTTTCACGCCAGAAATAAATGGACATAACGTTAGAAAAAGAAACTTTGGGCACATCGCTTCCAGCGCCACGTCGTGACGTTTAGTTGGGCAGGTTCCTCATTCTTAGGCAAGGGAACTCACACTGGAATAAAATGTGTGGTCTTCAATACTGAATCCGACGGTTCAAGACCGAAGACCCCCCCCCCCTCGATATAGGATGCTTCCCAAATGAAATATATAGCTTTCAATATTGTATTGAATCTGAATGTTTAAGCTTGAAGATTGAAGACCGGCGTAATAGAATCTAATCTAATGCACGCCGGTATAGGATGTCCCCCAACAATATACATGTATTTACCGCTTAAAGGACACCATTGAATAGGACTCTAGAGCAAACAGACTATTCATGGTATCATTGGGACTATCTAGCACGTCGTGGGTGACTTTCTTTTGATTGGTATCACATTATGTGATAGTGATAGGAATATCTTAGTCATTCTGTAATGATATTTTTGATTAAAAATGTTCATCTTGTAGTGGCAAGCAGAACGATACACAATAAGCAATGATCGCACTTTGAACTAATCTTGATTATGAATTTAAGTAGGATTACCTCAGTCTCATGGCAAAAACGACGGCCGGCTGGTCTACGAATAGCTAATCAACTGTCGTTATATAGATACAGTATTTTCTCGCTAGCCACAGTCGATATAGTATTGTTGGGCATAGACCTCATGTAACACTTACATCAATTATCGCGCATTCCAACCGCGAGGGTGCAACTGAAACGAGAGATAAGGGGAGGAGGAGATGAACCATAAACCTTCTGATGCGATAACTCGGCGTATTTTACCGATTCCCCTCCTTCTCTCTTCTATGCTAGCATCCAGGATGTCCGGTTGAGAGTGCTGGTTGTCTAAATCGTTGTAGCGTCTATCTGTCGGCGTTCCTTTCGCCCAGCGTTCCCTCAATATTTGGGAAACGGTTTAAAACATATTGACATATAGTACTTATTTGTGCGCGTCCCTGTTAGCCCTATTCTGTATTATCATAGTAGGGGAGCAGGGACAGACGAGCTGCTTCATCAACAGACTTACAGACCTTGTCTCATCACAGTTCGTTTTCACAAAGGATGATAAATACTCATCTGAAAAGTGCATTCCACTGAAGTATTTTCAAGTGGGAAGAAGTGTGGGTGCAAACATGTGGTAAAGCCGCCCATACACGTTCAATACATGTATTATTGCACGATATGAGGACCAAAATGGGCGATTTTATTGCCAATCTTTCGTTCCACCCATCATGCCAGAAGCACATGCCCCTATTTTGGGCCCCATATTGTGCAATAATATTGATCGTGTATGGCCGGCTTTGGAACCCATTAAGGTAATAATGGGCCGTATTAAAGAAGCTTCCTTAAGTGTGAGGTCGACCTTTAGCTATTGTTTGCAGGGTAGAATACAATAGCTAAAGGTCGACCTCACAGTTAAGGAAGCTTCTTGAATACGGCCCAATATTTCAAATAATCTGAAATAATATTTCAGAATAGTAAGCAGTACCATTATTCCAACAGATCATTTTTTTCTGAAAGTACCCAGTGAAATCAAAATTTAGCCTTTCAGGGTGCCGAGATCACCATCAGCATTGATTAAATAATAGTTTTTAGATTTCAAAAAGTTAGTTTCTTCTGTATCAACCTGAGAATGCGTCACAGTAAAAAGTGATTTTTCATCCCAAATAAACTCAATATACTCGACTAGAGCGCCGCCTTCTGGCGTCCATTTCAACCTCGATCAGACGCAAGGTGATCTGCAGGTCAGGCGGATGGATTTAGACACCTGTTAGATTAGACATCGGTGATAAGGTAATCAACACAACGATTGATATGAAAATACACATGTATAGAGAAAATGTCATCAATGATTTTTTTTTCTATTTCTTTATTCCACGCATAACAAACACTGCCTTCAGGTCAAGCGTCTACACGTCCTGCGGCAGCACAGGATAGGAGGCAATCCGTCATTGCCGAACTATACACGTATTTTGTTATATCGGGTGCAAGAAAAAAGTTACACTTTACTAACTTTACTGCCTCCTGATCCCGTTTTTAAACTTATACCATAAAACTACATGTACATCAGAATCAAGGAAATAAAAAGGGATCAATATGCAATAATAAAAACTTGGCCTAAATTTCATATTAGGGAGAGAAACGACTGTTAGAACGGGAATTCATACCATCGCGTCCTCTATCGGCACCTTCAAGCAAATATTGATTCTCGGTCACAGTGGATTTGAAATGGGTTTAAGAGCAAAAAAATTGCTCACAAATCAAACCTGTACAATCTGTTAGAGTATAATCTGGGGAGTGTTTTGATGCAAAAATGAAAAAAATCTGTTGGAATTTTTTTTGGGGAAATCGCATTTTTCTGAAATGTCAATGTCAGAATTCAAGAAATGGATAAAAAAGTGCTAACATACATTTTTTAACTTCAAAATAAATTGTATTGAATTGCAAATGATACTAGGAAAGTTCTGATATTAAGACAATAAATATTTTACTGTTTTTTGACAAAATAGTTTTTTTTCTTAAATTTCAATGGAATTTGAGAACTTGGATAAATAAGAGAAGGACATCTAAGCGATGTCAATGGTTTCCGATGAGAAGTTTACTACTCTAGAGCTAGTTATCTGTGACCTTGACCTCTGACCTTGAGAAGTATTGCGTAACTGGAACAGGGATCCTTGATTAAACCAATAGGGGATGGTTAATGCAGGCTTCTAATTAGTTTTCCCCTGAAATTCTGAGTAGATTTGCACTTTAGAACTGTTTGACCTTGACCTTGACCTCTGACCTTCAAGGTCATTGTGTAATCTGAAAGCTCATCCTTGATAACCTAGGTGTAGATGAAGGTTTTAGGCTTCCACCATCACCAGGTTCTGTCTCATGTTAATATTTGTGATGGTTGGCTGTGACCAGATTCTGACTTATGTCATGTTATGAAATTTGAATATCAAATCTCACCACGATATCAGCAAATATCATGCGACCGAGCAGGTGCAAACTGAAAATTTCAGTTGCAATAACATCCGTGGATGAGCATAGATGTTGGGATACCAGTTTCAAGTCACTTACTGTGGCAGATCTCCCGATATGTCAAAATATCAATATCAATATCATTATGATGCTGACACTGGAGAATAAATTTGTTGACGCCAGTATCTTGCCAAGGGTCATAAACATAGGCGGGAAGGAACTTGTTACTAGTGCTCTACCTGGCCTCGGAGACAAGTTATTCACGAAACAAAAGTGTGACAGACAAAATCTCAACTATTGATATATCAATTTCACCATGAACCAGGTATCCGAGGCCTGAAATCTTCATTCCATCTTGTAGCTCATGTCATGTTACCTGGGGGTAGGTTACAATTCCGGGTCTGTAGCTCTCGCAGGAACAAAGTTACAGGTGTGATAGACTGAATGGACAGACAGACACACGCAGACAGACAGACAGACACCATGACCAAACACTATATGGTTTCCGATGTTGAGATCGGAAACCATAAAAAGGGTTAACACACATTTGATTGTGGTGCTGGGAGAGCACCAAAGCAAAGACAATAAGGGATTGTGCACAGACGTCAAATAGATGTGCATCGCAATCCTAATAATGTTAGGACCCTCCTCCCCTCCCCTCCTTATCCTAATGTAGGAACACTGACAATCGACCATTGACCATTGACCAAAATTTGAAAAAAATGAAACATCGACCAAAAACAATCTTAATAAGACCCAGAATCCCTCCCCTCTTCCTAACATTGTTGAGATTGCAACGCACATTGATTTCTATGCACAGTCCCTATTAATGTAACATATTTTTGTTCCAGCATCTAACCATTTTATGCTTTGAGTAGTTATGACATACACTACATTTGTTCGGCCATGTCGAATTAGCGGAACCAGCGGAAACAACGGAACCAGCGGAACTTGAAGGAAAAACAATGTTGTTTTTTAAATAATAACTGCACTGTTCAAATCGAATTGTTAGGCGCCGAAAAAGCTAGGTCTACGGTAGGCCTAGGCCATGTAGGCTCACCGGTAGCCTAGCCTAGACCTAGCATGCCTAGGGCCTACATTTAGGTCTCAATCCGCACATCATGACTGCAGTCGCGTGTTGCTTACCAACACCGAGTCACGTGTTGCTTTCAGTCAACAGCTGAACGAAGCAAGGACGATTCACGTGTTCGTTCTATCGGCTGCAGACCGGGTTCCGTTGGTTCCGTTGTTTCTGCTGGTTCCGCTAATTCGACATGGCCCATTCGTTCATCAGGAATAACAATCTTAGACATGACTTGCGTTGTTCTCGTTTACTGATTGCTTGCGTTTCAGTCCATAGATTGTGTTCGTGTTGTCCTTCACCAGATGCCTGGTTCAATTGCTGGTAAAATCGGCGTGGACCGCCTGAAAGGCTTGTTCCGTGAACCTTGAAAGACCACACTTGTTTTGTTAACAAACGTCAACTAAATGGGCACGGACAATATGAAATGGGAATTAATCCAATCCCAAGCATCATGTACGCATCACAAAAGTTTTTGACATCTCCTGCTACCCATCTCAGATTCGATGAAAAACAGGAATATGGGCGGTTATTTCCGCAGAATTAAACGTGCTTGTCGTGCGAGTGAAGCAGACGAAGACGTGAGTGTAGCGTGCGTGAAACAAAAGTAGACGTGTTTAGAAGCAAACATTAGAATTGTGAAAATAATATTAATGCCATGAACAAATCATATGTCAACGAGAAAAATATCATATGCGTTAATCAGACGTTGGGTGGCGCTGCAGTCGACTGCAGCGCCACTCAACGTCTTATTAGCGCATAAGAAATTTTTCACGTTGACCAATGATTTTTTTCGTGGCCATTGATATTTTCCTCCCTGCCATGTGTTTAGAAACGAATACATTGACTGCAGCGCCACACAACGTCTGATTAACGCATACGATATTTTTCATGTTGACATGTGATTTTTCCCCACCACCAAACACATGCTACACACGCACGTCTGCTTCACTCTCACAACATGCACGTCTAATTCTGCGGAAGTAACCACCCATCGTTATATCCGCAGAAAGTAGACGTGCTTGAAAAAATCATAGTGTCAACGTGAAAAATTTCTTATGTGCGAATAAGACGTTGGGTGGCGCTGCAATCAGTTGCAGCGCCATCCAACGTCTGATTAGCGCATATGATGTTTTTCACGTAGACATGATTTTTTAATGGTCATTAATATTATCTTCACAATTCTAAAGTTTGCTATACACACACACCAAACACGTCTACTTTTGTTTCACGCACGCTACACTCACGTCTTCGTCTGCTTCACTCGCACGACAAGCACGTTTAATTCTGCGGAAATAACCGCCCATACAGGAATCTACCATTTTACTCATTGTCTCAAACGCTTTCACAAACAGCTTTGGTTGTTCCTGGTCATTTCTCATGACAACCTCCTAATATCTATGTAACAACAGAGAGTTATTCGCAAAAAAGTTCCTCTTACTGTTGGAAGATCAGGGAAATACCCTCTGCAAGGCCGAAATTTCGTCCTCTGAGAAAATTTGTGAGCCGCTCCGGCAAAAACAGACGCTTGTCGCAAGTGATCATCATTGGTCATCAGTTTACTCAACTATTGTCACTGATGTCCACTACTCTTGTAAACCTGCGGCAACGTAGGCCTACATTTCAGCTGTTGTGCTGCAAGGTCGTTAACCCTTTCCTCAGGTTGCGACAAGCGTCTACTTTGGCGGGAGCGGGTCACATTTGTTAATCATTCGTCCTACGTTTCATGAACTCACGAGTTGCTCTTGTCACGCACTTTCACAAAAACCGACCAGAAACAAAGCGCTCGGCTTAGGCTTTACTTCTATTAACTCATTCCCGTAATTACTGAACGTGTGGTAAAAACCCAATCATATGCAAGTTAGTATCGTCGTCATATAGGTTCGAGTAGCCAGTCACGTCGCGGGGAATTGTCAGACGACTGGAGAGCAATCATTCAAAAGACACATTGTGTTCTGACAGTCGTGGGGTGAGTTTCTATTATCTATGCAAGATCTGGCTTGATTATTAGAAGGACTGCATGGCTTGATTATTAGAAGGACTGGCTTGATTATTAGAAGGACTGTAATAAAAAACCGCTAGTAAAGTGTTTTTCACATTGAACTGGCCAAAGGTACTTGGCTGACCTCTTGTCACTAAACTGTAATGGCATCACCACAAATAATAATGTAACACAACCCTCGGCAGCCTGTGTCATGACTGACCAGCTTTGGCTGACACCATGAAAGAGCTATAATCTGTTTTCAAGTCATTGTTGTGCAACACCACTACCTCTTGGTAAATGTGATCTGGTCACATTCCTGAGTTCAACTAAGTACCTTTGGCCAGTTCAATGTGAAAAACACTTTATCTTCTAACGGTTTCCAATTTTCACTAATTTCAAATATCTTTTCCTTGATTTTCAATTTTTCATGCAGGAATTTTCGAACAGGGGTATATTTTTGGATTATATTACCCAGTTTCCTTTTGTGGATGTTATTACAATAGATTTAATCTACCGGTCTTGTTAAAATTAAAATTTAAGGCTCTGTCCTTGTACGGATTTTTCACACTGATTCTCCTCATTTCGCTCTTGATCAACATTGCAAGCATGCATGGCTAGCGTTAGTGAAAGCAGCAAAGTAATACCTACCACAATGCGTTGGTGCCGTCGCGGCAACCTCGGAGTACCTCCCAACGACTCCTAAAATCAACATGACGGCGATCGCTTTCTCCATTTTGGGGAACCACTTTCGTTGGTGCGGAAGATATAACGCTGACCTAGTCGTGTAAACGAGTCTTAGAAACGTGGCACTACCTGAAGTTTATATAGTGTGACTAGGTCTGGGCTAGGTCATTCTTGTCATGTGGTCTCGTCCTGCCCATCCCATTCATCATGACTCATGTGTAATCAGGCGCCGATGCTTCTATTAATTCATACCGATTTTCTTCCAAATCCACAAAGGCTATACATGGTGTCCCAAAAAAAATGCACAGGCATACTTCCGCTATGCAGAGCCCAAAACAATTTACAGCGTTGATTCTTTCTATAGGAGAAAGAAGTCGCCACGATGATCTATTTCGGTCCAGCGGTTCAAGTTCCAGAACCTATTTGGCAAAGCGAGTTTGAGGCCTAGGTCAACTGAATTCGAGGTTCGCCCGTCAAGCTGATGAAGGATCGCTGTGACATGGCCTCACAAAAATGGCTCTCGAGCATAACTACTCGACTGACTCGAGGTATTTTGTGTGCTCCGATGTAGAAGCTACACACTCCTCAAATTGATGTGGCCATTTGGTCACTTAACTACGGACCAGCCTGCTCACATTACTACTCAGTGGCAAACCTTCATTTTGGGGATCATAACTGTGATAGAGGGCGGCCACAGTAACTAGGTCCTATACAATGGATGCCATTTTGTGTGGGAAATTGATCAGGACCCGGATGTCACTTTCAATTCAATAGATTTAACCACTAGTGACACCTGTTGAGGCAGTGATTTAGGTTCCTCATTGTCAAACAACGAGGTGATGTTGGAGCCCTCAGCAGGCCTGCGTGGACGACGCGATGGAGGTAGATCGGTATTAGACCTGAACACATCTGATTCCTCGGAGAGGTAGGTCGTCGCAGTCTGCCAACCTTTGTTTTCAGCTCAATCAGAGTGCAGTGTACAGTGTGGCGCCCACAGGATGCCTCTCATTGTGAGCAGTCGTAAGACGTGTATAGAGGCGTGATGTAAGTCCGGGTTTACATAGAGCTATACGGACACGCAGGCGAACAATGGCGTAACAAAGGGTTCATGACCATAAAACCTTTGTTCGCCCGAGTGTCCGTATATCGTATATCTGTATGTAAACTCGGCCTAAAGGCTGTATTTGCTTGCGTGAATAAAAGATTTTGAAAGACAACTTATCATTGATTCATGTTCGAGCTATTGTTTTGTTTTTGATTATGTTATCATCGATATCTTATCTATAGCAGGTGTCTAAATCCATCTGTCTGGACCTGCAGGTCATCTTGGCTCTGATCGAGGTTGAAATGGACAGCAGGAGGCGGGCTCTCGTCGAGTATTGAGTATATTTGTGATGAGGTCCCTTTTTACTGAGTGATGTGTTATTGTCATAGAAGAATTTAACTTTTTGAAATCTAAGTCTTATGCAGATATTGAATAATCATAGAATCATTATGGCTAGGTTCTTAGCAGTGCTCTATACAGATCAAAAGGTCAATGTTTCATGGGATGGTCAGAAAAGTACCACTTTCGGAGTTCGAAGTGGTGTAAACAAGGAGGTGTTCTCTCACCCATACTGTTTTGTGTATACATTGATGAATTGTTAGTACGCCTTAAAGACTCAGGATTTGGCTGTTACATTGGTGCGGTGTTTGTGGGAGTCCTCGCCTATGCGGATGATATTGCCATTTTATCACCAACAAGGACTGGGTTACGCAGACTATTGAAGATTTGCAGCGACTTTTCACTTGAATATCATGTTATTTTCAACCCCACTAAAAGTCAGCTACTGTTTTTTAGTGATGAGGTGGCTCCTTTTTAGCTCACCTGGGGTGAGCTCTTGTCGTGGGTCTGCGTCCGTCGTCCGTCGTCGTCGGCGTCGTCGTCGTCCGTCGTGTTCCGTTAGCAGGGCACGTTTCGTAACTGCTGGAGCTATTGATCTGAAACTTGGTACATATATACCCCTAGGTCAGATGACCTATGACGCCATGTTTCGGTCCGATTCGACTCTTAGCTTGGCCACCAGGTGGCGGAAACCAAAAACACAAAAAGTGCAATAACTCCTGAACTAATGACTGGATCACCTCCAAATTTTTATCATAGGTGTATCTGATGAGGGTACATTACATATATAACGGGTTTTTGGTTTGACCTTCTTTTCAAGGTCACAGAGGTCAAAGTTCAAAATTTTGCCTTTAAGTGGCACGTTTCATAACCGCAGGTGCTATTGGCCTGAAATTTGGTACTTTACCCTGCTGAAACCCCAAAAATGGATGGAGAGAGAGAGAAACAGAAAAGATCAGTAAAAACAAGGAAGACCGCCCATTCTTAATGTCTATATGTCTTGTTGCGAAGTTTACCATTTCTGTGATGGTTGTTGGAAAGATTATTATAAGTTCGAAGAAAGCGATGGTAGTGTACTTTTTAGTCTTTTGAAATCTTTCATGTAGGACAAATTTTGTCAAATTCAGGTTGTTTTAATTATATGTACTTTCACGACGCCTCGTTGCGTTGCTTTGCTCTGTTTTTTACGTCTTCGGTAAATCGCTCGCAGTGCCCCCTGTCGGGCTAAAAAGTTCGGTGGTCCTCATTCATTCTCCAACGTGTTGTAAACATATGGCAATAAAGTGAAATGATTATACTCTGGTTTCCATGTAATGAAATAAATGCAACGTTCCTGAATATCAGATGACGTTGGACGATTGATACAGGAGTAGGCCTATAGGCTGCTGACCTCTGAAATCTGATTGAAATTCAGAACAGATGTAGGCCTATGCGGGGACGAATTATAATGGCGGCCGATTTGAATGGACACTTTTTGTCGGAATGTCTAGAAATAAGTGTTTTTTAGTGTTTCATTGAGGAATATAGCTCTTTGTGGCTTGTTATCTGAATGAAGGTTCAGTGATACCTTTGAAGCAATTTGTGTTGCTTTTTTATAACGATAACTCGGTGTTTGACGAGTATTTGTGTTCAAAACATTCAAATCTTCCGAAGGATTGTACACGCATGTACACATGCACACAAATCCTGCACTGAACGCTTTCGTGAAATGTGATCTGGGATTAAAATATGTCGGATATAAATCCTACGTCCTCGAGTAATGCACTTAACCAAGTACGTGTGGCTGCATCTGCATCTCCCTCGTTATCCGATAATAAAAGGAGGTACGATGAACTATCACCAGGCGAGAAGGAAAGCCCTGAACATAAGTCGTCAAAATCTGACTCAAGTCAAAATGACCGCCATATTGAGTGTGCCGCAGGATGTGAACCACAGTCCACTATAAATGACCCTCTCTTGGCCTATATAGTCCATTCCTTGCAATCAGGTACTGTAGAAAATATTAAACGTGCTGTTCTGGGTTATTTCACCCAAGAACAAATTCTTTCAACCAAACATGTCCTGTGGAAGAACGTCTGCAACGATACGATTGGTAAATACATATCACGTAAATCAACGAATGTTAGGACTGAGGAAGAAGCGAATGTTGGCGATATCATAGCTGCAATTCAAAAACTCGATAAAGTTGACAAAATGCCGGACGTGGTTATTTCCGCCCTCTGCTTAGGAAAGATCCCAAGATCCGCCCCAGAGGAATTAAACTCCATCTCGTTAGTCGATCGATTGGCGAAGCTTGAGGACCGAGTCGGTGTAATCCAGGAGTCGGTGGTAAAAAACGCGAATATGATCCAAACATTAAGAGATGATAAGCCTGTCCAGCAAATAAGTGCTCTAATTACCTCAAACGGCACAAGTGATAGCAATGATGCGATAAAACAAAAGAACACGGTTGTATCCTCCTGGGATAACATGTCGCTTCATGAATGGGATGATAGCGCCTGGACTAATCCAACTGAGACAGCTGAAGATGATAAAAAGGTTGAAAGCTTTGCTGATGTAGCAAAGAAGCGTTTTGGTAGTATCTATGACCCTCCCGTCTCCACCCGTGGCAGGGGTGGTGTAAGTAGAGGTAGAGGACGTGGCAGAGGGGCGGCGTCTAACTGTGTTGGGACAAACTCTAATTTGCTGGCCCCGCCGCAGGTATTGCGGCTGAGGGGTAGTGTCAGATCGTTGGACTCTAACCTGAGTGTTGACTCGGAAGGCTTCAGACTAGCTCATACCGTAAAGAGTAATCGTAAGAAAGAGATGAAGAGAAAACGTGTCATCATGGGCCAATCACATGCTGAGAACTGCTGTATCAAGGGGGCACCTGAACCTGTCAGGGACTTATTTGTGTTCCGTTTGGACCCTGAGACTACAGAAAATGACCTTGAACGATATATTACTGGCAAAGGGGTCACCGTTCGTGGACTTGAACGTGTCTCGCACCAGAATGCTGTCTTCAAATCATTTAAGCTTACTGTGCCGAAATCTGAGTTTGCCGGTCTGTTCGAGCCTTCTCTTTGGCCGAACGGCGTAGGTGTGCGAAAATATGTCCCACCCAGACGACGTGTGGACAATCAGGAGTAGATTGGTATTAAATGAAGTGTATCTCGTCATTAATACTCATTCTCTTTTTACTTAACACCTTGTTTATGATGATTGATGTTCAACAAGTGGTTAAGGAAAAGTTATCTATAGTGTCCTACAACTCCCAAGGCTCTGGTCCTGGGAGGCGTGAATATATGAATGGACTCATGCAGAAATATGATTTTCTACTCATCCAGGAACACTGGTTATTTGATAGCGAAATTAGTGGCCTTGAATGTTCATTGAACAATGCCATTGTTTACGGCGTTTCAGGCATGAATGAGTCGGAATTCTTGCGTGGTAGACCTTTTGGTGGGGTGGCAATCATTTGGCATAGTGAGTTAAAGTATAAAGTTATTCGTCTTCCTTTGAATTCCAGAAGGGCGTGTGCCGTCATGGTTGACATCAATGGTTTAAAGTTATTTCTGGGGTGTGTTTATATGCCGTCTGAACACAATCATGAAGAGTATGAAGAGGTTCTCAATGATTTGTCACAGATTCTAACAATACAGGACCCTGATAGAATAATAATCGGTGGCGATTTTAATGTTGACACCGCCAGAGTAAATGATAGAAATCTTGGTCTTTTCAAAAGATTTTTGGAGAGGGAGTCATTACAACTGGGAAATGAGTTTTATGATATCGACTACACCTTTGAAAGTAAGATTAATGGCGTGAGGTCTAAATTGGATTATTTTTTGATGTCAGAGCACATGTTTAACTGTCTTAACGAGCACATAGTACATCATGATGTCGATAACACCTCGGATCACTCGAGTTTGTCAATACGATGTGACCTTCCGATCGAATACGTTGAAGCTGGTAACAGACAGCGGCCAATCAGGGGTCCCAACTGGAATAAAGCATCCAATGATGATATTGCCTGTTATAGGGCCACACTTGATGAACTTATCGGGAATATTGAAATCCCAACCTCACTCAGCTCGTGTCGTGATTTTTTCTGCAAGAAACATGAGAATGATATTGAGGTTTTATGTGAAGAATTNTACCTCGCGCTGATTTGTCAGTTACTGGCACGTGACCGCTCGCTCATTGTTTTGGATAATCGCACGACGTCGTAACTCAAGTCAGGTCGACTGCGACTGGATTACGCCCGTCGGGATCATGATTCGTCGTGGCGCAAAAGTTCAACATGTTGAACTTTTGCGATCTGTGATCTTTTTGGTCGGCGACTGATCCCGTTCGTCGCAAGTGAGTCGCAACTGCAGTCATGTCGCACCAAATCGGCGACTGATTTGTTCCACGCTGTCGTGCCTCAGACGCAAAGTGATCCAGAAAAGTCAGCCTGCACGTGTTCTGTGCCATCGCAAGGCCGACCTGACATCCGCAAGTTGAACCTATTCAACTTCCGTGTCATCCCGACGGGCGTAATCCATTCGCAGGTGACCTGAACACGGTTACGATTCCCTGCGCGAGTGATGCTGCTTGTTCCACGATGATCGTACACATTTTCGTTTTTGTGACCTGACCGTGCTTGCGACACTTGATGCCGACTGTTCCGTCGTAGCGCAGGCAATCGCAGTGTGACCTGACATCCGCATTATGATTAATAAGGTGGCTTTGTGAATAAACCGTAACCTCTACGGGGATGTTTACGGCACCGTAACTCCTTACGGTGGCTCTGTGAATAGGACGTAAGCAATTTACGGGACACCTTACGCAAATACGTAAAGTTACGGTTCGTTTGTGAATACCACGTATCTAGTTACGGAATGTTTACGGTACCGTAAGTCATTACGGAGGCTTTGTGAATAAGGTCCCTGAACTGTAACTGGATTGTCTCCAAATTTTTATCAGGTGCATCTAACGAGGATACATGACCTTGGAACATTTCGATTTAACATTTGTCATTTGTTTTTCTGGTACGTTCACCCAGGTGAGCACATGGTCCATGGACCATTTCATTTACACCCACCCTTGCATTGGTCAGGGCAAAATATTAATGTCATCCATCGGGCTACGCACCTCGGACATCTCATCGGTAATAATGTCAATGATAGTAACCTGGAAACAGCCATCCATACCCTGTACTCGAGAGTTAACAATTTAATTGCAACATTTGGCCATTGTCATTCACACATAAAATACAAACTCTTCAAATCATTTGCGATGGCTCTATATGGATGTGTATTGTGGAATTTTGCTCCTAGAAAAGTCGAGAAATTTTGTGTAACATGGAGAAAATGCGTCCGGAAGATTTTTAGCCTACCTTACATGACTCACAAGAATCTGCTCCCTCTGATTTGTAATGACCTGTCTGTGGAGGTACAACTGCACAGCACGTTCAGTAAAGGGGCTGTTCACTTTCGGAACCATTTTCCCAACTAATTTTTCACTATGTTGCAGTTGTTTGATTTTCATGATAACTTCAGGTATAATATTTTATAATGTGAACAACATAATCATGAAAGAAAAATGTGACATCATCTTCGTTAATTAGGAAAACAAAGAGCATTTGCAAAATGTCCGAAATCAGCATGAAAACAGTGAAATTATTCCCTAATGTTTGTTGTACTGGGAGAGTAATGGTATTATTTATCATTCATCGAAAAATCATTACTAAACATATTCGTTTTCTTGAAATATTTGCATAAAATGTGTGCTTTCCTTCATTTCTGGACCCCTATTTTAGTGCGGGCAGAACAGAACAGCACATCTAGGGCTGTCAGATTTGAATGGAATGCTGTGGTAAAGATTATGGGCAATATCAGTTACAACATGCATAATCACCATGACATGTGGGTAGGCCTGAGTGATCAGTAGGATGTCAAATTCAAGTACATGTATTCCCTTTTATGACCTTACGCAACACCAACAAACCACTGATCACTGATATTGACCATAATCTTTACCACAGCATTCCATTCAAATATGACAGGCCTAGATGTGCTGTTCTGTTCTCCCCCCCAGTTAAATAGGGGTTCAGAAATGAAGAAAATCACACATTTTATGCAAATATTTCACCAAAACCAATATGTTTAGTAATGATTTTTCGTTGAATGATAAATAATACTATTACTCTCCCAGTACAACAGATAGGCGTGCGGGACAAGGCCGTTTTGGGGGTCGAGGTTGCAAGTCTCGTAAGACAAGCTACTTTTGCATTTTTCTTAGAGTATAGGTCCTGGCTCGTTCGCAGATGGAATTCTACCAATTTCGTCCCAGCCGAACATGCTTAAAATTTGAACTGAAAGCGACAACCTCATTTTACCAGCAGCAACAAGATTTTAGGGTAGGGGAAATGTAAATTACCATAACTCTTGCTTGAGGGCTCCTAGAAACCTGTTCGACCACTCAAAATAAAGGTCTTGAAGTGCTCTATCTGATGATGTATGAATTATGCAAATTTGCGATTATGATGACGTCACAACAAGTGGAAAGGTCACGGAAAGTCGTATTTGCTTCAAATTTTCGGCAAATTCATCAGGAAAGTTTTCCTGAGGCAAAAATAATCAGGTAGATTTTAATAAAATTCAGGGCAAATGTGCTCTAGACTGTACAAAATCATATTTAAGTGTCAAAAAGTTACAGGGTACAGGTGAGGGGTACGGCCGCAAGGGGGCGCAGTTGGGGGTAATTTGCCCCATTTTGTTTTTTTGCGCATTTGGCCTGTAATTGTTATGCAAAATCACCCACTGGTAGTTTTATCGAAAATACCTGACCGTAAGATGGCCTAATTCAATTATTTCATCCTTAATTTTAATGGAAATGAATTATATTTTTCAACTTCAATTGCAGTTTTTCCGATTTCTCTGTTCTTTTGCACATTACACTTCGCTTCAGTTTTTC
>NMRB01000752.1:31008-67588 GCA_002633025.1 Notospermus geniculatus | reverse complement strand
GACACCCTCGCCACCCCAGGTTCTATGGGTTTGTGACATTGTTGCCACACCTTCAATGTGTCATTTACATGCTTCCTCTCCAAGAAAATTGTACCTGTTTTTCGTGTTTGGTGAATTTCTTTGTTTACTATTATGTAATGTAATTAAGCTGTAATCCTTGGGACTTTCCTCATTTTCTGTGTCTATAAAGCACAGTGATCACATTGGACTATATAAACAGTCAACTGGGGGTGTCTTTATTGCTTTTCTCAGAGGGGCCTGGATTGAAGCACTATGAAAATTCACAATGATGGCTCGCCCTTAAGGGTGTACATGTGGCATGTATTTGAAAATAGACGTAAAAGTAGTAAAGGCATGAGAGAAATCCAGAAAAAACCTATGTTGCAATATGGCCAGTGAGTGTACATGTACTACATGTAGTATACGACACTGTGGAATCACTCGTCAAAAAAGATCATGATTAGAAGTATATCATTTGCACTGGCCAATACATTATTAATACATAATTTTATGGGGTCAGTCGGAAAAAAACAAACAAAAAACAAAACAGTCGATAAAGTCGAGCTTGGCTATTTGTGTGCTCTGATAAATATTGATGACCGACAACTCAGCACGTGTCATATTATTCCGCTTCATCTCAAACACATATTGACCTATACCTAAGCCAGTGTACCCTAGACCTTGTGAGCGGCCACAATGCACCGTCAATGTTGGAATCGTCTTAGTCGGATTCAAACGTGTCCAAGTCAGACTCTTCTAACACGCCATCTCGTTCAGCTTGCAAAGCGGCCATGGCTCGCGGGATCCGACGGCCAGAACTTCCCAGCCACACTTGGACAATTTCAAGAGAACTATCCATTCGTATACAACGTGTCTGGTAATGATGGCGACATTAACAAACTTGGGAAGGAAAAAAGGCCAGAGTTGGACCAGCTCATCCAAACGTATGCAGCTGTTTTGATACGAGGGTTGCCCCTCCAGTCCGCCGCCGATTTTTCCCGTTTCTTCCTCTCTTTGGGGCTGGACGCCATGGATTACATTGGTGGAGCAACAATCAGGAGGCAAAAAGCTACAAAGGTCTTCACAGCGTCTGACGATTTGGCGGAAGTCTCAATCGAACCCCATAATGAGATGTCGCAAACTAATGATTGGCCTCATTTGGTAGGTGTTTCCTTCAGCCCGTGTCACACTGTCCCGAAGTTGACACCCGATGGCCATACGAATTTTGGAAACTTTTGGAAATCTTACTGATAAGTGCCAGCCTGAAGAAGACTCCGGTTGGGATCGAAAATTTGCAGGATTGTGGAAGTTGACTTCGGGGCCATCTTCACGCGAAATTCAAAATTCCATGTTCGTGTGGCCATCGGGTATCTAATTTCGGGACAGTGTGACACGGGCTTTAATCATCATTGGTCATTGGTCACATTGGGTGATATCAAAAATAGATAAGAGAGGAAAAATGAATAACTCTCATTTTAGGAATATCATGACTTCTTGGAATAAAACCTCCATATCTTCAAAATCGATGGCAGGTCTAATTAAATTCAAATAAAAAGCATACTGTAGAGTTTATCAGTTACTAGGTTAGTGATGATATGGTGATATGAATAAAAATAAGTAACTTTTACTCCAGTTTTTGAAGCAT
The DNA here is from genome assembly GCA_002633025.1 of Notospermus geniculatus. Lineage (NCBI taxonomy): Eukaryota > Metazoa > Nemertea > Pilidiophora > Heteronemertea > Lineidae > Notospermus > Notospermus geniculatus. The sequence goes on along the minus strand of NMRB01000752.1, from coordinate 65,943 downwards.
TTATCACTCATTGCTTCAACTTACCTCTCAGACACCGGAGATCGGTCACATTTGGGTAGGTCACCTGAGCATCACCTTATTGACTTATCTTCTTGCCATTTAGATATTCTTCTTCTGCCTGACTGCCCCAAAACCTGGTTGTGGAGGAGAATCAACCATGACTGACGTCAGACAGCTACTCCCGGATATCTTCCCCGATGTTGTGGAGAAATTCAACCGTCTTGGCATAAACTATTCCAGACGGTTGTTCGACAGGAACACGGTGAAATCCGACGAGCACTATGGGACATGGCAAGCGGTTAGTATTGCAGTTCAACTGTTTTAACCATCCTCCCACAGCAGGGGTTTTTACCTCGCTCCTCTTCATCCGCTCACACAAATACATGTACATGATTTATGATCTTTACCACAGCATTCCATTCAAATCTGACAGGCCTATAGATGTGCTGTTCTGTTCTCCTCCCAGTTAAATAGGGGTCCAGAAATGAAGAAAATCACACATTTTATGCAAATATTTCAGCAAAACCAATATGTTTAGTAATGATTTTTCGATGAATGATAAATAATATATCCGGGGCAACCGGTTCGAGCCTTGCGATGGGAATTTTTATTTTTTTCACGTGTCAGTTTCTCTGTTTATTTTTTTTGCTAAAAACGTTTTCTCGCAGGATGAATATCTCCCCAGCCCTTCCATTTCCCTACAAATCTGCATTTGCAAATAAATACTTATAACCACAGATCCCTGTCATGCAGCTGCCCTGCATTCAGAGAGACTTTTCACTAAAGTCTCTCTGAATGCAGGGCAGCTGACTACCATCCACATTCCCCTCCCAGTCACCAAAAATATCAACACCACAACTAACGTTCAAGACTACTGGATCAGGGTACCGTAAACTGACAATTTGAGACCGTGACGTTGCTAACCTCATTAACGTTAGCGTATAACGGAATGCCCTATGTAGAGACATTGGGGAGGTTTCGAAATCAAACGATAAACCAAAACTTTACGACAACGTTATTCATACTACACATTGACCAGATTTTGCATTGCATTTTCGGTACAAAAATAAAGTTGTCGGTAACGTTTTCGTTTATCGTTTGATTTCGAAACCTCCATATGCACATGGGCATGTACGTACGTACATCACTCAGCCTTTTTCTCGCTGGTCGTTATAGCCGTTCTCTGAATGCAGGGCAGCTGACTACCATCCACATTCCCCTCCCAGTCACCAAAAATATCAACACCACAACTAACGTTCAAGACTACTGGGTTAGTGATATGATATGGTGATATGAATAAAAATAAGTAACTTTTACTCCAGTTTTTGAAGCATTTATCACCCATTGCTTCAACTTACCTCTCAGACACCGGAGATCGGTCACATTTGGGTAGGTCACCTGAGCATCAGCTTATTGACTTATCTTCTTGCCATTTAGATATTCTTCTTCTGCCTGACTGCCCCAAAACCTGGTTGTGGAGGAGAATCAACCATGACTGACGTCAGACAGCTACTCCCGGATATCTTCCCCGATATTGTGGAGAAATTCAACCGTCTTGGCATAAACTATTCCAGACGGTTGTTCGACAGGAACACGGTAAAACCCGACGAGCACTATGGGACATGGCAAGCGGTTAGTATTGCAGTTCAACTGTTTTAACCATCCTCCCACAACAGGGGTTTTTACCTCGCCCCTCTTCATCCGCTCACACAAATACATGATTTATAATCTTTACCACAGCATTCCATTCAAATATGACAGGCCTAGATGTGCTGTTCTGTTCTCCTCCCAGTTAAATAAGAGTCCAGAAATGAAGAAAATCACACATTTTATGCAAATATTTCAGCAAAACCAATATGTTTAGTAATGATTTTTCGATGAATGATAAATTAATAGAACCAAAGAAACGAGCAAATCCAAAATGTGATATTCATATCTATATATTACACTATATACACGGTACAAACGTTTTCGGCATTGTTTAATGAAGGTGATGTCACATTTTTCTTTCATGATTATGTAGTTCACATCAGGCCTATAAAATTTTATACCTGAAGTTATCATGAAAATCAAACAACTGCAACATAATGAAAAATTCGTTGGGAAAATGGTTCCGAAAGTGAAATATGGTACCAATTAAAAAAACTTTATGCATTCAAAAAACAATATAAACCTCATCTGACGTTCATCAACGTCATTAGGTATCATTACATATACGTTGAGGCCATAATTATTGTAATCATTTAAATATTCTTTCTACAAATACATACAAATCATGTGAATCATGTATGTATTGTTGCTCATGATCATGTACAACCGTTTCTGTGAAAGTATATTTAAATAACTAGACTGTGGCAAACGAAATAAAATATTAAGATTATGCAACATGTTTGTAATGAAATCAAATTGAGTTTCTGAATGTCAGACGAGCGGTGCATTATTTGTTGATGCCGAAGTTTTTGCAATTGTACCATACAGTTCAGCAGGGCGCAAGCACTAAGAACCTTGACCAACCTCATACTCAGAATCTCTTGATGTCATGTATCTCGATTGAAAGCCTGAGGCCGAACACAGTGGCGCCCCCAAACAAGCCGGTAACCTAACCTATTTTGGACGTACTTCGAAGGGCCTTAGCATTCTGTACACCACCATACTGCGGCTGGTGTTTTTGTTCATGCAGTTCAAGGCCTGAACCCACTGACGCGATTTGGGTTCGAGCCCTTACGAGGTGAAGAACGTTTGGGAAAACCCGAATGTTTCCGGTTGCGGCGTTTCTAGATCGAAGTTATTCAGGATGATTTTCCCTTACAGGGCACAATGTCAGAAACAAGAAAAGAAGCCGAAGAAAAGATGGCAGGGAGATGTGATGGCCTGAGATGGGAAGAAGACGGATGTTTGTTGTTCTGGTATCGTCGGCCTGCGATGAGGCCGCATTATAGGACAGGTGAGTGTGGCACGATAGGATTATTCCGATCTGGGGGAATGAGAAGATGCCAGTTGCCTAATATAAGTGCATATCCTTGGTTGCAGATATTAGGGTCTTTCCGGTTTACCTTTTTGCAATATTTCAATTGTAGGTGAGATGCTTTGGTTTAATCAAGCCCATGCACTACACTCGTCATTCCTGCAGTATCACCCTCTTTTCGCCGCGAATTACCATAAAAACAAAGAAAGATACGCATTCGAGACCTTTTATGGAGACGGTAGTCCAATAGAAGACGATGTCATACAGCACCTAAGGGACGTGACTTGGAGGCACACGGTGGGAGGACAGCTGAAGAAATCTGAAATACTTGTTCTAGATAACATGTTGATACAGCACGGAAGAATGAGCTTCACCTCTCCCAGAGTTTTGAATGTTGCTTTGGCTAAATATCAGGATATGTAGGCCTACATGTAAGTATTTCTGTTCGGTTAAAAAACACGTCTCAATCCACGGGCATGGTCATATAGGCCTACTCTTGATCCATCAGCATCATAGATGTTTCACCTACCGGTATATCTATTTACTGCATTAATCCACTGTCCGATAGAGTCAGATTTCGGATCACTTCCATCCGGTGTCCAAACTCTACCATATATGGGATGGGACAACCGCACACGACGATTTCTTTCGCAACAAATAGCGTGTTCGTTTACTCACTTGGGCCTCCCCGGAGTAAATTTTTGAGCGACTGAAGCGCATGCTCAATGATAAAGCCCATTCCGAACGCTGTCGGGCCTCACTCTCGACTAAGTTCGCACCACGTGATCAGGCAAAATGGCGGCCAACATTGGCACTGGCACAACACTAGCAGACGACATGGACGACCAGAATATGAACGTCGGCCTGGCAGCCATCATGGGGCGGTGGAGTTCAGACGCTTTCCTCAAATACATCCGGAATGCGGCTATTCATGTGTAATTTTCCAAGCATTAAGGCGGCCTTGTTATCTCATTTATGTTTGATTAGCTGTGTTCCTTACTGTCTGTATCTATATTTGCATGCTGACCATTAATTATGGTTCCCGATCGGGAACCATATTGTTTTTGGTAGGTGCGTCAGTCTCTGTACATCATCCCACTGTTCAGCCAATCAGCTCTGCTGTCTCTGTAGCCTATGTCGTTGACTTTCCTAATTTCAGAAATCGAGGAGAAAGAGGAGAAAATCCAACAACTTTATCGCCAGATTGAAATGAAGAATATGGAGATACAGAGATTCAAGATGGCCGCCGACGCCGCAAAGGTAGGTCAGAGGTTCGATTACCGGCCAAGGTATCACTTTGTATTCACAACTGGTCTGAGAGGACCAAGTGATGTGCTGAATGAGCTGCTCCTTGAGTTCCCCAGAAAGGTTTCTGGAGAGACGGGGGGAATATTTTGAAGTGTTTTGAGACTGTATTTCAGTGAAAAGCTGTATATTACAAGCTTTATATTGTTTATATTGTCGTTATTATTGTCCAATCACGGAAGCTGACACATTGTTCTCTGTCTTTTCGCTACAGAAAGGCATGGAGGAGGTGGAGGGGCTCAGAGCCGAGCTCAGCAAACGTGAATCCATGATGAGTGAACTTAGGACCAAGGTTGATCAGCAGACGATCGAGATGGACGCTGTCGAGGCAGCGAAGACGGAACTCTTGAATCGTTTGAAGGACGCTAGTGAGGATAACTCGGTATGTACTCACTTCCACTCTCAGATGACATGACTGGTCAATCTTTGATTTGTGCCACAAGGGACCAGGGCCAGACCCCGGGGCCAGGGCCAGGGCCAGACCCCGGGGCCAGGACCAGACCCCCAGACCCTGGGGCCAGGGCCAGACCTCCCAGACCCTGGGGCCAGGGCCAGACCCCGGGGCCAGGACCAGACCTCCCAGACCCCGGGGCCTTGGGATCCACTTCTGCGTATTATACTCTAATTTTTCCCTCCACAGGGCAAGATCGAGGAGCTCCAGCGAGAGATGGAGAGACAGTACCTCGAGGCGGAGAACAATAAGAAAGGTTTGAATCTATTCATTCTAGTAGTCTATGATCTGATCGCTTTGCTCTACTGTTTGAGAACGAGTATCACTCTTCACTCTACTGTACAACAATGAACTCCGCTCTGCTGTGCACTAACGAATTCCACTCTTAAAGTGCCGTTTTCACAACAGCGGTTTCAGCGGCAGTTTGTGAAGCATACATGTATTGTCAGGGACCCTACAGACAGCCTCCTCACAGGCATTTCAATGTGCTCATTACACAGATCGGTTGGCATAAGAATCTAATTCTGACATGTATTGCAAGTAAAATACACTAAACATCAACATTTGAGCCAAAATTTATAGGTTAATTGTCAGTTGCTAGCGCCACCTGTGATGAAGTGACCACACTGACATGAGCCTAATAGCTAGCTGTCTATAGGGTCCATTTAAACCATCAATGGATTCAAAAACCTGTGAAAATCACACTGCGCGCTGCAACCTGCAGCAGAATCCACTGTAGTGGAAACGGGCCTTTACTATGGCCTTTACTCTACATGGCCTTTACTCTACATGGCCTTTACTCTACATGGGCCTTTACCTCACTCATTACTTTGCTGTATAAGAATGAATTTCTCTCTTTCAGTATTTCACTCTCACTCTCTTCACTTCATATTTTCTCTTCATGCCAATAGAGGGCTCTGCCTCAGCAAACTTTGACCAGCCTCTCTCTGATTATGGGCAGCCTCATTTTCGTTCCAACTCCGCTACGTCGCGTCTGAGACGCATTGATAGAAAACTTGGCCTCTTGACCACTTTTGATGATGAGGACTTGGCGGTCGTACCAGACCAACCAGCGCCACCTGGTGACAACGTCAAAAACTCTGAACAAAAAGATATCACAAAATTGAAATACGAATCTAAAGCGATGTACGGTAAACCAGTCCTGCTGCCGGGCACAAGTCCTGTCCAGCGGTCCGATTCTGATGATTTCTTTATTACAAGTACGGCAAATTTGGGGTCAAGGCCAAATTCAGTCGCACGATCATCAAAAACTTCAACTCCCGTAAAAACTCCCGCCGATTTGCACCCAGATATTCTGACATTTGAACGGATTAAGAATCGCGTGACCACGCCCCCTGCATTGCCACGGTTACCAAATTCTTCCATCGGTACGTCTGCACGGTGTCTGATCACGACACCGCTGTTGTCACGACCACCGACACAAGGTGGCGCCATCTTTGATGCCATTACTGAGTTACCGAGTACGACAGAATCGAGCGACATGGAGACAATTTCCCAGAATTCAACAGCAAGTATGCGTCACGATGGAGGGCGACGTATTGTTGATATTTTGGTTGTCGGTGGAAAAGAACATGGCGATGTTGACAAGAGAGGAACAGAAACCTGGGAACGAGGTTCAGAGGTGCAGCGTCATGCGGAGCAGCGGTACTCAGTGTCAAGTGAGAGTACGGATAGTCAGAGTCTGGGGAGTGACAGGGATTTGGGAAATAAAGTGAGGGATGACAGGAGGGTGAAAATTGAGACCGAGGTTGGAAAAATTGGGAGTGAAATTGGATATGTTGACAATGTAAGTGGTGGTCCCTCCATGAGCCCAGATGAGGATGATAGTTTGAGTAGCAGACGACATGACAAAATGGCAGGTGAATCGTCAGAAAGGAGTTCCTCGTCGACGTCAGATGCGGGCTCGGACACTGACGCCAATGACATTGCAGACGTCATTGAAAAGCAGACAGATGCGAATGACAACAATCTTGATGAAGAAACAAAGCAGCAAAGTGAGGTTGCCAAGGATACTGGAGTCGTCACCGTGGATGCAGATGTTGCTATGGCAACTGATGATGTCACCGAGGAAACTAAGGCTGCAGCACTTGATGGATTGCATACCACTTCCTCGGAGTCTGAGAGTGATGATGATGATGATGATGATGTTGAGGTGTCCATAACATCGTCTACTGAAACTAGTGATAGCACCGACTCTGATTCTTCAGGTCCAGGTACAAAGTCAAGGTCACGACCTACGAGGGTCAGATTTGCCGACAAGGATACCCAGAATCCTCAGCGAAAGGGGGAAGATAAGACGAATGGGAGAGGTTCTGATGGGCGTCAAACTGGCGGGACGTCACGGAGTATGTCAGGTTCTCTGACTGGCCAGAGGGGGGCGCTGTCAATGCAAGTTGAGAAAGACAGACCTACTATAAGTACCAGTGGTAGTTTCGGACATCTGGGGGGCGGCGACCAGGGGCGATGGTTCCGTGCCGACGTTAGGAAGGACGGCAGGAGGGTTGGTATCGGAACAGAAGGCAGTTTGAAAAGTTGGAAAGATGACCCAGGCAAGAAGACAGTGTTTCCCAAGATTAGAAACTCAAGCAATGGCGGCCATGGAACAGAGAAGCAGAAGATGGTGACTGCTGACCTTGTTGCTAAGCAACCAGGAAAGGTCATGAGGATTCCGTCTGGTAGTGAGGGTGGGGATGACCGGATGACGAGAAATCGTAAGCAAGAAGATCTCCAACCATCTCAGACTCAGAAAAGTTTTGATGCAGATCTTACGGAGAGAGGGGCCAAAATTCAAGACCCCTCGAAGGGCACGAGGGTGAATCAGGGAACTGAGGGTATCAGGGCACCGCAGTCTAAAACCCTGGCAACAGGTGGCGCTCTTTTGAAAGAACGGAAGGCTTGGAATGCTGAGGCAAGGTCTTCGCGGGATACTAACAGCTCAGGTCTCTCTTAACATTTTTGCATGGCGTAGATCTCCTGGTACCTCTGGCGGCTGGGATGTGCTGCCACCTAGTGTTGCATTTTCGGATGAGCTCCCATCTTTGGAGGCAGCACTGTGGAAAATATCACAGGTTTTGCTGTCAAAGGCTGCGTGAAATGCAGAATTGCCATTTGTGATCAGTGGGGGTTGATCAATTGAAGTAAGAGCTCATTCGTGTACTACCATGTACACTGTCGTGTAGATTATAGATCGTTTTCACGACGTAACTCCGACAGTGTCCGCCATGATGACGTTACGCGTTTTGCCCACCAGCAGAAACGCAAAATGCATTGGCTGCTGGTGGGCAAAACGCGCAACGTCATCATGGCGGACACTGTCGGAGTTACGTCGTGAAAACGATCTATAGCTGTTACATCAACTGACTGTCCTCCCACTGATTCTTATTTGAGATACTTGTTTACCATTTGGAGGGCTGGAATATGAAATAATCTGCACATGGTTCACCACTACGTCATCAGATGGCAGCACGTCCCAGCCACAGTGGGTATTTTGCACTATGAAATTTTAAGTTGAATTACTGATAGATATAATGCATATTTCTTTTCAGTGTCGGTTAGGTATAGAGTGAAAAAGCCTTACGGTGGATTTACACTGATGGTCAAGCGACGTCGCTTTGCCGTTCGTGCTGGTTGTCGAGCTGTTTGAAATGACGACAGACAATTGGAGATTGTAAACCAACTCAGCTTCACGTTGTCATCTCAGACANAGTATTAGACACCTGTATAGGAGATCCCAGATTTGGGAAATAGGGTCCACCCGACATTTCTTAATTCATCGTTTCCAGGATGTAACTTCAACAACGTCCGCCATTGCTGATGTCGCCGTCATGACGCAAAGCCGGCGAGCAAAATGCATTGCTGACGTCATTCTACGACGCAAAGCTAGGGCAAAATGCGCAACACAACAAAACGATCTTACGTCATAGAAACAATGAGTTGAAAACTCCCCATTGAATCAAACAGTGTCCTCAAAAATTTATTATTCATATACGTAGGGATGCTCCCCCCTCCCCACTTGCTTCTACAACTGTATTCGTAAGATTGCCAACACACCTCCCAAAACGTGGTATATCAGTGCAATTAATTATTTATTGACAAATATCAGAACGGACTATAGTGGTTTCGTATTGTCCCAAATTAATTATGTCTCAATTATTGTAACGAACCAATGGTTTATTAACGAACGTAAGACATGGTGGTTGAATCTTTATCAATCATTCATTTGACAGCTCGCGCCATGAAGGAACAGAAAAGTACGTTATGATCATGTTGTTGTCGTTGTTGTTGGATCCCCGTCGTTGTTGTGTCATCGATGTCCATCTCCTGAAGCTGTCAACCCTGTGTTTGTGGCGCCGTGTTGTCGAAAACAAAAAGGGGTTCGACCCCCTCATCATTGAGTGCATCCTCTTAAGTGGGGTTCATTAGCACACGGAATTTGTCCGATTCAGGTCCATTAAAAATCTATCAAATGGACTTCAGTGTTGTCGAATCCGGAAAACTAGGGGCAAACGGACTGGAAACGGATCGGATCCGTGTGCCAATGAACCCTGCTTTATTCCCCAGATAAAGATAAATATGTTGGATGGAACTTTTCCTATGTTGGATAGAACTTTTCCTGTGTTGGATGGAAGTTTTCCTATGTTGGATAGAACTTTTCCTATGTTGGATGGAACTTTTCCTATGTTGGATGGAACCTTTCTATGTTGGGTGGAACTTTTCTATGTTGGATGGAACTTTTCTCTGTTGGATGGAACTTTTCTACGTTGGACGGGCAGTAGTCAGAGTGGTGCAGTGGAAACACCATAGCCTGTCACCTCTGAGGCACCAGGTTCAATCCCCAGTCAGACCCACTCTACATGTGAGAGGGCGACTCTCTTTGACTTTAGGCCTTCTCCGGGCACTCTGGTTTCCTCCTGCGGAATATTGTTCGTGGAGTTTTGCATTCGGCTCTCAATCCAGTATTTATATGTTGGATAAAGTTTGTTATTGTTTTCAGATTTGATTCGCTTTCACGAGGAGCAGACGATACAGATGTCGAAATCACATCAGCAGAAGATGGAAGAATTGGAGGAGGAACACGCACTGGAAACAAAACGATTCAAGGTAGGTTCGTCGCTGCCTTACATCACACTTGCAACTTGAAGCAACTGATCCGATCAGTTTGCCGGCATTGTACAGGTTGCACACACAGCGCAAATTCAGCAACTATGAAAAAGTAGGAATATCCAATCAGTTGTCCACGTACATCGACTCAGCGACTGGCAGCAGGTAGCACCCAGGGATCTCAGACTCAATTTCATTCAGAAAACTGGCACTAGTTAGTCGAAACCTGCACGTACATCGCTGCGACTGAATGAAACTGGATACAAAGTCACTAGAAAGTTGAACATGTGCAACTCGCGGCGACTGGCGATTTCTCATTTCCAGGGAGTCGCAAGGGTGCGTACATCGACTGTTTCTGGTGATTGATCAGTTGCCTCCAGTTTCAGCTAGTTCCTCCCAGTCGCCAGAAGAGACTGGGACAGTGCAAGTCACTTTCCTGTGCAGTGCTATCGCCAGACAGTTAAACTGACACAACTCAACCTCTCAAGAAAGCATGGGTCACTGAAATTCGTAACGAAGCTTAAAGCCTGGAACGTGACCTATAAAAATGTCTATACATTAGGACCGAACCGATATTTGTTGTCATTTAATTCAAGGGACACAATAATGTTTTGTTATTTTGATGATATTGTCGTTGTACGTCTGCTGTGAATGGCTTCCTTAGAAACCATAAACACACTTGTTGACTTTAGTTGAATACGATCTGCTACTGTTGGATTAGGCCTAGCGTCAACACAGACCTGGTGGAGTGTGGGCCTACCTGTAGTTTGAACACCCCTGTTGTAGGACACTCCAAGATGTCATTCTCAATGAAATGATAAACATACTTCTTGGCTTTGAGCGCATTGGCCGCTACTGTAGGCCTAGAATGAATTGGCCCTCCAGGGTTGAGTTTGGGCCATACCTTTATTCCAGACACCTCTAATGTTCGGACACCCTGCCAGACCCATTATACGTGTCCCTTTCTTAGAAACTAAAGGCTGTCATCTTTGCCTACCATTGAAGTAGGCCCAGGCCTAGTACTTCTTAAATACTACCTTAAATTTGCATGACAAAAAACGTGCTAACACTGTGACTTGTGGTAAAAAAGTTGTTGAATGAAGTATGTCCTATATGTAGTTTTTATTGTTGGTCCTTTTAAATATTTACTGTTCAGTGAGCATGATTTCGGAACGGACTATAGCCGTATGTCAGACATGTCTATCATTTGACAGTAGTTTCAACCTTTAACTGTCGAGTAATTGAAACGAATCAAGGTTTATAGCGAGATTTCATAGAGTGGGATTTTATCATCTGTTAATCCATAATTCCTGTTTAATTGGTACAGGATTAATCTCATAGTTTAAGGATTAAATTTTGAAGGTCGTTCATGGATTAAATGGATTAGGATTTAGGAGTACTTGGTTTTAATTGATAACTTGATCTAGAAATTCTTCACGGTTCACCACTGTTCCTCAATCTATGTCTCTGTGATTTCGTGATATCGGGTTGAAAATTAGGATTTTTGTCTTCGTATATTCTGTGGGCTGTTCTCGTATCAAATTCTGGACTAATTTGGAATTCTCGAATCTTTCAAATTCTCGTCCTCTGGTTGGTTTCACTGGGTATATTCTCTCATGTCCGCTTAGCAAGCGGCAGGTCCCGGGTTCGAATCCAACCTGGGCTGTATGGGATTAATCATCCCTGGCTCTTCAATCCGTGGCATACTTTCCATACTTCCATACTTACTTACCAGGGCCAATAATGTTTTGGCTTCAGCCCTGGCAGAAAAATCAACTTTGTGATGAACTTTGCGTAGCTTTTCAGCTTTTGATACAATTGCCGTTGGTATTGAAAGTGTGATCACGTTGTTTGCTAGCAAATTGTGACTCATTTGAAGCGAGTGAGTACCGCACCAATGTCTGCTGGTTGGGCTAGCAGGATCATGGTTACACCTCGCTATGTATCTTAAAAATTTGATGAAAATTTCGCTGTGTGAAGCAGACGTTACCCAACTGAGAAATCCTGTGTCTGTCTGTGGTTCTGTGGTTCTGGGGTTGACCCAGCGGCATGTCAATCATCAATTAACTCTCAATTAGGCCCATTAGGCGCCACCAATACCGACCAATAACAGCCCATAAAAAATACAATGACTGATCAATTCTTTGCAACAATGTAACTGTCGGTTTGTTGCCCGGTCGTCACGGTAACATGAGTCGCAACCCATGTCAATTTCTTGACAAGGTATAATATTGCTTTATGATGCAATATTAATTTGACCAGGTACGTCTCGGTTGTGAATGGACCGTTGATGTGTTCAGAGGAAATCTTGGCTGGGATGTGCGTCTGCAGTGAAAGTCATATTGGTGTTGAATCTGGGCTGCAGAGGCAGTGAATGTGATTTAAAAGATAGGGCTATAGACAATTCTCAAATCTGCACACTTCCCCCGGAATTCTTGCCTATGACTTGATTCAAGCCTACTCCCTCTGAAGGTGAATTTGCATACTTGTGATGAAGGTTCTGATCTGTGATACCTCAGTGGTTGCCATGGTGATCTTGCCGTCATGGAATTTACTTCTAGTTGCTAGGGCAACCAAGTTGAAATCAAATTTCAAAATATATTCGTTGGAATTCTAGCATCAGCGAAACTGGAATCCGAAAGGATGGTTTAGATGGAAAATTAGGTCGTCTTGTTTCGTAATATAAACTTTACAGTGGAATACTAACTGTGCTGTGAACAAAAAGGGATTATTTATAGTTTACCATTATGGCACTAGAGGTCGCCCGTTACGCTGATCTCCGATTCGCCATCGAGAACCGTATCCCAGAATACCTGGAGGATGTGGACAGTGTGAGTAGTCAATTGGGATGACGATCTTTGCAGATTGTTGCCGGTTGAATGGATTCTAAATTTTCCCTGAATCTCTTTTTAGGACAAAATTCGAGATCTGACCGAAGAACTTGAGGACGAAAAGAGAAAAAATGTGAGTATAAAGTTGATTCTATCACATGTTGTCAAACGTAGCTTCTGATTGGCCAAATCATAATGGTGTCATGAGGCATGTGGCACTCCTGAATGGTAAAATGTTGTGCCGTGCTTTTGTAGATACCTATGTGAGATGTTTGGTATAGTCTCCAGAGGCGGCAAGCTCGATATGACCCCTGAGTACTGAGTGCACTATGAACACCAGGTTTTACTCAACGACCTTGCAGTCTAGCAAAACCCAATAATACCGGTAATCGTCAAATATGAAAGTAAACAGTTTGTTTACAGTCACTTTGTGGTCTTTGTTTTGCGTATTGGACTGTAGCAAATCTGTGATTTGACCAAATTAAACATTTTCAAGGTCGTCAGGAAAGTCCAGGACTTGTTTTAAATGATTTCTGTTTGGTTAATAGTTTGTAAACGACAGTGTAGCTGGGTAGGCTGACAAGTTCATCTTGAAATTGGTGTTAGGGTGGGATTTGCTTCTACAGAGCCTGGATCTAGGCCTATCTAAGCCTATAGACCACTTTTGAAAGTCATTTTTGAGGACAAAATATACAGTCAGTGCACGACGTTGGACATAACAATTGTGTACATTTTTACCCTGGGCCTGACTTTCAAAAGGGGCCTAATCACACAAAGTTCACACCACAGTTGAAGAGGCAGTTAGCAAACTGGACCATATCGGTGTCACTATTCTGATTGGTTTGATAGACAGCTCGTTAATCATTTTGATTGACAGGTGGACCAACAACTTCAGATGGAGGAGATGAAGACAACAGTATGTAATCATTTCTCGTGTAGAGTGCTTTGGTTTTAGGTTTTTCTTTTCTTCAGTTCTTTTTTCCTTTCAGGTTTTATTTCTTTCTCTCCATCATTGCTGAGTCTTCTGTGTGATGGACACAGACTCCTCCACAATTCTCCCTCCCTCTCTCAATCATTTTTCTCCATGATGGATTCCTCCGCATATCCTGCTTCCTCCCTCTCTCACTCCGGTCATCGTTCAAACACCTCTCCTCCAATGGGGAACCCGCATAACTTTTTATCCCAACAGGTGGCGCTGTGAGCAGTTGTACTGGACGTCAAAAACAGACGGAGCAAAGCGACGCAATGTCGTCACGTCACGACGTCCTTGCTGCAGTGCATTGTGGACGAGACGTTGAAAAAAAGTACAACCGCTCACCGTACCTCCTATTAGTAGCAGTAGTTCTGCTGAATAATAGTGAGCTTCTGCAAGCGCCCGATTAGGCTCTACGACGACGTTTATCTATTGTGTGAGTGCACCCAAACAATAGATAAACGTAGTCGTATGGCCTAACCGGGCGCGTGCAGAAGCTCTCTATTAGCTGTACATGTACTTCCACCTGTCCCAAACCCAACGAAAGGCTGTTCTCTCCTCGCTACCCACATCTGATGACACAACCATTCTAGCCTCACGAAATAGTCTCTCTTGTACATTACAACAACACTGTTGACGATAGATTGTAAATTAACATAGCCCATGTCACTTTCAGCTTCACGTTCGAGGCCAGCAACTGACTGAATATCTTCAGGCAAAATTCAAAGTTAAATCTCCGAGTAGAGGTGTATGTCTTGTTAGGAATTTCTGCATGCTAACATTGATGAAGGTGTCGGGTTAATCTGGTCCATTTTGGGTTAACACATCCAACGCATTTTGATTAACATGTCCGCCACATTAGGGTTAAAACTTGTCTGCCATTTGGGTTAACATATCAAACATTTTTCATTAACATTTCCATCGTATTATGGTTAACATATCCACCACAATAGGGTTACCATATCCACCACATTAGGGTTAACATACTCTGCCATATTAGGGTTAATCTATCCACCCAATTATGGTTAACATGTCCACCATTTTGGTCAACATATCCACCACATTCTGGTTAACATGACCATCATATTAGGGTTAACATGTCCACCAAATTTCGGTTGTCATATCCACCACATTTGGTTAATGAAGTTAACATTTCCACCACATTTAGGTTAACAGATCCGCCACGTTTGAGTCAAACAGGTTAACATAACCCTAATCATACTTGCTTCCACTTTTTCAGTCCACGAATGTCTCAGAGACAAAACCAGCACCAGAACCGGTAAGTATACGATTTCATGGAGAAATTTTTTGCCGCAGTTTGACCATACTGATATGAACCTAATAGCTAGCTGCCTTTGCCGTTGGGTCCCTTTAGAATCTCGAGACTGTGTCTGCCAATCAGTTTGCGATGATTGACAGTCAATTAAACAGAGACCGCTATAGTCAAAATATTACACTAATTTCCTTCTTAAGCTGGTTCTGTGTTTGTTTTTTGTCAGCAGCCGACTAAACACAAACCTAAAACCAAACCGCCTAAAACTGGACGTAATGTCCCAAAGTTTAAGATGAGGGTAGGTCGTTGGTGTTGTAAAATGTCAGATGTGATTTGGGGAGAATTTATTTCAAATATTTGATGTTGTGCATATCTTTTTAGTTACTTTTTATGAAACGTTGTAAAATTTTCTTTTGTTACAGTTATGTTGTTTCGTCTATGTAAACTTCCCCTATGGAGTGCTGCCATCTGCAGCCTGTATTTAAAACTACATGATCCGGCCTGGGCCGTATGGGATAAATCATCCCTGGCTTTTCAGTCTGTCATACGGGACAGTAAGCCGTGGTGCCTTATACCTTGTGCCTTTACAAGGGCAAGTAAAAGACCCCATCCAAGTGAGGAACATGAGTAGCTTGAGATGGCCTCTTCCGTACTTACCAGGGACAATAATGCTACGGCTTCAACCCTGATGGAAAAATCTAATGTACGGTAATACAATACAATGTCTTGTTTGTAGGACGCCCGACCGAACACCAAAGATTCTAAGTCCAAAACAAAAGGAAAGGAGGCGCCACAAGTCGAGATAGAGGAAGAACCACAAGAAGAGAAGAGTCGACCGCCGAGTCACAAGTCGTTAGGAAACGTCAAAGAGGAAGGCGAGGTCTTGCATTTTGATTTTAGTTATGATTTGGACGCAGAGGAGATGTGGGCTGACGTCCCGGCGAATCATGTCGTGGGGCGGTTTGCGCAGTATCGCGAGTTGGTGAGTGCTAATAATGAATAACAAATTTGTCCGACGCTCGTCTCCGCTAGTTTTTGAATTATCAGGGTCTGCGCATTTGTGACCCGTCACAGCAAAACCCGTCTTAAGTCGCACAAGATATGAACCAGGATGAACCAAAATAACTCCAGGAGATAAAGAAAGAAATGTAATCACTCAGGTTTTACAAAAGACAGATGATAAGCCTAAGCCTATGCCTACTGAAATTGACAAAACGTTGGTCTCAACCTGCCAACTTCAGAGCAACTTAGCACTGACTTTCTGGTGACGAGCCTACACCCTGACAATGCAATAGTTAGCGTTTGTCTCTCAGTTATTTTTTCAATAAAACTAAATACCATCTTTCTCATTCTATTTTAAGGCGCGTACGAGGATATCGGAGCTTGAGGAACAGCTTAATGACACGGTGCAAAAAACACAACGGAAGGTCAACACCCTGAAGGGACAGTTCCAGGAACATAAGTTAAAGTGGGAGTCGGTAAGTTTTTGTTAAATTTGCCGAAAATTTAGGTTGTTGGCTGGAGCAGTGGAAACATCTCTGCCGTGCCTAGCTACCACCAATGAAATTGCGGGTTTGATTCCTGGTCGCCGAGCTGGTGGTTTTGTGTAGACAAGAAATAATTTCTGTTCAACAAAAATTATTCTCCAGGGTTGCTAACATTGTTTGTTGGTTTTCCTGTGAAACACTTTCAGTTCCTTTTCTCTCCATTTCAGGAACGTAACGTCCTAATCCAGCAGATCGAACAATCGCAGACACTGCAGACCGTTGCTGAAAAAGAGGCTGACGTCGTCATGGCGCAACTCGAAGACTTCATTAATGAGCAAGAGGCCCTGGTAAGTTACCACCCCTGTTATATTACAATGGATCTGTCCTGAAGAACTAATGGGTCGGTCTATTGTTGATTCAGGGGGTGCAGGGTGGCTGCACCCTTATGTGACTAACAAGAGGGGCTACTGGTCGTAGTATGTAGTTCTACCCATTGGATCCGGCAAGATTTGATGTCGGCATGGTAACTGATCACATAGCACTTGGTTGCCTGGCAACAGGGTCTGTATTTTCATTCTCCATGGTAACGGTTTCTAACTCTCCCAACAGGAGACCGCTGAGGAAGAAAAGCACAAAAGTCGTGCGAGTGCAACACCGGCGCCACCTGATGCAGTGACGCCAGAGGTCGGCGAGAAACCCAATAATTTGCAAGAAACGGGAGAAAGTGAAAACGAGGCGGATTTGATGGAGCAGACGGACGATGCAAAGGTCAGTTCGGTTTGTTTGCCATACAATTGATCCACTTTGAGAAATTACAGAAATTTTCGTTGCTCACACCGGTACAACATCTGTGGCAGTTGCCAGTCCAGGACTCACTTCCCCACTCAATGGGAGGCTTTCCTGCCGCCAGAGACCGCCTCTTAGCGGTCCTAGAAAATCACAAATTTGACTTATATGACTTGTTTGTCCAAATATCAACACACTACTTCACACTACAAACATTAATCTGCACTCAATCACCTTAGTTTCAGTTTGGGATGACTTCCATAAAGCCAGATGGTTGAGTCTTATTTCTAAAGTTCATTTACATCAGGGGGTTATCTCCCTTGCTAAACAGTACCAGAATCAACTGGAACTTTTCTTCCTTTCCAGGTCAAAGATCAAACAAGGCTCCGGGAAAAAGAAGATGAGGTACGTGATTATTGTCCCTTTAAGTTCTCTCCCTGCTGGTAGTTTTGATCTCTTCTCTTCCCAAAAGATCACATCTTGGTGAACCTCTGCGTATCCATGGCAACTGCTAATTCTGATTATAATGCTTGAAACTGCAGTAGATGGCGCTACTAACAATCAGTATGGAGCTAGTTTAGCATTCTGCAGGCAGATTTTTTTAAGTAGTCTCTATTTCCTCCCTTTATGCCTACAGATTTGCATATTAATCACCTCATTTGCATATGTCACAACCTCATTTGCATGAAATCTAATTTGCATGCCATTTAGCCATTCACCATTCTCTATGTCTCCACCATACCTCATTAGCGTATTCAAAACCTTATTTGCATATTAAGTACCTCATTTGCATACATCTGCTTTGCATGTTTTGATTCTATGAAGCAATGGGGGAACATGAGGGGTCGAAATTTGAGCTCTCTGCACCAAAAGGTCGGCTTCAAGGACAGCGACACGATACCTGAGGACGAGGTTGAAAAACTTGACGAATATGATGAAATTTCTGACTGTATTAACTCGGGCAAATCCATCGCACAAGAAACACTCAGGAATATCCAAAATATGATGCAGGAAGAGAGGTTAACTTCCGACCAAAAGGTGGCGCTGAAAATGATCCGCAGTTCTTTCAAGATGGCTGACGGAGTCGACGATTTGACTGACGAGCAGTTGCGACGAACGTTAAACATCTACTCCCTGGCGACGCAGATATCACTGGAGACGATTCTGATTGGTTTAGATCCATCGAGTATATTCACTTCGTTGGCATGTTTTGCATCGTGCTACACCAAACAGCAGGATACAGAGAAGGTGGCGGCCATGTTGATCTGGCCGGATGGAAAATTACCACCAATAGATGGCGCTGATGAGGAGCTAGCTGACCTGTTCGATGATGAAGACATGACAGTTCTACCGATGACGAGATTGAACGTCATGTCACCAAGTTTCCCGAATATTATTCATCCAGAAATAGGGGTGAGGATGGATCTTTCGTCAGAGTGAATGTAACTCTAACAAACATGGAGTTTTTGTTTTTCTGACATTTTTTCGTGCTCAAACTTTTGTTCAGGTTTCATCTAATTTCTCTGCACATCATTTTGTTTTTATTGTGATCACTTCTCGTGCCATTGACTATTTTAACCCTTTCTGTGCCTACTCACGACTTCAGACATGTACTAGGCCTAAATCATCATGTTTTATGAAACATCAAATTTAAAATCCCTCCTGTAGTTTATGCAACAAGATACACATGAACACTGCTTTTAAAACCATACACTTGGCTTTAAACTGTGGTCTGGCCTAACATGCCTGTAATAAAGCCGTTAAACATTACATAGAATTATAACACTGGCTCTAATTATTGTAATGTGCCCAGTCAAATCCCTGTATGTTGTGTAAAGTATAGAGTTTTGTTACTAGGCCTATAATATGGGCCTTTATGAGCGTTGACATTTTATGTCTGTTCTGGCTTGGAAGGGCATGAACGCTGAGGCCCTATGGTATAAACTCCACGCAGAGATGTACACATGTTGGATACTGTGAGCAACTTACAGGATAAATTATAATTAACATTATTAATTAGTGACTGATTATGTTGATTATCGTCTAAATATTTTGGGAGATAATGTCTGCTACGATACAGTTGCACTCTCCAGTGCGTCAGACGGGGAGCAGGGTAAGTTTTAACAAAAATTTCAGCTGGAATTGTTGCTATTTATTGGAAAGCTCTCAGTGAGTACTTTTCAGTGAATACATATGTAACAGAGTTTGAACTACATGCACTTTGTTTTCTTTTCTGAATATTCTCATTTTCTGCATTTTTCTCCACGTGTCCATCCTCATCTTCATTCATTTCCATCATTTCTTCATTTTATTTTCTTCTAAAACATTTCTTTCCCTATTTCAGATTTCTCTCAATACTAACTCCAGCTATTTTCTCTCTCTTTGCCTGATTTAACCCCTAATTAGACAGCAGTGGATATGAGTATGCCAGCTGAGTGGAGGGCACAGGAGCCTCTTGTTCAAAAGAATCCCAACACAGTTTTGAATGACTCTACCTCCATTTCCACACCTTACAAATATTTCAATGTGAAATTGGGGGAAAATTGGGGAAATATTTCAAATGGCAAAATTATTTTACAATTTTAGAGAAAGTTGTACCCGACACCGGCTAGCCCAGAAAAACCGCCAAATCAACCTGGTTCCCAGGTTGCAAACGCCTCAGATGCCAGCATCAACATTGTGACATCGGCAAAACGTCTGCTAGACGTGGAAAGCCCTTTGTATTATTCTTATCTCAAAGATGGCGCCACTGTTAACTGGGTGGATAACCCGTCGGAACAATATTTGGACATCGCGCCGTTTCATCGGAGCCACCGTCTGCTTATCATCGGTGAAAACTGGGAAAATGCTAAAAAGCGGAATCAAGCGAAAATTAAGAAATTGTGTGAGATGCGAGAAAGGGGGACATGTTGACACGGGAGAGATTCAAATGTGCTGCGTCAGGGGAGCATGCATTGGATTCTGGGAGGGAGCATACATTGGAGTCTGGGATCGGGAGGGAGCATACGTTAGAATCGTCTGCTTTGGATGAGGATCGAGTTGTAAGTTAAACTGGTTCCCTGTCCCACCAGTGTGATTTAGCATCTGTGTTGTGCATGATCGTGCGATCGTCCAAAAAGCAGCGGATAAAAAAACGTGTTGATTGGTCGCTCTCATCCAACAAAAGAACTCAATGGAAACAGATAGTTCTTGGTCAGAAAATTATCAAAGTCTTCTGATTTCATTTGTCCTATCGTCTGTTTATTTCTTCATTCTTCCTGAATCTTACTGCTTTTGTCTCTCGCTTCTAATTACTAACAGATTAACTGTCTAATCATCAAAATATCTTAACGAAGTATTATTAACTCGTTAACTGTGTAATTAACTTTTGAAAAAAAAATTATTTCTTAGAAAAAAAATGCCAAAAAAAGGATTTGACACATAAGGTTCAGGACGTGATATAACGTCCTACGCAATGTGAAGCGCCATTTCCTTGCAGGGCGTTCGTACTATTACGTCCTACACAAGCTGAGATCCTCGGGTGTTTTCGGGGGTTCCCCGGATTTTGCGATGACGTAATATGACGTCCTACCCAGTTAACGGGTTAATAAGATGATCCTTGACAGAGTGGTGCAGTAGATAAATCATCTCCTGTCGTCTTGGAGATTCCGACTCCGATCTCAAGCCACGCCCACTCTTTATGTTGTAGTTTTAAAGCGGACTATTTGTGCTGAGTCAAAGATTCCATAGAACCGTTTCCAGAGCAGCCGCCGCAATGCATTTACCAGTTGTTGTTACGAAAAAAATGGGTCGTTTTATTATTTTTGGTTCACTTTGGACAGATGCGAACAATCTGCTTTAACTTGAATCTTCCTGCATCCAAATAATCTCAACACGTAGTAGGCCTAGTATTTTGGGGTGGACTTTTCAAAACAGATAAGATTATGTAACCTTCAACTCTGTCGCACATTTTCAGGGCAAACATGGCGAGATGACGCCGTCAAGCAGGGAGACGATTCGAAGTAAATACCGTGACGCGCTGGAAGAGGCAAGATCTGCCATCTCTGAGCGGCGAGCAAAATCACCGGCGCTGTCGGTCAGATCGATGAAGTCGAGTTTAGATGAGATGGAACTGGACGAACACGGCGACATGCCATTCCCGGAGGATAAGACATTCACCGACGCTGGGACGTCACCGATGACAGGGAAGGAGAGTGGGACACCTGGTGGCAGGTAATGAACTAATTTAGTATGCTCTGTAGACTCAAAGTTAATATTCTTTGGTAGTATGGTGAAAATGACTTTCTGTAACGCCTGAAACACATCACATAGGTATTCATTGGAAAGCTCTGAGTGAGCACTTTCCAATGAATACCTATGTGACAGGGTTTTGTTAAGATTTTGTGATTTGTGATTGAAATTAACCCAACACTCACCTAACTTACTTTGTTAACCCTCAGCTACCCACGACCCCTCTCACTCCAATCCCATAGTGCACTATCCGCCGACCTGGTGACCAATGAAGTCGCACGAACGGAGTCAGCACTAACCAATAAGAACACACAATCTCACACGTTCCGTACCTCACCGTCGAATTACCACACCACGACGTTTGCAAGTAGTCCCGATTACGATCGGGGAAAGACTCCAAATCTCGACAGATACGCACCGGACGACGAAGGGTAAATATTCGGCGGGAATTTCATTCTAAAACTGTACAGGACAACTGCAGGGTTATATCTAGGATTTCAGAAGGGCACGGTGCAAACTTTGTGAAAAGGGCACTTCAACCTAGAAAAGGGCACTTTTTAGTCGTGACATTTCTACTAACAGAATTTGAGAGGCTTGTCAGTTAAAAATGTTGTTATAACTCCAGTCAACAGCCAATTTAAGGCAGTTTCTAAGGTGATACGACCAAAAGGGACCATGGCAGAGGGTCTGGGAGGTACTAAAACCTAAAAAAAAAAATTTTTTTGTTTGTTTTTTTAGGGGCAGAGCGGCGCCCTAGGGGGTTCAAAAAGGGCACAGCGGCGCCCCCTGTCGGCGGCACAGCGTACCGCCGCTCTAAAATGGCCTAGATATAACCCTGACAACTTGGACGTGAGGGTTTTGTTGGGCAAGTTCTCAGTGGGCAATTCACCATTGTTGGTACAACCAATCACAGCACCTCCTAGTGGGGGAATTTGCAGGTTCCTCGTGTTAACCGTTGTCTACCAAAAGTGAATTCATTTGATTTTTAACATCTTTGTTTATTCAGCCATGTTGAGAGTGACGTTGACATAACTGACTGGTAACTTAAATATGTTGTCGTCATGTGTAGACTCGTTTTGTCCGACACCATTCTTTTGGGATGTACTATTCATAAATGTCGTTTTCGATTGCTGCATGGTTACCTAGCTTCTCTTGGTCCCTCCTTGTTCTAACATCCTGCTCTTGTGTTGTCATGGTAACGATGTGTAACTATGGTAACAGATGCCTTTCTTGGTAACACTAACAGTAGTGTCTTTCTTGTGACTTAAGGTGAAACAGACTTTAACTACAAGTCGACTCACAAGTGGCAGTCGGCATTTCAATGTGGACTTAGATTCGTGTTGAGTGTCGTCAAGTATCCCAGAATCCCTTGCTGCACGGAACCTTAACAAATCCGGCACTTTAAGTCCCTTGAACCTTTGCATGACGTCACCTTAACTTGCACCTAAAACCCCTGTGTATTGAATTTTATGATATTTTCAAAGTGTTAGGAGAATGCATGTAGAGGTCTCATAGCCTCGTGAAGGTCCCCAAAATGCTTGCCTGATACGTACTTCAAAGAATCAAGGCCTAGTTTTCAGCACGGAGCTCTAATGTATTCAGATAGAGGGTCGTACATTTTACACTACACTAGCGTCGGTGGACGTAAGCCCTTTATGAATTGGAATACAGTGTGTGGTTTTAAAATGTTACAAGTAAGTTATTTCTCACTGCATCACAGAGGCCTACCAACTTTCAACTTCTGACAGTCTTCATAAATGTTCACAACTTTTGTCTACTCTCTCAGGAAATCGTTATCCCTGGCAGAACACCCAGTTGTTCAAGAATACCTCAAGACATACGATACTGTGATGGCGTTTAAAGATACGCTCGGAAAAATACTGGCAGAGAGAGGTAAATTGAATCTGTCATGTCCGTTGAGTGCAAACGGAGTGATATTAGATTATAATCTTCACACGTGCTTGTCGGTCAGATACCATTCAATTTGATATCTGTCTAAGAGTAAAAACAATATTAACCCTTTAGGCGCCATATAGCCCAAACCCGCCCGTGTGATTTCCGGCCGTCACAGAGGCAACCAACAATTTAAAAAAAAATTAAACCCCGGCTCCAGTTGTATCATGTAGCCGGGGTCATAAGCTACAAAATAAACATCACTTGTTCTACTTTATCTGCAACTTTTTCTTTCTGTCATTTGAGGAAAAACCAAGGTGGTAAAAAAACTGAAAAGCGCTGGGAAAAAAAGCTGACCTTATTTATACATGTCTGGCGCCTAATGGGTTAAGTTCAGATATTAAATGTGAGGCGGTCTAGGAAAACCCGTCGGATGTCACATTTGAGAAAAGTGTAAATGGTCTTGGTAAACCCGCACATTTCAACAGCTGAAATGTACTACGTAACAGGTAAACAGTAGTAGATCAATGCACAGGCAATCTGACAGCCCTTGTTGATCATTCAGCGACATCCGACAGGTTTTCCTAGACGCCCGAACAATTCATGTCAGTCTGCCTCCTTTTCAGAAATGACCTCCGCCAGCCAAGTCCTGACGGAGATGGAACCGTACGCTTTCAACATGGCGGACAAAGTCCAACCGCAGGTTGAGGACATGACGAGAAACGTCGTACAACTGTTTGAAGACGTCTTGCATCTTTTGTCAGGCATCATTCTCAGTAAGGGGGTAAGGGTCATCCAGGGGGTAAGGGTCATCCAGTGATTTGTGTTCTGCAGTATTGCAACAAGGAGGGTAAGGGTAAATGCTTTTGAGTTTTGTGATCGCTGGAAGGGGTGAGGGTCAATTTCGCACTGTGCTCAGAGGAAAAGGTCATTGGATTTTTCCATCAGGGCGGGAGCCACATCATTACTGGCCCTGGTAAGCATGGAAGAGGCCACCTCAAGCTTCTCATGTTCCTCACTTGGATGGGGTCTTTTACTTGCCCTTGCAAAGGCACAAGGTACAAGGCACCACAGCTTACTGTCCCATGAGACGGACGTGAAGAGCCGGGAATGATTAATCCCATATGGTCCGGGCTTGGTTTGAATCAGGACCTCTTGTTTTATGTCGTGTGCTGTGTAAAAATAACTCAGCAATAAATTCATTCACGCTGTCAGAATATTCCACTAAACTTGTGATTTTGTTTCCAGCCTCACTCAGCAGATGTCGACTTTGAACGTTCCTTCCTCACCAAGACAGAAACGGCAGCGTCATTATCGAGAGTTTCACGCCGATCTGGCGACAGCGTCCAGCACGCCAAGACATCCGCTCAGATAAAGGATCTGCAGGAACAGTTAATGAAGCTGTAAGTATCGGACATCTTTTCACGTCTTGTGGTTTGTTTTGAAAAATATTTGAGGAAAGTTTGTTCCTATCAACCATCTGAAGAATGTTTCTTCAAATTTTTTCCAATTCATTGCCAGGACTTTCAATAAACTTGTTGGGGGGNGGGGGGGGGGGTAGATGAGTTCAGGCCTGTTTCTGCTGTAGCTGTTTCTGCTGCATTGGCAGTGCAGGTTTTGCAAGATTTTGAGAGTCTTTCAGGACGTTTAGCAAAATATCTGGCATGTGTTATGATGTTTTGAAGTGTGATATCATGTGTTTAGAGTTTAGTGTTTAGTTTAGTGTTTTAATGTGTTTAAAAAAAATTGTTTCATTTATAGGGAGACATTGATGAACTCACAAAAACAAGAGTATGAAGAAAAATTGAAGTAAGTAAGAGGTACAGGTTTAATTGCATTTATCATAATTTATTCCTAATGATCATAATTTATTTGTAATTATCATAATTTATTCTTAACCATCATAATTCATTCTTGACAGCCACAACACTGTCGTGATGATGGAGATGCAAGACACAATAAACGGACTCCGCCGTGAGATCTCAAACATTGGCGCTCAGTCGCGAACGCCGTCCACGGCGCCGGTTCAGCCGGTCGGATCGCCGATAATGTTTACGAGGCTCGACTCGGAGAGGAACGGGAAGACGATGAAGAAAGCTGTGATGACGGGGAAACTGGACACAAAAAAATATCAGGTGGGTGGACTGTTTTCGCCTTTCAGTGGCGTAATAATGATATGTGACCCGATCTAGCAAAAAGTAGTTCTTGGTGCAAGTGATCATTACGAGTCATCAGTTTACTCAATTATCACTGCTGTCCACTACTTTTGTCAACCTGCAGAGACGTACATTTCAGCTAGAGACGATTCTCGAATTTGCCGATCTGTGCACTTTTGCCAAAATCTCAACCAGAACCTCGATCTGAAACTGGCTGACGTGATGCCATCCATGATTCAGCGCTGGTCGACTCTGATGCAACGTCTTCGAAGTCACTGTCGTGGGGCTGTCTGCGTCACGTCATTCAGTTTCAGACCGAGGTTGTGGTTGAGATTTCAGCGGAAGTGCACAGATCTTTGTTATTTACATCAATTTGAGAACGTTCTAGTTGTAAGAATTTCAATCATTCTTAAATTTCTAACTATGAATTTCAGGCCGCTGTTGAGAAAATGGATGACTATGTGAACATTCCTGCCCAACGTCTGGCTCACCTCGTACGGAAATACACTCACCACTGTCAGATGAAAGCTATCGAGGAAAATGTCCGCTTGAGTCGAAGTCTGAACGATGAGGTCTTCCACATTTTAGATAAAATGGAATCGTTACAAAATCGTCGAGCGCAGCGTTGGGCGGAAAAGATGGACACCATGGGAGCGGATCGTGTACGTCTGGCACAGCTGCTGATGGAAGTGTTAGATGATATTGAACTCGAATCAGGAATATTTTTGATAAAACCAATGTATTCTTATAAAGGAAGGTGAGTACCGGGTAACGTTCTTGGATTTTGATACGACTTAGTTTTTGACTTGATGTTTCCATAGAAACCAAGAATAACTTCGCAACCGTTTCTATTTTCAGAGAGTATCTGAACTTGTATGCAAACAGACAATCTCGGGCTCACACTCAGAAATTCCGCACAGCGAGTCCGCTCCCCGCACGGACAAACACCTCCAGTCGTGCTCTAGGCCTCGCGCCGGCTCCAACGCCGGCATCTCAACTCAAGAAGGATCGCGAGACGGAGGCCGTTATAATGGAGACGATGATGAAAACATACCAGGAGGAAGGGATATCCGGGGCGTCCGTCAGCTGGATGGGCGAGAAGACAGGCGGAGTGTGGAATGTAAGTCATACAACGATTAAAACTTTTACAATGTGTGAGGCGGTCTAGGAAAACCTGTCGGATGTCGCGTTTGAGGAAAGTGTTAATGGCCTTGATGAACACACACATTTCAATAGCTGAAATGTACTATATGTAAGAGGTAGACATTAACAGATCAATGCACAGGTAGGCCTAATCTGACAGCCCTTGTTGATCATTCAGCGACTTCCTCTTGGTTCAGTATCTTAAATCTCCCTCATTCTAGGCGTCTCACTCCCAGCCGAAGGCTCTGACCGAAGAAAACCTCATCTTCCAATCCGCCATCTTGAATACGCCGCGAATCCTAGAGCTGGATGTAAACCGAATGATGATTGGTCAAAATCAGATCAGGTGAGTTGGTTACCATGAAAAATTTAGTACATCAAGTTAACGGAGCTGGACGTCCAAGTTGTAAACTCGATATTCACTAGTCTCGGTCACCCAGCCGCTCGGTCGCCCAGCCGAATCTGAGGATCGAACGTTTGTGTCGCATTACCTGCGGAATGAAAGGGTTGGCTGCGCGAGACTAGATATTCACTTCAGTACATATCACCGATTATAGGTGGCAGCACAGCGTGGATAGAGAACCAGTGAGTGGTTGAGTGAGTTGCATTGGACCGGGCACCAGTCTAATGATCACGGGGCGCTACTGGTGCTGCCACCTTCACGAAGGAATAAAACTAGTTTGCCGACCACTGTTTGTAAACAAACTGGTTTGTTTACAACTTGGACATCGAACTCCTTTAATAGTATGATCGAGTGACCAGTTTTCGGGGTAGAACAGTTTTCGTGGTACTCTCGTTTTCCCCCGTTTATTCACACGCGCGTCCGCGAGATGTAAACATTTCCCGCAGATCGGGGACCGTATCTTTTGTCGCATACATTTAGTTCGAGATGGGCCGGAAAAAAGTGAATTATTCACAAAAAACACGAACATTTTCGTAATTTAGCCATATAGCATCAAGAAAACCCGTTTTCCATGAAGAAATATGCATGCATTCCTTAGAAAATGCGCCTAAATCTCGGCGATGATCTGCACCACTGACATGACTGAGATTGCCCCTGATCTGGATAAGTCGGCTGAACTTCACCCCTTATTTGCATATTGTAATGACGTTGCAACAGTGACCTCATTATAAACGGAATTATACCGCAGCCGGTAAGCATAAGTCAATGAAATGGAACTAAAAGTAATGGTAATAAACACAAATTCCTTGACAGAAAAGTTGTTTTGTGAACAACATATTTAGGAAAATCGATCTTGCCTGATAAATAATTGGGTCTGATGACTGTGATCTATGCATCTGATACGGAAATGTCTTATCCACAAACTGGAATTGGAATTTTCACCTTACCGGCCACCATAGGTAAGATATACCCGGTAGTGACGTCATACCACGAAAACTGGTACATCCGCCGCCCGATGATGGCGACGCTCATTGCTCGGTTTGAGCGTTCGTTTCCAGAAATCCAGCGTGCAACAGCACTACTTTTAACTTCTGAGAGGTAAATTAATATCTCTATTTTCGATACATACCAAACCAATTACGGACGCAAAGCGAGTAACGCCGCAATCGGGCGGTAAAGTCTTAGTACCACGAAAACCGGTCACACCATCATACATCATTTCAGAACATTACTGGTACCGGTATCTGTAATCAATTTTTCCATCAGGGCGGGAGCCAAAGTAGGCCTATTATTGTCCCTGGTAGGTATGGAAGAGGCCATCTCATGCTCAAGCTACTCATGTTCCTCTGACACTTGGATGGATGTTAATGTTGTTTAGACCATCAGCCCATGACATGTGCTGTGTACAGTTAGACCAACCACCCATGATCTGGGCAGGAACAGGAAGTGAGTTTTGGAGGGAATTAGTAGACATGTGGTGCAAGTAGGCTTAATGGAGTCTAGCTCATGTAGCTAAGATATGAGAAGGGTATCACTAGCAGGTACGGTAATCTGGGCTTTAATGTGGAGTCTTTCCTTGTCCTTGCAAAGGGACAAGGTAGGCCTACAAGGCACCATGGCTCAGCTATATCTCATATGACGGATTGGATATGGCTTGGCCTGGATTTAGCCTAGAGAGTTCAGTTAGGAGTGTCAGCCATGTTTGCTGTTCCACTTCCAGCTAGCCTAGTGCATCAGATTTTTGCTTTTAAGGCATGCAACAGGAGTAGAAAACTTTGTGAGGACCCCTGCTTACAGTGGTGAGCCAATAGAAAGACATGTACATGTATGTGACTGACTCAAGTGCAGTTTGATGACCTTGTGTAGCCTACTCAGATAATAAGCAAAAAGTCAATCTCCAGAATTCACAAATTTTCGACCCCAAGCGGGGTCTTTTTCAAGTGGAACTTTACAATCTGAAACTCTAGAAAAGACTTGTGTAGCTACTCAGAGTTAACTAACTGTTTATTTAGTTACCCGTAACTAAAGAGTTAACTAATAGTTAGCCTGAAGTCCGAGTTAACTATTTTTTCAGGGTTACCCTGGGATTATCTTGGTGTTAACTATAGATTTGACCTCACTCAGTGAGCCGTAGTTTTTAGATCTTCTAAGTTTTCTAGATAACCAATCCAGGATTTTGATGGCAAGGGAACAAACTTGAAGGACTTTCTTTTCATTGCAGTGCAAAAATGCGTGGAAGTCTCGGTGACGATCGCCTCATGAACGCTGCACAGACAAATCTCAGAAACTACGTCACGGTAACACGACCAACGCACACGACTGGATCGAAAAAGGACCGGCCAAAATCTGGTAGTACCGCAGTGCCCCCTACGACTCCTTATCAGGGCGGCTTGGAGAAGGGTTCAGGGGATGGACACAAGGTGGCCCTTAGGAGAGATACACCCCCTCTGCCGCCGATAAGTCCGACGGGGGTCAAGGAAAGGACCTCTACAAAAGGTGAGAGCTTGGGTGATATCTTCAACAGTCTCAGATGCCAGATTTGTTGTGACGTTGAGTTTGTCTACGGAGTAAACAATTGTATTGGGTTAGATTTTTCCATCAGGACTGAAGCTGTTACTGGCCCTGGTAAGTATGGAAGAGGCCATCTCAAGCTACTCATGTTCCTCACTTGGATGGGGTCTTTTACTTGCCCTTGCAATGGTACAAGGTACAAGGCACCACGGCTTACTGTCCCATGTGACAGACTGTAGATAATACTGTTGGCACTCTCGGTTCAATCCAAACGTTCTTAAAAAATACTTTGCCAAAATTACCTCATGTGAGATTTGGAGATTTTCAGAGACAGCTTTTCTGATATTTCTTCTTCGTTCCAGTTTTCGTCTTCTAAATTACCATAAATGTAACTATGTGTTTACTCTCTGCATGATGTTCCTGCATCACTGTGTTTTTCCATTCGTTTCATTCCCGACACAACCAGACTGTAAAGCATCCCACTCCCACCGTCCATCGTTGTTCACCATTTTTTCCCTGAGATTGTTCCCACCAAATTATTTATTATGTTCAGCACACTATCTGTGTGCTGAACATATTGGTTTCACTCAGCCTCTTTCTTTCTTTCTTTCTTTCCTTCTGGCGATTTTCTGACGGTTCTGACAAAACGGCTGAACCAATCAATCTGGTATTTTTACGCAATGTGTATCTCATATCTGGCCATGTCTGAAAGGTTTCATTTTCCAGATCCGCTCAAAGTCAGCCGATTTTTGGGTGATTTTGTGGCGATTTTGCCGAGTTTTCAACCTCCACGCGTTTCTGACTGACCTTTGACCTTTGCCATAGACCAGCATGTGGAGAAATCGCTGCGTGGAGTGTGTCCTACTACATGATAAATTATGCAAATTATGTGTCTGGGTCGGCTCTGGGAGCCGACTTTTGAAGGCGAGACCCAAAATCAAATCGCCAAAATCTTAGTTGTTATCACCGTTTTTCATGAGTAGAGGTTTGTCTTATAAAGGTTAGGTATTCATCAGTTGATGAGAGTAAAAAATGTGGTTACTCTAGGCCAAAAATGATGTTTTCAAGCACAGTAGCCTCGTTGACGTTGGAAGGACCCATGGCCATTGAATTGATTATGATTATCAGCACCGACACCGCAAAATCGTGGCGAAAAAATGTGGTCACAGGTTGGTGAAATCACCGTATTTTGGCAGTAATCCTCCGTCCTTGTGTAGGAAATGAAACATGTGCCATATTTCAACAGGTTTATTCTTAAAAACTACCAGAAATGTGGTCATTAAACAGAAATTAAAATGTTATCGATAGTGTTGTCTTGTTAATACGATCGACGCCAGCTGAGGGTGGCAGCACCGAGCGGTCTGATGATTGACAGATGTTTTACATAGCACATGGTAACAAGTTGGTCAAAAGCACGTAAAACACCAGTTTTACTCAATATTTTTCATTTTTGTGTAATATACGAAATATGTGCAACATTTGGAAGTTTGGACTACAATATTTATTAACAATATTTTTAAAAATCATATAAAATATTCTAAACTCCACCCACCAATATCCAAATACGGTAAGTGAAGGTAGAGCCACCTATTGTCAAACGGTGAAACTAAGTGGTTGTAAACATCAAACACGTGTGTCAAAACCAGTCCAAAAGCCTCCCAAATGTTTTGATTTCACCAAGAGATGAATGCGTAATCTTTTAAAGACAAGCCTTTTTCATGGAAATAATCATATTAGTGAGATTTTAATGATATATTTGTTGTTTTGCTGACTACTTTTCAACTTTTATACAGTCTGGTCCTTCCTCATCTCATGATCTGCTAGGCTATTCTGGCTCTGTGGCTGCCCTTCTTGTGGGCTGAACATCAAATTTGCTCATGAGCAAATTTCACATGTCTAGTTTACATTATTTTTTGTTTATTTTTCAGTCAAATTTGAGCAACCCCCACCCCAAGCTTCCATCCCTGCTGAATAGCTTCCGTACCTCCAAATCTAGGCCCATCCGCATAAATTTTAGAACAACCCATAGACATCCCGCCAGCAAGATTAAACCTCACCAACAGGATATTGCTGGGAATCATGATTTCCATTTTCAAATTGTTTCCGTGATATCCTGGTGGTGAGGTTGAAGTTAACTCTCCAATCTTTCTGCCTCAGTTTCCCCACTACGAGCCTGTAAAGCACTATTTCCACTACAGCGGTCTTCACCGCAGTTTGCAGCAAGCGGTGCAGTTTTCACAGGGTTTTGGATAATCCTTCGATGGTTTAACAACACATGGCCTGTTGATTATCCCAGTGCCTGTGAAAACCACTCCGCTCACCACAACTGCAGTGGAAATCACTGTAGTGGAAACCACTGTAGTGGAAACCACTGTAGTGGAAATCACTGTAGTGGAAACCACTGTAGTGGAAACCACTGTAGTGGAAACCACTGTAGTGGAAATCACTGCAGTGGAAATCACTGCAGTGGAAATCACTGCAGTGGAAACCACTGCAGTGGAAACCACTGTAGTGGAAATCACTCTAGTGGAAATCACTGTAGTGGAAACCACTGCAGTGGAAATCACTGTAGTGGAAATCACTGTAGTGGAAACCTTTGTAGTGGAAACCATGCTTAATTCACCTGCTTGCGTTCCATTCCTAGCTTACTCCCTTCCACCTTTTATACAAACCCATTCCTCCGCTTGGTCTAATTTTAGATGAAACCAGCCAACCCGGTAGTCCACCCAAGAGTCCGCCCGGTTCCTCTCTTAGAGATACCCCACCGCAGCTTATGGAAATAACAATAGAAGCGGATATTGCACCCACTGTCGCTATGGAAACTGTGAAGGAGAATATTGCGAGTCTCAATCCGATGGAGATGACGTATA
The DNA here is from genome assembly GCA_002633025.1 of Notospermus geniculatus. Lineage (NCBI taxonomy): Eukaryota > Metazoa > Nemertea > Pilidiophora > Heteronemertea > Lineidae > Notospermus > Notospermus geniculatus. The sequence continues at coordinate 33,545 of NMRB01000752.1, read as the reverse complement.
GTCATGTGACCAAGGTGATAACGAGGTCGTCGTCACGTCAGAGTGAGAATACGTTAGAAATTGAGGACTCGGATTATTACGGCGATGGCGACGACGATTAGGCCACGGCAGGGAGCATCGAAAGTGTGGAATCGGGCAAGATTTTATTTTATGAAATCAAGTTGGTTAATAATCAGGGGAGAGGAACTTGTCCTCACTGGACAAGTGTGAACTGTCCTCACAAGTGTGAACTGTCCTGACTGTGAGGTTGTTTAGTTGTGCCCAGTTCAGGCTTGTTGCCATCTTTTGACCAATCAGGTACCTCTTTAACTTATCTGCCACCAGCTCTGAGCAGATAAATACCTTCTGACAAGTTTCTGATGGCTGGGGTAAAAAAACGGGAAAACAATTTGAAGAAATATTCTTCAGATGGTTGATAGGAACAACCTTTCTTCAAATATTTTTCAATCAGTACCATAGGATGTGAGAAAACTTTGACAGAAGATGTCATCTGCTGGACTCTGGGGGCAGATGTGTTAAGGGCTGTGTTCTCAAAGTCTCGGCACATTGTGCAAAAATGTGATCAGTTGTTGTAGATTTATGATTATGTTGTAAATATTTTTGTACATTTTATTTACAGAGTTGTCCGTCCGTTTGAAAACATTCGATCACATCGTTTATGATTGTATTTGTGTAAATCGTCCAACTGAAATTTGTAGAGCAGTGTGATACTCTTTTTAGCTCACCGGTGTGAGCTATTACAATGGTGTAGCATCCGTCGTCGTCGTCGTTGTCCGTTAGCAGGGCATGTTTCGTAACCACTGGAGCTATTGATCTGAAACTTGCAACATACATACCCCTAGGTCAGATGACCCACGACACCAAGTTTCCATCCAATTTGACTTTCAGTTTGGCCACCAGGTGGCGGAAACCAAAAACACAAAAAGTGCAATCTCAGTCCTTGCATTAGGTTTCACAAGTTTGGCACTATGACCCCGAGTTCGCCTGTCCTGGTTGGGTAGAAATAGCTCATCACATTTACCACGACAAATGCCATTAAGGTACGTGTATTTGTATACCTGGATGGTATCCCCACGTGACCTACGATACTGGGCTGATGGAAGTTGTAGGGCTCTAAGTCTGTTGGAATATGACAGCTGTCTGATACTTGTGATCAGCTTTGTAGCTCTTCTTTGCACTTGTTCAAGCCTGACACGGTGTTCTTTTTTCCTTAGGATAAGAGCCGGCCCACAATATTCCAGGTGTGGTCTAGCAAGGGCAATAAAAAGGTTCTTGATCACGTCTGGCTTCCTTGAAGATACTGCCCTTTTAATTGACCATAGCACCTTGTTAGCCTTTTGTGCACTCTCCTCAACATGCTTATCAAAGAAAGCTCAATTTAGAGTCAATATTGCAACATATTGACGGCCAACGTGGGGGATTTGTGTATAACATACAATCTTGCTTTATTATCTTGCTTCACTTTCATCGTACAAATATCAAGGTCCAAAATAATCGTAATGAAGTTAGCAATGACGTGAAGTAATCCGTTTAATAATTCGAAGTTCGTATCCGTAAAAATTTTGACTTTGACGTCGATGACATTGCGCCACGTGTGAAATCCTTCTCGATCATGTCGTTCTTCTTCGAGCAGCAGGTCCGGGAACTATCCTTACTCGGGTTCTCCGCCATGTTATATATTGACGGCCAACGTGGGGGATTTGTGTATAACATACAATCTTGCTTTATTATCTTGCTTCACTTTCATCGTACAAATATCATGCACATCGTGCACGTCGTGTGGAAGCCATGCTTGAGACCACGCGGTAACTCACTCATGTCTGCGCATGCCCAATTAACTCAAAATCTATGGGGGTTACACACACGGGGGCCCTTAAAGGGGCACTGTGCCTATTCCAATACTACAATATACACCAAGGTCACGTTCTGATACTGATCCTTCCAGCTGGTTCCTCTGACCGTTCACTGACATATAGTATGGGAGGGAGTTATTGTTTAAATACCAATGTGAAATGCCTTGCACTTGGCTGTATTTGGCGGCATCATCCATTTGTCGCACCTGTCAGAGATGTTATCCAGGTCATTCTGAAGGGCCGTGTGATCAACGTCGCTATCAATCCAACGCATAGCCTTGAGGTCGTCCGCCAACATGTTGGCGGGCGACGCCAGTGTTGTAGGGAGGTCATTCACATATAATACAAATAATGTTAGCCCCAAGACACTGCCCTGGGGTATGCCGCTCAAGACTGCGTCAGGACTAGATTGAACCCCATTGACGGACACGGACATTGTTCTCCCTGATAGGAATTCTTTCACCCAGTTCAGTATCTGTGGGCTAATGCCGTATGATTTCATCTTCACCAACAGCCTCCTATGTGGCACACAGTCAAACGCCTTACTGAAGTCCACATACAGTATTTTCAGACTTAAGACACCACTCCACTGGGTCAGCCCCCTCATTACTATGAATATGGTAAACAGGTTGTGCATGAAGCTCAATGGCTCTAGACTAACAGCTATTGATTGATTGAACTGGA
>NMRB01000752.1:0-29600 GCA_002633025.1 Notospermus geniculatus | reverse complement strand
AGCATTCAATGCATTGGCTTTCTCACGATCTGTCATACACAGGTTCCCAGCTTTGTCGTGTAAATCAGGTAGAGCAGATGATAGAGACGTACAACGTTTAGTGCATTTCCTTAGCTGGGTTCTCTATAACCTCGCCTGCAAGCTTGGCCTCAAACGATGCTTTCTGTTGCCTGGTGATTTTCCTCACCTCGTTTCTTATTTTCACAAATTTATCATGCATGTCAGGGGTACCAATTCTCACATAGTCTTTCCATGTTCTGTTCTTCATCCGACTCGTTCTAGAGCGACAGATGGTGGAGATTTAGTCCTGTCCTTGCCTCCAGATATACGGTAACCTTTGGCACATATTTATCAGTTGCCATGAGAATAACTTTTTTGAAGGAATCCCAGGCATCGCTTGGTCTGTTTGAGTTTGAAGGTGAGCTTTAAGATTACAACTGACTGTAAACTCTTTTTTGCAAACGTTGCATTTAAACATGGTTTATGCACTAAATAGGAGAGTAAAAATAAGCGTGTCCAGTCAACCCTATTCGGAGCCTCATCTGAAGCACTAATGCATACGAACACACGGTGACCGGTATTCGGAAGAATACCCAGTAGTTATAATATAATAATATAATATAATAGAATAATATTATATAATATACAATACAATAACAATAATATAATAAAATATTGCTTGCCTTCTTCACTGCTGACTGTGTAAAGTCTTCTTTTTAGCTCACCTCTGTGAGGTGAGCTTCTCTTATGGTGTGTCGTCCGTCGTTGTCCATTAGCAGCTCATTTTTTCATGATGCAAAGTCAACACTTGCTGCAGTCGCATGCTTGCAGCGTCAATAAGTGATGTTCCTCTCATTACCTCTTGAGTTTCCGCCATCTCGTCCAAATCTGTATCTTTCTTCTTCATTGCCATGGTAGCCTGGGCCGGGGCCAAAGTTGGCCTTGACATGCTTGACACTACCCACAGCGCCACATCGTGACGTTAGTTCCTCCAGTTCCCCATTTGTCCGGATCATCCCGGTTACCTGTCTGCTTTTCTTGGTGTTCTCTTTCCCATCAACTGAAAAGACAAGGAATGAAAATGTTAAACAAGATAACATCTCCGAATTCATGTTTGCAATTCCAGAGAAGAGCATGTCATCTCTCCTTAAATATTTTACATATTTTTCTTCAGAATAAGTCTTCTAACTGTCTTCCAACTTCAGGAGAATGAGTTGCACCTTCAGGAGTGGCACGGGCCATTTTTAATAGGGGCGGATTTTGCCATCGGTATTTTTAAGAGGGGCGGGCCGCCCTAAGTTTTTTAACTGGTGTGGAGAACACCGCCTCAGGCAGCCCCAAATACTTCTTGTCTAGAAATGTGCCCTGTGATTCAGATCTGGATGTGGTGTTTGTTGGGGCAAGTCCAGCTTTTTGAGTAGTTTCTTGATGATCTTACTGAATAAAATGACTTGAAGCAGTCCACAGTCAATGCATTAAAACTTGCATCGTTTTTAGACACAAAAAATCTGTATGGCGGTGACCAACGCTGCCATATCCTTTCCGGCTGCCTGTGCCAGAAAGTTGTCCACGTCAGTTTCCAGAGTTCCAATCACATGTTCAATCGTTTTCCTTTTCTTCTTTAAGGATTCCACTTCATCCTCCACACGTTTCCTCTTTTTTCTCTTTATGGCCGTATCCAGGGGTAACGAAGTGTGCAGGTCGAAATCAAGAATGGTTATGATGCCCCGGGAGCTTCCTTGAGGAGGTCCCCGAGAGCAGCCCACTGATTGGCCAGGGCCCGGGAGAGCATGGCGCTGATTGGCCAGGCCCTGGGCAGCGGTTCCTGGGAATGTGTGGATGGTTGCGTAACTCTCTGCCGGATCCGGGTAGGTGAAGCCCTTGAGGGGTAGCAACAGGGAAATAGGTGTTAGGATGATTAGTCTGGCGTGGGCCATATAAAAGGTTATTCCAATCTACGATTGGAAATGGTTTTTTCATCTGACAAGGCGGCCTTTTGTCTTTCCATCAACATTGCACGATGTTGATCTTGGTGACATCTTTCTTGACAAAGCGTTTCAGTACATTCTGCAAGTAAAAACAAAAAATCCTTAGTTTCTTTCGTGATTGATAGTGCATGTTGCATTAATGTAGTGCAAGGCAATATTTTTCCTGAATTTTCTCTCTAATCTCCTGTTCACAAAAATGGCTCACCTTAAGCAGGCCTCACACGAGGATGGTTCTGATGGCGGTTCAGCACGGTTCAATAGGGAGGTTTAGAAATCAAGTGATAAATGCAATATAAAATCCGGTTAATGTGTAGTATGAAAAATAAAGTTATCGTTTGATTTCTAAACCTCCCTATTGAACCGTGCTGAACCGCCGTCAGAACCGTCCTCGTGTGAGGCCTGCTTTAATCAGATCTTTCGGGTCTGGACCAAGGAATAGCATCAATGGCGCGTCTGTTTGATATTTCGTCAAGAATGGCAAAATATCCGTGTAACTGCCAGGAAGAAGTGAAGTTTCACTTTCATCAATGGGTCCCTGGTAGCATCTCGAACTGTGTTACCGGTTTATGAAGCTGTATGTGGAGCCTGCACTTTCTTCTTTGAAACTTGTTCAATGTACAAGCACAAGCTTGGCCACATTTCTAGAGCACGCTCGGCAACGGGCAAGTTCTCCAGCCAACGATGGCCACAGAATGGCTTTGGAAAGAGATCACTCTTTGTCACCTCACGTCTTGCTGGCGCTTTGTCAAATAAGCAGTGAATAGCACGAAGGACTTTCTCCATTCCCAGGCCGCGAAATCCAGTTTTGAAAGCATTATGGACTGTGTGGAGTCCACAACTCGCAACACGCAGCAGACATACACCACCATACATGTCTTCATGGTTGCTAAGCAATTCATTGTAAAACTTCCAATTCACATTTGGTCCATTCATGCCAACAGACAGCAATACACTATTCTTAGTTATTCTTATTATTATTCTTATTATTAACTATTCTTATTTACTTAACTATTATTAACTATTGGGGAGAAAGTTTCTGAGAAACACTACATATGGACGACTGCATATGGTTGATCTATCTAATATCTTTTTATTGTAGGGGCCTACATATTCGGAAGGGAAGCAAAACCCTGGAAAATACAATAGAAACACAGTGTCACCATGATATAACAATATACAATCAACACCAATCACAACAGAGTATCGTCACGTGACCGTGCCAGGAAACACTCAACCTCGGACCTAGGAACACATTTCGATCCACCCTAAACACTACTCCGTGTACTGCACTGTACACCCACCTGGAGGCGAGGTTGATAATATGTCAGACTACTGACGTCACAAATATGTGCCTCTAAGGTACTTCCAGGAAATCGCTCACACTGGCCATTTCCTTGTGGGTGATAGGGAGTTGTATGCGCCTTTTTCACGCCATACATCCTACACAGGGCAGCAACAACTTCGGACTCGAAGTTTCTCCCTTGATCAGAGTGGATCCGAAGTGGGATCCCAAAGCGGAAGAACCACTCTTTCACCAGAACTTTCGCCACCGTGATGGCCGTCTGATCCCTCGTGGAACAGGCTTTGGTAAATTTGGTGAAGACATCCGTCATCACTAGTACATTCTCCAGGCCATTGCTGGATTGCTCCAACAACGTGAAGTCCATGGCCAATATTTCGAGTGGCTTGCTTGCCAGCAGACTCCCTCCTGCTGCTCGAACCCGCGGTTGCGGCATTTTGGCCTATATGCAGCGCTCACACTGCTTTATGTAGTTATGTAGGCCAATACACTCGCCCCCATATCAACTTCTGAGTCCGCTCCACACCTTGGTGTCCCATTTCATCATGGACGGATTCCAACACTCTTGATTTCAGAACTTGAGGCAAGACTAGCTGCCGTTTTTCACCATCGCCAGACTCCCGGTAGACCCTATAGAGTACACCTTTATCCTCCTGGGCCCATATTCATAAAACCTTGCCAGGCTTAGTTGCCTGCTAAAGTACCTAGTTTGTACAGGTCAATGTACACAACTATCACCCAACTAAGCCTAACAAGGTTTTATGAATATGGGCCCTGGAGTCGATCCCACTGAGCTAGCAACCTTTTAACCAGGGGATCCTCTGTACGGAGTTCGAGTTTGGTGGGCTGCGTGCCCCTCCTCCAGTAGTGCAGCAGGCGGGATATCAATCGATCTTCCTCTTGCATCTTCCTCAGGTCTGGTAATGAGTACTCTGGCCATGTTGTAGTTGATGACAACTCGGGTTGAGTACTGCCTGCTGCCTGTAGTTGTAGTATAAGTTCCTGGAGGAGCTCAGTGAAATCCTCCTGGGGAGTCCTCTGACTGGTGATTAAATTCACCGCCTGCATTCCCTCCTCTTCGTCGATGTGCTGCCTGTCGTCGACTCCATAAGGCCACCGAGACAAGGCATCTGCCGAGGCGTTGTCCTTCCCCGGCTTGTATTTGATTGCGATGTCAAAATTCGCAAGCTCAGCTGCCCACCTTTGTTCCACCGCCCCAAGCTTGGCTGTCGCCAGATGACTCAGGGGGTTGTTGTCCGTGTACACAGTCACCTTTGACCTAGGAGATATGATCGAAACTTCTCCGTGACTGCCCATTTTAGCGCCAAGAGCTCCAATTTCATTGAGCTGTAATTGTTCATGTTCTTCTCTGAGGCCCTCAAACGTCGACTGGCGTAGGTGATGACTCTCGGCTTTCCACCTTGGACCTGTGACAGCACCGCTCCCAGGCCACTGTGGCTTGCGTCAGTCTCCAAAACAAATGGTAGAATGTAATCTGCATATCCCAGGATAGGGGCTGAGATTAATTTTTCCCGCAAACCATCAAATGCGTGTTGGTGAACATTCTTGCAACAGTCTTGGAAAGGTGGCTTCAGGCCCTTTCGTTCCTTCATCTCCCTGACACACTCAGTAACCAGATCTGTCAACGGGCCAGCAACCTTGGCAAAGTGTGGCACAAAGCACCTGTAGTATGACGCGAAGCCTATGAAAGAGCGAAACTCCTTCAGACTACAAGGCCTTGCCCACTTCTTGACTGCTTCCACCTTCTTCGGGTCTGTTGCAATTCCATCCTCGGAAACTTCATGGCCAAGGTACCCTGCCTTACGCAAGAAGAGGTGACATTTCCCTGGCTTAAGTTTCAGTCCTGCTTCTGTCAACCGGGTAAAGATAACATCAAGCCGTTTTAAGTGGTCTTCAAAAGATGTAGAATATACTAATAGGTCATCAAGGTACACCAACAATATCTGGAACATCAGATCCCTGACTGTTTCTTGCCTGCATCAGACATTGGAAGGTAGCTGGAGCATTGCAGAGCCCAAATGGCATACGATTGAATTCGTAGAGACCAAATGGAGAAGTGAATGCCGTCTTTGCCTTGTCCTCATCTGAGGCCATACCAGCTTGCAGGTAGCCCTGCGCCAAATCCAGTGAAGAGAAGTATTTCGCACCCGACAGAGCATCCAGGCTCTCGTCAATGCGAGGGAGGGGATGTGCATCACGAACTGTCTTCTTGTTGAGGCCACGATAATCACAACACAGGCGAATGCCCCCATCCTTCTTCCTCACTACCACAAGCGGGGCAGCAAATGGACTCCTGCTCTCCCTGATGATTTTCTTCTCCAACAGGGTTAAACAGAACTGATATGAGGGGGGCAGTAGTAGTAATAGTATTTATGGTCCCTACATTATCAATGTAGGGACCATCTTGATATCACTGGGTAGGTAGGAAATTTTTCTTTCTTTCTTTCGTCTTCCACACTCAATTGGCAGACGACTGTACGTAAATTATTAGATGACCTCAAAAAAACCCTGCAGGGTCCGAAGGGCCCAATCCAGTGGAGGGGCCAGTACTGTTGTCCCCTGTGGGGATACTTGAACTCGACGAAGAGTCCTTTTTTAGCTAACTGAGGTGAGCTATTACGATGGTGCAGCGTCCATTGTCGTTGTCCGTTAGCAGGGCACGTTTCGTAACCGCTGAAGCTATTGATCTGAAACTTGGTACATATATACCCCTAGGTCAGATGACCCACGACACCAAGTTTCGGTCCCATTTGATTCTCAGTTTGGCCACCAGGTGGCAGAAACCAAAAACACAAAAAGTGCAATAACACCTGAACTAATGACTAGATCATCTCCAAATTTTTATCATAGGTGTAGCTAATAAGGATACATCACATATATAACGGGTTTTTGATTTGACGTGCTTTTCAAGGTCACAGAGTGATTGACGGGAGATAAAACTCGGTCTCATCTCTGTATCATTCTTCCTTTTGCAGGTGGCCCTTGTCGTGCCCCATGAGCGCACGTCCAGATTTCCTAATGATTGGCATAACAGAACAACACTGATGACTGGATAAAGTCTATTCACTGTTTATTACAATAAATCCAATCTTGCATATTCCGTATTCCATATTCTCATATCCACACGGAACAAAGGCAAAGTAAAGGGAAAGTTAAGGGAAAGGGGCAGAGACTAGGCCTACTCTTCTGATTCAGCTATCATTCTATCAAAGATTAGACTTAATAGTATCCAATCCAACAATTCCCTCCACTCTGGATAGCACCACAATATCATCAATGAAATTGTAAAATTTCAGGTCCTTTTCCCTAATGGCTTAGTTGCAAAGTCCCCAATCTCAAAGTATCCCAAAGAGAAAACCATGTGCTCCAGCAATTATATAATCATGCAAATGAAGGAAAAACTAAAACTTTGGACCGTGCGATGCTGCCCTCTACACTAAAATTGAAGCCCATAGGACAGTATGATGCTGCCCTCTATACCCAAAATGCAGCTTGCAGACAGGAAGTTACGCCCTTATATGGCGGCTTATTATTAGACCCTAGGTTTCCCAGGTGTATCAAGACCTCCCTGTGTGGTCAGTTGTTCAATAGGAGTTCCTATCTCAGAAAAAAACCTCTGAGAGTTAATACAGGAGAGAAACCATTCAAATGTGATGAGTGCGGGAAAGAGTTTTCACACAAGAGAGAAAAGTTACTCTTGTGACCAGTCTGGTAAAGGTTTCACTCAGAAGGTTCACCTTACGAAGCATCTATGAACTCATACAGGAGAGAAACCTTTCAAATGTGATCAATGTGACAAAGAGTTTACCTTTCTATTCTCTATCAATAAATTCAAAACCAACTCAGTCAGCCACAGTACATGCCCTTCATTGCAGTAGGTTTCATCTAAAAAGATGAGCGGCTTGTTTTCAGCTCTTGCTTCTTTTATGGCTTTTATGTAGTCCCTGTGTAGCACCTTGAGTTCTGGAGTCATTTGAAAATATCTGACTCGCTTTCCCTTTGGTCGAACATATTCATATCCAAGTTTCTTCAACATACTTTGGACCATCTGAAAAGCAAAATATATACAAGAAATCGAAATTATGCTGCTAGTAGATAGCTACAAATGGCTTCTTTACCCGCCTTGTCATCTACGATGTTAGGCATAGACTTCATACCACCCTTAATCTTTTTCACTTCTTGCCATTTCTTTACCTTTTGCTGCAAGTTTATTGGCAGATATCTTGTCCTGGTTATTTTTAACTCTTCGGACAGCATAATGATACAGCGCTCGAGTGCGACGCCTAATATCTGCTACTGCACCAGTTCTCGGTTTCCCACTCCCAACCCAAATACCAGAAGACAGCCCTATCTTTAAAATCTTTTACCTCTTCGTTCTAACCGGCACGCCCCTTCGGGGCGTCTCCCTTTCTGGGGATTCTGGCCTTCCCAGCTACAACACATGCTTCAATGAGAGCGTCATGGAAAATCTCGATATCTGTGGCATGCCTAGTACATGTCACCTCTCTACATGTTAAAGCATCCCATGGCACATACAATGAGGTTAGACAATCATCCAAAGCCATTTGATAGCTGCGGATTTCTGTCTCTGTAGCTTTCTCCCAGCACACCCTATCGCCACTCGGAGCCTGAAGTTCGGCTAATGGTGGAGTTGGGATGTCCAAACTCATTTTAATAACCGAGTGATCTGATGGGTTCCAAACATCATTTAAGACCTCATATGAATCAATCATTTGGAAGAGATTCTCAGACACTAAAACGACGCAATGTTGACCTGTAGGCACCTTTAATCCAACCCAGTACATGCAGGCCTACGGCAACAAGTGTAAGAAAAAAGAAATCAACTTACTAACTGTATTAAAGATCTTTCATGATGCCAAATGGTGGATTTGTTGTTGACGTTCCATGGAATCTGTGACAAACATCACTAGCGATCTGATGGGGTCCTTGCTTGTTGAGTTCACAACCAAAGACAAAGATAGTAAGGCTTTTAAATGTGATCAGTGTGACCAGGCCTTCAGTAACCCTTTCGCGTGAAGGGAATTCCCGCTGCATATAAACATTGTGGTATAGCCGATAGCTGTGACAGGTTTCACCAAATCCTTTCGCCCAAAATATCTATGTTAAAACCCTTTCGCGTCCGCATACTTTTTCTGTATGCCCCAGGCTGGGGCCAAATACTTTTTTTGACGAAAAACGAAAACGGGCATATTTCATTGAACACCCATAAAAACTTTATTTCTCCAGCTATCTTCATGAAATGTTCACAGTAGCATGTTGGGATCATTAGCTATAGGTCTGTGCTGTAGTTGGTGAAATTCACAAGCTCCTTCCTGGCCAAATCTCGGGGTCATTGAGTGCAAATTGGAAATTTCGACTTTTTCCCCATTTTCTTTCCTGTAAATGCACTTTCCCTGGCTGCAGTGCTTCAGTTTGTCCCCAGAACTGTGGTTTTACCTTGGGCAGTGTTGGGAATGTGCTGATCAGCTGATTATGACGTCACAATTTAAATGCCAGTGACTTCCTGGATCTAGGTCAGGGGGGCCTACCTCATAAACAACCTCAAATTAGACAGGTAATGTTGCTTTGATGGCGTGCCCCAATGTTTTATTACATGTATGAACACACCACACAAGAAAACAATGCCAAAAACTTCCGTGTTTCATCAATGAATCCACGAAATCCATTCATCACATGTGTAGGCCTGTCCAAATGCACTATGCACGGAATGGCACCCCATAGACACTGGGGAAACCCACCAACCCAGTCGAAAATTGCTGTCTGTGATGCTCAGCAACACCATGCTACGTGACACAGTTGAAGTATGTGATAATACCTACGGTACAATGTGTATCCTTCACTCAAACAGGGCCTTCATTCACATAAAAAACACAAATTGACAGCTCAACAAACTCCTCGATTGCCAAGTCAAATCACCATTGAAGAACTCCAAGCTGTGCTGAAAGGTGGCAGCACTATCCAGGCCTGCTCTCACCATGTGTAGAGTGTGCAGATTTGGAATTCATGGCGTGTGGAAGGTTTTGAGTGAGTGATGACGTATTGCCGGTACATACCGGGAGCGGCCTACAGATGGCGCTCCCAATCGCCGGTATGTACCGGGAGCGGACGCAAAAAGGGTTTTAACTTCTTTGTCTTCAAACCATTGTTTGCCATATTTGGTAGGAACCAAATAGTTGTATTGTACGAACGTCTCGTTAATACTGTGGTTTCCTTTTGTAGGCGTCGACCATGTCGACGTGCATCGCTTAATGTGTCAGGGATCCTATTCTATTCCAAATAGGGCAGCAGCCAATCAAATTTCGTTCCGGACCTTTTCCACTACATGCATTGACTTCTAACAGTCGTGTCTAGGACAGCCCTCTTAGCCGGGAATCTTGCTCTTCAGAGTATAAAATCCTAAAGAGGGGCTGTCCCAGAGGTGTTTCCAGATGACTGTCAGAGTGGGATTTATTTTTGCCAAAAAATGCCAAAAAAGGCATTTTCTCGTGAGATTCTAAAGAGGATAAGTTGCAGATGTTGGTCAGTCAGGCAAGTTGAATATAATGAAGAAAGAAAATTTGAAATCGGACGATTTTTTAAAAATTGTCAAAAAGTGATTTTATAAAATGTCATTTTTCTCTTAATTAATGGGGCGTTCCCGTTTGGAGGTCGTCAATATGTGGCGCTCGTGTACTAGTGGTCGTCGTGAGACACACGGCGTGCACGGCGGCATGGACATGATGTACGGCTGATGTATGTAGCCTACGATGGACGCTGAACATGCTGGAGTGTCGATTTCGTCGCCAAAAAAGGCTCAATTGATCCATAAAATGGCAGAATGCCACGGTCTTGCTGTGTCCCAATGTGCAGGTCGCGTTCAGGAGGATTTAAATTTCCTCTAAACAAAGATCTGAATGAGAAATGGCGTGTTGCTGTCAACCGAGTTGAGGGCACTGGTCGTCAACAACCTGATGGCCGCGGTGCTGGCAAACTGTGGTCGCCTCAGCCGGGGGCAGTTGTGTGTCATACGCACTTTGTACCTACGGATTTCAAGGAAACCCTCACTGGTAAGACTAGCTAGGCCTAGGCCTAGGCGCACTTAGCCGTCAGAATAATGGGCCTCCTGACCTAGGCCTAGCATGCCTGCCCTAGGCCTAGGTCATGTAGGTGTTATGCCTACGCTACTACATGATGTTAGGCCTGCACTACCTCGGTTGGGTAGGCCTAGCCGCCTAGGCCTAGGGGGGCCTACGACTACGTAGCCAACGGCACGCCCTAGGCCTAGGCCTACAGGCGCTGGCCCAGGGCCAGGCTAGGCTATGATCATGTATTATGTAAGGCCTAGCCTAGGCCTACATCAGATTCACACACACCACGTGCATAGCCAAAAAAAATTATAAGGCGAACTTTTAAATTTTGATGGTGGTGGTTGTCGTAGTATAGCATAGCAAGCAAGTAGCCTAGGCGTTGTGGCCCCATTGGATCTTTGCCCAAATGCCCTTTGTCATGATTGCATGAGATTTACCTAAACATGTAGGTCTACAACTTACAAGGCAGCAATTATCGGCACATGACTGTCTCCAATGTAGGCCTAGGGCCTACTATCTCCATGGCCCTGAATACGATGAGTCTGAGCACTCAACTTGTGAAACTTATCTCATTTCAGGTTCAAGAAAGAGACTTAAGGAAAATGTTGTTCCAAGTTTGTTTCCATTTTCAAACAAAACGAAGACAAAGAGCCAGTTGGACAGAGACCAAAGGATGCGGCAGCGACAGGCCATGCAAGCTGTCCCTGTGTCAGTCTCATGCACCGATGAGTGCACCGGTAACCCTGGTTGTGATGACATAGGAAATGAAATTGAAATATGTACTGATGAATGTGAACATTCAGAAGGACATTTGGATGTTTCTCCGCAAATGACAACCGAAAGTGTTCAGTGTGAGCTGTTGCAAAGTCCATACTTTCGGATAAAAAACTTTACAATGAATCCAGCAGCCATAAAATATTACACCAGTTTCATAAGTTATGAACATTTTTGTATGTTTCTTACGGTGCTGGGTCCTGCAGCATATGAATTGAACTACAAATGCAAAGCTCTTGATCCTGAAGATCAGCTTTTTCTCACTTTGATTAAACTGCGACTGGCAAAACAGGACTTTGAACTTGGATTGTTATTTGGCGTGAGCAAAAATGTTGTATTCAATTTGGTAATTACCTGGATAAATTTCATGTTCTTTCAACTAAAAGAAATCAATTTTTGGCCTACAAAGGAAGAGTCCTCCTGCTACATGCCAAGTGGGTTTAGAAGACTGTTTCCTTCTACCCGGGTTATACTAGATGCGAGAGAGGTGCCGATTGAGAAACCATCGAATGTTATGGCGCAAAGTGCAACATTCAGTTCATACAAACATATGAACACACTTAAGACAATGATTGGTATTACTCCTAGGGGTGTTGTGAGCTATGTCAGTGATACCTATGGTGGTGCATGTAGTGATAGACAAATCATTGAAAGATCAGAACTTCACTCAAATGCACCTGTGTACTTCTGTAAGAAAGACAGTATAATGGCTGATCGGGGTATCATGGTTCAAGATCTTTTTGCACTTCATGATGTTCAGGTGAACACCCCGACCATGTTGAATGGCAAGAGTTAACTTGAAACACTTGATGTTGTCCGTGATCGCCGAGTAGCTAGTAAACGCATTCATGTGGAGAGGGTCATTGGACTGTCAAAAACATTTCGCATCCTCTCCAGTAAGATCAAAGTTGGCAAAGTGCAACTTGGTTCGAGGATAGTATTTCTGTGCTTTATGATCAGTAACTTCAGGCCATCCATTGTAAGCAAGGATGCTTAAAGTGAACTTCAGACATGTCAAGATACAGAATAGTACAAAATTGACACACAAAATGATAATAAGCAAAAAGTCAATCTCCAGAATTCACAAATTTTCGACCCCAACCGGGGTCTTTTTCAAGTGGAACTTTACAATCTGAAACTCTAGGAAAGAGTCTTTTCTAGAGTTTCAGATTGTAAAGTTCCACTTGAAAAACCATTCTGGAGATTGACTTTTTGCTTATTATCAGACATGTCAGGTGGAATTTTGTCCATGTGTTCGCTCAAGAGTGGAAACTGCATCTGGGTTCCTGTGACTTGATCCATGCATCAAATAGTGAACAAAATGAATACAGACTGGTTTTGCTGTTGCTGTACTTTTCATTATTGTCAATATGAAAATTACAGTGTTAATTAATGAAAGAATACAAGAATAATATATTTTACTTCCTTTGTCATCATTTACAACACTCCAACAAAGAACCAGTTTTTCTTTCTTGGAAAAAGACGGGTAATAAAAAGGACAAGACTGCATGTACACTGAGTTTTCATTATGTCAGAAGTAGTAGACTATACATACTTATTACGTAAGTGAACGTTGACTAGACACATACTGCAGTCTGGTTTGACTAGACATATGGAAGTGATCATTGTAGCCCTCTGGTTTGACTAGACATGTACTGAAGAAGAGTGGTTTGACTAGACACATATGGAAGTGATCATTGTCTCTGGTTTGACTAGACATGTACTGAAGAAGAGTGGTTTCACTAGACACATATGGAAGTGATCATTGTCTCTGGTTTGACTAGACATGTACTGAAGAAGAGTGGTTTGACTAGACACATATGGAAGTATGGTTTGACGAGACAAATATTGACTAGACAAATAGGGTCCTATTTATAAAGCGGTTCTATCATTAGGACCGTCTTAGGCCAGTTCCATTCATCACTACACTTGGAACCAGCCTAAGACGGTTCCAATGATAAAACCGCTTTATGAATACGACCCATATGGAATATGGAAGTGATCATCATCTCTGGTTTGACTCATAGAATAGATTAAAGTCTAGTATGACTAGACACACATGGAAGTGATCATCATCTATGGTTTGACTAGATTGAAGTCTGGTTTGACTAGACACGCATGGAAATGATCATCGTCTCTGGTTAAAACTAATCCGGATAAAATGGAACCTTTCGTACCCCGGGCACTTAAGTACATTCAATGGAGGACACCCTCTGTTTCTACATCAATTAAACTACACCGGTCCTGGAGTGAAAATCATCAAATGACGATTAGTGATCATCAGGTGATCATATTAGATTTGAACGGCCCTTTCATGTATTTTAGAAAGCATGCTTAGCCAAATATTTCTTGAAATGTGTGGTGTAAAACCATTCCAGTTTTGGAATCAAACAGACTTGACAATAGTCTTCAGAGTAATCAATTTTTTCAACAAAGAGATCTTTGTGAGTGTACACAACGAAGTAACACACAGAGCGTTTAGACACATGTAGTTGGCCTTGAACCTGGTCATAATAATTGTGAGACTTTCTCAGCTGAATCTTACCATCAACTTTTGTAAGGAAGCGAAAGTCCTTTCCTGGTTGAACCAGACTATTCCTCCCCTTATACGGACATTTCACCTCGATCAGACTATCACTACCTATCAATCCATCAGGAGAAGCCCCAAGATACGGAATGTCAGATCTCACAAGAAGGCCATTTGGTTCCACAGTGAGATTGTGTTTCGCCTCAAACAGTTTTATTGCTTGGCTCTCAAAAGTTTTTCCGTGGTTGATGGCAGCTGTTACTAAAGGCTTTGGTGAAAATATCGAGTCACATAATTTGTCCATGTTCCTTCGCTTGGTCACAGAACAAATCTCTCCAAAATGTGAGGCAGTAATTCGCATCCTACGTTCCTGATGCCATAGAGTTGAGCGACTCTGCTTCTTGGTTTGTTTCTCGAGATTTTTAGCCTGCTCAGTTGATACCTATGAATTGAAATCAAAATCGTAAGCCATTACATGCCATTGGCACTCATAGACACATTACCATAACCAAGCAAATTTCCTCTCTAAAATATATTCCTTTTGAACTTTCACATTGAATCTAGCCATCTATGAATTATTCAAAAATCTATGCTACACTAACAGATCTGCTAACATAATCTGTTTATTGTCTTGTTTAGGTGGAAGGTCAAATGTCTGATGAAGTCAACTGTTCATAAGCATATTGTACTGAATGTACATCTTCATTTGACCTCACCCACTGACAGTTTTGTTTGGCCTGGTAAGTTACCTGAATGCAGTTCTCAACCCAGTATTCGGTGAATGGTCTCTGAAGGTAATCATGGTCAACAGTTGCTCTTTGGATGTCGGCCTTGGGATACAAGTACCTAAAAAGGACAATATATTTTTCCAGTATTGCACATGCAAATATCAGTAAAGGGATCAAACAAACAATATTCAGCAAATACACCATGAATATTCTGACCAGTACCCATTTTATGCAACTGGATGGAGTGCGGGAATGAAGACAGAGAGACCTGCCCAGAATCTCACACAGCCTGGCTGTGGGATTCGAACCATGACCTTGATGACCTCTAGCCAGAGGCCTGAAACACTACTCCACCATGCTACAAGGAGGGAACAAATCCACTAGGACACTTCTATTGATATTACCTCATTGGAATGTCCATTGATGACTGGGAGCAGAAGGGGACACCCTAATCTGNTCATGTATTTTAGAAAGCATGCTTAGCCAAATATTTCTTGAAATGTGTGGTGTAAAACCATTCCAGTTTTGGAATCAAACAGACTTGACAATAGTCTTCAGAGTAATCAATTTTTTCAACAAAGAGATCTTTGTGAGTGTACACAACGAAGTAACACACAGAGCGTTTAGACACATGTAGTTGGCCTTGAACCTGGTCATAATAATTGTGAGACTTTCTCAGCTGAATCTTACCATCAACTTTTGTAAGGAAGCGAAAGTCCTTTCCTGGTTGAACCAGACTATTCCTCCCCTTATACGGACATTTCACCTCGATCAGACTATCACTACCTATCAATCCATCAGGAGAAGCCCCAAGATACGGAATGTCAGATCTCACAAGAAGGCCATTTGGTTCCACAGTGAGATTGTGTTTCGCCTCAAACAGTTTTATTGCTTGGCTCTCAAAAGTTTTTCCGTGGTTGATGGCAGCTGTTACTAAAGGCTTTGGTGAAAATATCGAGTCACATAATTTGTCCATGTTCCTTCGCTTGGTCACAGAACAAATCTCTCCAAAATGTGAGGCAGTGATTCGCATCCTACGTTCCTGATGCCATAGAGTTGAGCGACTCTGCTTCTTGGTTTGTTTCTCGAGATTTTTAGCCTGCTCAGTCGATACCTATGAATTGAAATCAAAATCGTAAGCCATTACATGCCATTGGCACTCATAGACACATTACCATAACCAAGCAAATTTCCTCTCTAAAATATCTTCCTTTTGAACTTTCACAATCTAGCCATCTATGAATTCTTCAAAAATCTATGCTACAGATCTGCTAACATAATCTGTTTATTGTCTTGTTTAGGTGGAAGGTCAAATGTCTGATGAAGTCAACTATTCATAAGCATATTGTACTGAATGTACATCTTCATTTGACCTCACCCATTGACAGTTTTGTTTGGCCTGGTAAGTGGCCTGAATGCAGTTCTCAACCCAGTATTCGGTGAATGGTCTCTGAAGGTAATCATGGTCAACAGTTGCTCTTTGGATGTCGGCCTCGGGATACAAGTACCTAAAAAGGACAATATATTTTTCCAGTATTGCACATGCAAATATCAGTAAAGGGATTATATCAAACAAACAATATTCAGCAAATACACCATGAATATTCTGACCAGTACCCATTTTATGCAACTGGATGGAGTGCGGGAATGAAGACAGAGAGACCTGCCCAGAATCTCACACAGCCTGGCTGTGGGATTCGAGCCATGACCTTGATGACCGCTAGCCAGAGGCCTGAAACACTACTCCACCATGCTACAAGGAGGGAACAAATCCACTAGGATACTTCTATTGATATTACCTCATTGGAATGTCCATTGATGACTGGGAGCAGAAGTTCAGTACAGTAGACTTCACATGGTCTTCATAGCCAACCACATTCTTGTATTTGGCAGGACGAGGGTCTTCCATACTAAACTTGTATTTCCTCTTCATTGGCAAAGCCTCTGCCTTAATCGGTGAACCTAAAATAATAAACAAATGAAAAAAGATATTGATGGACAAGACTGCAGCCTTTACATTGGGTTTACAGCTTGTTGCTGACTGAAACATTTAACATCCTTCCCCATGGTACACTTACCACTGTACACTGCTTTTGGTCTGTGAAAAGTTTGCAGGTCCTCAGTACATGTCTTTCTCACTGCCATTTCACCAGTGTGAACAAAATTCACAAGCATGAGCATCACTGCTGCAATGTGTTTACATGTACCATTGGGGCCTTTACCAGCAGGACATTCACAATCGCTGTTCAGGAATTCACCTGTGTTCCGATCCATCTTAATTTTGTAGGAATATGACACCTGTTACGACAAAAACATCCAATAGTACATGTCTAATAATCCAGGGTTACCCCTGGACTTCGAAAATGAGTCGTCATTTCTTCAATAACTAGAGTAAGCCCTGATAAATCACCATCATCAAGAGCACAAAAGTGTGGTTGTGAATGATGTCTCTGTGTTTACATGTAAAAAAATCACCTTTTTTTTCATGGCAGCACCCACTATTCCGGTCAGGTATATCTCTTCCATAGACGCAAAACTGACACTGCAGGCTACAATCCTCAATGACTCAAGAAGCTGCTTTCCCTTCTCTAGGGCTTTGATGTCATTTGCACACTGTCTGTCTTCCGCCATTCGGTATGAAAAGTACCCCTCTACCAATCCAGCAGTCACCGATGGAAACATGCCTCTGTGTTCTGGTGTTAACTGTTTGAAACCTGTAGTTGGCCATTCTGATATCTGCTGTTGAGGAATTTCAATCAGAGGTCCCCGAAAATCATGATTTCTGTCATAGGCTTCCAAGCTGAAATGAAGAAACATGAATGAAGGGTATTTTTAGGTTAATAATGTATGCCCTTTTCATGCCTAGACTATCACAGCATGGGGCTGGGGGCTATGTGATTCTTTGCTTTTCCTCATTCCTGGGGTTAGGCCNCCCCCCCCCCCCCACAAGCCAAGGCCCAAACATTCCGACAGGCATGACCTCTCTCTACTTTTAATCTGCATCCAATATTTTCCATGACTGGACAAGAAGGAATAGAAAAGCCTAGCCCATTTGGCATGAGCATGAGGAGCCAGGCAGGCCCTGCCTCATCTCATGCCCTCTGCATGATACCACTGACACTGCTGGGTGACCCATGCCATCATATCATGACATGTGCACGATCAGGCTTAGCCTATAGGCCTAGGCCTAGCCTAGGTAGGCCTATAGCCTCAGCCTACAACAGCACACACACAGGGCCAGGGCAGAGTGGCAGTGCACATGTGCATGCAAACCACACATTAAATCACAGGCCCACTCACTCGACTCAGTAGTAGGCCTGCCCTGCATCTGCATCTGCATGCTCGACAGCTGCTCGAGCTACAAATTAAGTTAGGCTAGGCCTACCTAGGCCCGATTGTTGGTCTTTTAGTATGTTATGTAGCCCAACCTAGCCTACACCAAAATCGCTTTTTGGCATGTATCGGACTGCACTGACACACATGCATGCATGCTGTGTGTAGGCCTAATGTGTCACCGACTCAGTGACTGCCGACTTTTTTTGAAGACGGGACACGACTCATCATCATAGGCCTAGGCCTACGATAAGCTACCGCTCAATCAGGTCAATTTTTCGTCCAGACAACACAGCTCCACGTTCGTTAAGCTCCCTTTTGAGCTTTGGAACTGTCCAATTGCTGTAGTAGGAATGCAGGTTTTCCATGTCTTTTGATTGCATTCATGGCATCAGCGTCCATCATCAGCTGATCATGCATGTCATCTGGTCATGTCCGCGGTTGCTATGCGAAACTGGAAGTACAATGAACCACTAATACATGCGCGCCATCTATTGAGAATTGAACGGGAACGCCCCATTAAAATTGATTTTTGTCAAAACACCAGGGTTCTATGCCCAACATGTTGCTACAGACTAGGTGCAAATACCATTGCTGTAGCTCCAGTGGTTTTTGAGATATTTAGGATAACTTGCTGTCCTTTTACTTTCCTACAAGAGTGTACAGTAGTTACTGTAACGCCTTGGCGTTAACTGATAGTTAACTGGGTTGGGTGGTCAAATGTTTTAGTTAAGTTAAGGCAGCCATGTTGTTCATTCCTATGATGCAAGCTGTGGCAGCATTTCGCCAAGAAAACCACGAAAGACGTCCTGCACATTCATCTGAACCTGTGAGTCGAAGGCTGAGACTGACAGCTGGAGGAAATTGTGGATCACTACCACCGTTACAGGGATGACAGGGATGAGGGAAAGGCTCAGTTTGTCACATCCTACCGACGCATGGAGACATTCCTCTCTTATTTAGCTGGAGGTGGGTACTAGGCAGGCAGCCTTTGAGCAAGGCATTGCTAAATCTACAGCTATCCTTCATAACAGGGAAGTGGCGGAGTTTTTTTTCACGATAAGTCCCCAGTACATCTCATTCCCGAGACGGGATGAACTAGCGAATTTGGCTACCAGGCTGGTGGATGTGAATGGGGTTGAGAGACGTGTTGTCCTGTACATCGATGGAGTTATTGTTCGGATCCAAAGACCTGATGACGTCCTGCACATTCATCTGAACCTGTGAGTCGAAGGCTGAGACTGACAGCTGGAGGAAATTGTGGATCACTACCACCGTTACAGGGATGAGGGAAAGGCTCAGTTTGTCACATCCTACCGACGCATGGAGACATTCCTCTCTTATTTAGCTGGAGGTGGGTACTAGGCAGGCAGCCTTTGAGCAAGGCATTGCTAAATCTACAGCTATCCTTCATAACAGGGTAGTGGCGGAGTTTTTTTTCACAATAAGTCCCCAGTACATCTCATTCCCGAGACGGGATGAACTAGCTGATTTGGCTACCAGGCTGGTGGATGTGAATGGGGTTGAGAGACGTGTTGTCCTGTACATCGATGGAGTTATTGTTCGACGCCTACTTTTGTGGTCGCCATGGCAACTCTTGCGATTCCATCAATGTGCAGTACTTAGTGGACAAATGTGGACTGGTTCGTCATGCTACTGGCCTGCCAGGCTCAACCCACGACAAAACTGCAGCCGAGTGGTGTGGTGAACTTCTCGCATTCCTCGACAACCTGCCGGATGGTTATGTGGTTTTAGGGGATCCTGCCTACAGAGCAATTCATCCATCGTTACTTCATACTTTCACAGGACGGAACTTGAATGCAGCTCTACTCCAGTTCAATGACAGATGCACCAGAATTCGACAAATAGTGGAGAGGACGATAGGGGCAGTTGATGAAATCATATTGTATACAAGGATTTAGGTGGTAAGTTTCTGAGAAATACTGCCAAATTTATCGATTTTCTATCATCACTGATGATGTACATCCATCATCATATCAATCTAGGCCTAGGCCTACTTAACCGGTAGGCCTACGAACTAAAGCACCGGCATTTAGTATTCATATGTAGGCCTAGGCCTAAATGCACCCAGCTAACAAGATTTAGTAAAGGGGCCAAGTTTCCCCATGCAACCATAACCAAGCTACATTGATAGCCTACATACCCACTGTACAATAGTCCAACTTGTACATTATATTATACAAAACATATCCTACACCACACATGTACCTTCATGTACACTGTATGCTCAAACTACTTGAATCCTTTGTACTGCATCAATCAATACAGCAACACTAAATTACCACCAAATCAGCACTGAATTACCACCAAATCATCACTGAACTAGCACCAAATTTAACACTGAATTACCACTGATATCAACACTGAATCACCACCAGAACCACACTGAAATGCCACCAAAGCAGCACTGAATTACCACCAATAAGAACACTAAATTGGAACTGAAACTGACACTGTTTTGTCACCAAATGCACACTGATTTAGAACTGATTTGCTCATTTGCATTTTTCGACAGCACTGATTTACCACTGATGTAGAACTGATATAGCACTGATTTGGAACCAATCACCATCAATAGTGAACCAAATAGATGACACTGATTTGGAACTGATTAGCACTGAAAACACCACTGTTCTAGGTTGAGGGAATGTTACAAACTAAACTTAACGGACGGAATAAAGAAACCAAACGAATTACAAAACAAGGAATAAGCGTACACAAGATGGATAGATAGTAAAGGGAGACAAAACATTGAGTACCGGAGGGGGGTGTAGGGCCGACCGTTAGAGGTCAGCATGCTTAATTGTATCAATGAAAGCAGCAGTTATGTGGATGACATTCCTATTGACGGACAAAGGGAGTAGGCTACGACCATGAAGTAACATTTTGAGTTTGTCATCCACATTCGCAATTTGGTAATACAAATCATTGAATTTTGGCAGCTCACCGAGGTCACTAAAAAACTGATGACGGGATTCAATAAGGAGAGGGCACTGAAAGAAAAGGTGTTTATCTACGTAACCCCATGCGTATAGACGAATGGCAGATTGGAAAATCCATTGTCAGTTAATCAACACACGCGTATGTAATCGTACGAGTAATCGTATTTCGTGTGGCTCTATGTAAACCCAGCCTAATCAATAGCTCTTTCACGATAGCCGTGGATACGGCTCTCTAAATATTGTGCTTCCACTCCGGAAAAATTAGACCAAACGCTGTCCTGATTAAAAATACTAGGACAGACGCAAGCAAATGCATAAAACCATCATGGCGCCCGCTGGTCTATATTTAGCTCTTGGAGCTGTAGAGCTGTAGAACGTCACTCCTGGGGAATCCGCCGCAGATCATTTACTTTCACCGGTCTTCGAATGCAAGCTTCCCAGAAGACCGGGTACCAGCCTACGGAAAAATCCGGTGTGATGCCGAGATTTTCTGAAGCGACAAAATGTACAATGGGTGAGGTCAAATGTTATAGTTAACAGGAAAAGTTACAGTTAAAGTTTAGTTAACTAAACCTTATCTGGTAGATTTGACCACCGTCCGAAATGTTTAGTTAACTTGCTGTTAACTACAGGTTAACTAAACTATAGGCCTAACAGATTGTTAAGGAAAAAGTTTAGTTAACTAGTAGTTAACGCAAGCTTTTCCAATTTTGGTTGAAACTTTGCATTACAGAATGTACATGTACAGTAGTTACTGTAACGCCTAGGCGTTAACTGATAGTTAACTGGGTTGGGTGGTCAAATGTTTTAGTTAAGTTAAGGCAGCCATGTTGTTCATTCCTATGATGCAAGCTGTGGCAGCATTTCGCCAAGAAAACCACGAAAGACGTCCTGCACATTCATCTGAACCTGTGAGTCGAAGGCTGAGACTGACAGAGAATCAGCTGGAGGAAATTGTGGATCACTACCACCGTTACAGGGATGAGGGAAAGGCTCAGTTTGTCACATCCTACCGACGCATGGAGACATTCCTCTCTTATTTAGCTGGAGGTGGGTACTACAGGCAGGCAGCCTTTGAGCAAGGCATTGCTAAATCTACAGCTATCCTTCATAACAGGGAAGTGGCGGAGTTTTTTTTCACAATAAGTCCCCAGTACATCTCATTCCCGAGACGGGATGAACTAGCTAATTTGGCTACCAGGCTGGTGGATGTGAATGGGGTTGAGAGACGTGTTGTCCTGTACATCGATGGAGTTATTGTTCGGATCCAAAGACCTGACCATGCTGGCGACGCCTACTTTTGTGGTCGCCATGGCAACTCTTGCGATTCCATCAATGTGCAGTACTTAGTGGACAAATGTGGACTGGTTCGTCATGCTACTGGCCTGCCAGGCTCCACCCACGACAAAACTGCAGCCGAGTGGTGTGGTGAACTTCTCGCATTCCTCGACAACCTGCCGGATGGTTATGTGGTTTTAGGGGATCCTGCCTACAGAGCAATTGATCCATCGTTACTTCATACTTTCACAGCACGGAACTTGAATGCAGCTCTACTCCAGTTCAATGACAGATGCACCAGAATTCGACAAATAGTGGAGAGGACGATAGGGGCAGGAGAACTCAAGTGGCGAATGAACCAGCTTAAAGAAAACCGGTACCCAGCGAAGTACGGTCCGATGTTTGCGTCCAAGTGTACCATCGCTACCTGTGTACTGCATAACAGGTTTACTAACTTTCTGAACAATTAGGGTGATGGGACTTTCATCAGTGCCAGTGGGAAGAGCTTTGAATCTCAGACGACGTTGGGAACAGAAAGAACTATACCTATTCAATCACAATTAGAAAGCGCTTTGCTAAATACTTCACCTCAGTGTTTCAATCAGAAAATTTATATTTGAAGCTATGTAAAGACATTATTATCCGGGCATGCCGGGGCAGTCAGTCAGTGTGAGTTAAAAACAAGTTCGGCTGGAATAGAAATGCTTTACCTGAGATAAGATCTATGTTGGGAGATATCGAAACGAGTGGATGTAACAGCAGCGAGGAATCAGCGCAATCTCGTACCCAGAGTTCAATGCCACATTAAACTCTGGAAAGGACTAGACCGGTACTACTTTTCCACAGTGCAAATGCATTGTTGGTGGCGGATGAATTTCTGACCGTTGCACAGCGAATTGCGTAGGGATTCGAAAGAGTTCGTTTTTTTTCCACAATAAAACTTCGAATACCCAACGGAATGTTTAAAAAGTAGTAATTTTACAAATACTGGAACAAATTCTAATTTTCGGTATGATTATTTTGTCAAATAATTTGTAAAATCGATGAGCACAAGAATCTTGTGCTGGTTTCCAGCCCTTTTCAGAGGTCTTAGCCAAGGAACGATGGTGGCGACCTCTTCAGATTGGAATCAGGGAGGGTTGGATATCAAATCAGAGAGTTAATGGGTATGAGGGAAAACGGGGGGGGGGTGTTACTAACAAGCGAAGAAATTGAACAGATTCTCTTTCATGTTTGTGTTTATTGAGATATGTCACGGGGTTGACTCGGGTGAGGTGTAAACTACATGTAAGTGAGTGATGCATTAATTGCCACCTGTATCTTTTGCCAATGCACTGCACCGTCTGCACTTTATGCACATAAATCTTCTGTACTTTGTGTACGAATAAATACATATACAATGAAGTCACTAGTCCAACCCCTCATCAATAGGCCTACTGCAATTTGCCGCAGGCCCCTCTTGACATGAATCCACCAATTATGAACCATAGTCACCTTTACCTGGTATCCGCCCCCATTCACGGCGATTTCATACCCTCTGTGCGGTATAGGGGGAACAATCCAGTATGTATGACCTTATTGCTGTTTACTCTACAGGATAAAGCAAGAAAAGAAAATTTGCTCACAGCCATGTTGACACTGTCTGATGTGGTGTGATGTGACTGTAGGTGCGTGTCACATGCGGCAATCGGCATCAGTTGCTGATCCAACAGATCACTACACTCGGCCCCAGTGTGTATCCGACGTCCCGGTCTCCTACACACTGGCACTTTTGGGGCTCAAAAGCCGTGAACACTACTAGATGGCACTCCACTGGGCTCCAGCCAATCACCACGCTTTCTCACTCAATTCCCGCGGAAATTACTCCCAGGAAAAACCCAACCTCGTCTCCAGGGGTATAGTTTGCTCAGACAACCGTGGACCACTCGCTATATTATCAACCTGGAAACGAGGTTAAGAAAACCGAAGGACCCGTGCTGCCATCACGCGGTCGTCATGACTGTTAATCTCTAAAAGAGCCAGACGCGGAGTGTGATTTACCGAAGGGGTGAGCCCGTAGCGTATGGCCAAGCGAGACTAACAGATCACGTGCATATCGCGAGAGTTAAACAAGTTCAACTTCCACGATGCGTCCATTCGCGGTTGACCTGACTCGAGTTGCGGTGGCTTCGCTGCCGACATAAAGTCATCCTCCCATAGCAGGGCTTTGGTCTCACTCCTCTTCATACACTCCACACAAAGCCCTGCTGAAATTGGGTGTCCCAGGCAAGCATCAGGCGGTCAGAAAAGCATTGCCCAATCAGAATGCAGCGTTTTTAGGGTGTGAATGCTGAATAATTTTAAGTCATAAAAACAATCAAAAATAATAAGAATCTTTTCTATACATAGGAAGAACCTCTGTGATAAAATTCAGTCAATTTTGGAAAGATGTAAGTGATTTCTAAAGCACAAAACTTTAAGGTCAAACTGGGTAAAACCACAAAATTCATACTTCTCCAAGTTATCCTTAAAATACAGGGAGTGCAACTGGATTATGGAACAGCCACATCAGATTCGCTGGCTGTTGTATTTCAGCAGGGGTTTGTGTGAGCGGATGAAGAGTAGCGAGCTAAAAACCCCTGCTGTGGGAGGATGACATAAAGTTGACTTCATGTACAATCGAAATGATAAACTTCGATACTATTGTATATTTTCAGAATTCTACATTAAACCACTAAGAGTCGTGGTCGGTGACGGAATGAATATGACATGTCGACTCAGATGTGATGCACCTTCGTTCAAGGAACTGACCACTGCCGGTTACCTGTGTAATTCTACGTACATGTTCATCAAGAAAAGGGCAGAGAGATATGTTCTGAATACAACGATCGTAAACGACCGAACGATATGGTACGAGAAATCCGACGTAGAATTAAAATACGGTGGAGTTTACCATTGCTACCTGCGGCACCCCACTCTGTCGAAGTCAAAGTTCCTGGTCGCGGCATCCGTGTACGTTGGAGGTATGTCAGAGAAACAGGAATAGAGGTTCTTCACGTGACATCACACCCTAATTAGCACAGAATTCATACGATCTGGTGCGGTCATATTGGCCGTCAATGTCAGTGGGTTTACTGAAGGAAATCGGATTTTAACTAGAATATTTTGGAAACTACCTTTCTTATCATTTCAGTTTCTTAGTATACAGTGGTGTGAATTAATATTCGAACAGAGGGAATTCAGCAAAATTTGTCACTTCGGTATTCCAATATCTGTAACAAAAGTATTTGAAGTCAGTCCTAGATGTGCACTCCTCTAGTCTGATATGTTTTCGCTGAATTCAGATGCTGGATATCACGAAAGTGGTGAAAATATCGAAATATGACATATTGGAAAATATCAAAGACATCAAACTTGAATCACAGGTGTATGAATATCAACTTCTGTTTCCAAACGCTGTCAGGTAATACCCCCATTCAACATGTTGTTGCAAGGGGAAAGAATTCCACAAAATATCCAGACAAAATGGTGATAACAGCAAATCTCAAGAAATGTCAAATTTCGATATTTTCGCCATTCTCGTGATATGCAGTATCTGAATTCAGCGAAAACATATCAGACTAGAGGAGTGCATTCTAGAACTGACTTCAAATACTTTTGATATAGATATTGGATACAGTTTGCCTTTAATGAAAAGCTGAATTCCCTCTGTTCGAATATTAATTCACACCACTGTACATGTACGATTTGTCAAATAAAATCACATGATCAACAGCAGTCTGGCGATTGAATAACCCCTATCTTATAAAAACAGACAATTAGTGCTGAATTACATAGAGTTGTGGTGTATTACTGACGGCGAAGCACATGGCTAATCATGTATTAATTAGCTCATTAGCATTGAGTTGTGACGTCCGTGAAGAACCTCTATAGCATCCTGAGAATCCCACCCAGGGCTTCTCGCTCGCTCCTTTCGCAATTACGCCCTGAGGACATCGGCCCGATTTCCTGTGGTACTTGCGAAAGAAATCATTTCGCCCAATCACAGCATCGCTTTCATCCCTATCACGGTATCTGTCCTGAAATGGCAGCTGTAAAAATTTCTCGATTCGCTGACAAACTCGCTGAATTTCTGATTGTTCCTGAATAAACTTCGCGTCAGAATGATTCTCACAGATTATCTGGATAACGAGTACGCACCAATGGGTTCACAACACGAAGGTATGATCCAGTTCATGTATTTGGGGCAGCTATCATGCGACAGCGTGCATAAATTATGGAATGAGATGCAATGCTACGAGACTGGTATCCGGTACCTCGTTACACCAGATCTATGTGCAGACGTTGTAGCACTAGGCGCGATATTTGCCCATTGCATCAAGTGGCGTTTCCCACTGCTTTGCATGGTTTATTCGTGAATTACCAATTGGCGAGTAGGCCTACACATGATGGAATGTCCCTCCCATGTCCTCAGGGCATATAGGGAGGGGACGACCGTAAATGACCTGAGATTCTCAGGATGCCTCTATAGGTGCTCCTCTAGGGATATTTTTATTTTAGGGCGTCGGGGTGTCGCGAGAGAAACATCCATCCCTTCTGCCTGTGAGGTCGCGGGTTTGATTACTGGTCATAACAGTGTCTAATGTCATGATGGTAGTGAGGGTCTTCTCTCTTGGACATTATTGGTTTTCTGGGGACTCCGGTCTCCTCCTGCTTGATGTAAATATGCCTAGTATTGTTTGATGAGCAGCTATAATTACCTTGAGTTGGCACTTGCTCTCCTGAAATAATACTTCTCTTTTAAAAGTTGGGCAATGGGCAGTTCATCATCGTTCGTTCCCGCATGGCTTTATATCTATTCTACATACGAATAGAGAGGACTACTCCTCGGTCATCTCTCTTGCAAACTTCTGTTATGGACCGTTTGGAAGTTTTGGTACTGACTTTATCATTGGGTCACGTACCTGTAATGCGTGGCCAATGCATTTACCATTAGAAATGGCGAGATGCCTGTGCTCGTAGATTTGTCCCAGAGTTTCGTTGGAAGGAACCGTTCGGACACAACGTACCCCTAGCCTAATGCTTCAAACCGTAAAGTTTTCGTTGTGGGTTGACCATGATAATTTCAGGGTTTGGGGGTGCTGAAAATATGAGGGGTAATTTCGCACGATATTTCAATGCAGCCACTCCATATCGGCGTAGTAATACACTTAGCCCACTGGAAAACAGGCTTATGATACCATCGCTATCAAACTTTCCCAAAAGTTGAGAATTATTTTTCTCTTAATTATTTCTGTGTCAAACAGAATATTTAAGTGCCTTTTACTCGATATTATCTATGATAAATGGAGAAAACTGGGTTTATAAAGATCTACTTTTACCATGTAACCCCGCGCTGATTGGTCAATTCCTTGGTCAATTCCTGGCACGTGACCATTGGACTGCAAGTGGACGCGGCTTTGTTCAGGGGCAGGGGACCAATGTACAGCTAACTTCTGAACGGTTGGATTTAGACTCTATAATGTATTAGTAACAGATGGAAATATGGGAACAGTGAATCAAAAAAGCATGGTCTCAATCTTAAATATTTTCTGTTGTTACATAATGAGAAATTGCAGTTTTAATGTAAAATTACACAAAATTGGACCAAATACCCCAAAAAGTGATTTCCACTTGCTATGGTAGTGACAGTCTTCTCTCCTGGACATTATAGGTTTTCTGGGGGCTCCGGTCTCCACCTGCTTGATGTAAATATTGCCTAGTATTGTTTGATGAGCAGCTATAATTACCTTGAGTTGGCGCTTGCTCTCCTGAAATAATACTTAGTCTCTTTTAAACGTTGGGCAATGGGCAGTTCATCATCGTTCGTTCCCGTATGGCTTTGTGTCTTGACCAGTGAGGCAAAGGACTGCCCATAGAGAGCTTATAGCTGAGTTGCCCATAGAGAGCTGTGGTAGTGAGAGTCTTCTCTCCTGGACATTATAGGTTTTCTGGGGGCTCCGGTCTCCACCTGCTTGATGTAAATATTGCCTAGTATTGTTTGACGAGCAGCTATAATTACCTTGAGTTGGCGCTTGCTCTCCTGAAATAATACTTCTCTTTTAAACGTTGGGCAATGTGCAGTTCAACATCGTTCGTTCCCGTATGGCTTTGTGTCTTGACCAGTGAGGCAAAGGACTGCCCATAGAGAGCTTATAGCTGAGTTGCCCATAGAGAGCTGACGTGCCTGAGAAGTAATATGCAGGAGTGCCTTCACTTCAGTTCTGGAAAGTTCCGATATTGGAAACGTTTCCGACTTTGGCAACGTTTTTTTTTGGAAGCGGTTTTCGATTCCGATATCGGGAAAGTTTCTGAATTTGGATGCCCAGAGTGATTCTGGCACAACCACCCTTTCATGACCATGACTTCAATTTTTCATCAGATAAATGTTTTTTCAAGTACAGTATCTGTTATGTCTGTGACGTACAAGATACAGAATAGCACAAAATTGACACACAAAATGATAATAAGCAAGAAGTCAATCTCCAGAATTCACGAATTTTGGTCTTTTTCAAGTGGAACTTTACAATCTGAAATTCTAGAATATCAGATAGTAAAGTTCCACTTGAAAAAGACCCCGGTTGGGGTCTAAAATTCGTGAATTATGTCTGTGACACTGTGTAAATTCAAACACTTTATGGCAGTATGATGAGGTGATGGGAGAGGGGTGGCTTAAGGAAATCGATGATTGCAGCCAACTTACGCCAGCAATGAGGAACCCGCAGAACTACGCCACGATGTGGCGCTGTAAGACCCGGAAGTCCTATTTTCTAACAGTATTTCCATTTACTTCTTGCCCCAAAATAAACTACTCTCTTTGGTTCAATTTTGATTAAATTACTCTGTCCTGTTTCATGTTCAAAGTTCTCCATATATCACTGCTTTGTTTCGTCAGAAATGCCACAGGATGCCAATACTGACAACGTCTTTTGGGGAAATTTCCACGGAAAATTGTGTAGAAAAATGTACACATGCTTTGACGACGTGAGGTCAACAGCGAAAAAAGTGACGTCAGTACGTCATTCGGGTCTTATACTGACTGCGCCGTCTGCAGTCATGCAGGTTCCCCATTCAGATTCTACGCCATGAAATACAGGTTCACAGGTGCTGCCATCTGTTAATGAAAAAATACACTTCCCGATTTTTGATATTCCCGATGTACCGTGCAAGTAAACCGATTCCGATATCGATATCGGAATCGAAAACCGCTTCCAAAAAGGGAACCTTGCCAATATTGGAATCGGTGGGTTTCCAAAGTCAGAAACGTTTCCAATATCGGAAATTTCCCGAACTGACTTTATTCTTTCTTGTATTATCACACTAACGCTGAAAGGGTAAATGTCGTCCTGGGAATATAAAAAGATTACCCAGGATCGCAATCTTCACTAAAACAATACCCTGGGTGTAGTTTCCGCAGCGAACATCACCCAGCATCCGCAATCAGTGCCTAGGAACGAGTCCTATTTAGAAATCCCCAGGAATCTCGCAGTCTCGCGCCGCGGTACTTGTTGAGTGTAGCTGTTCATGACATTCCACAGATGGTCACGTGACCACGGGCGAGACAACCTCGAATCCAGGTGTC
>NMRB01000751.1:277770-288714 GCA_002633025.1 Notospermus geniculatus | reverse complement strand
ATGAGTCCAATTCTATTGAGAGTGACCCGTGAAAAGTCTTTGGCTAGCTTCGCTGTTGGCCGCTACGCGGCGCGTTGGGCCCTTGCGTCCAGTCGTATGGGTTTCGCATCAGTCAAAACTATTTTTGGATGGGCTCAAACCTAGTCTACTATACAAGGTGGAAGAGCAGTGCTGCCTGACATGTCGGTAACGAAATTACGGCAGAAAACTGCTTCAAAAAGTCGCCGATTTTGAAAAAATTCTCCCCCAAACCCTCAAGAATGTATCATTGCCCTAATAGTTAGATATTACAGCTTAGACCCTAGCTGTAATTTAAGGTATCAACAAATGTGAAATCCTCATACACATTAGATAAATTGACATTTTCCTGAGGAAGTGTGCGGTAACGGAATTACTGAACGGTAACGGAATTACATCTTCTGAAACAAAGGTTGAACAAAGGCTAAAAAATGGTGTCCAGCCATTGCGTATGATGTTACTAGTACACCTGTCCATTATTCCTCAATCAGGTCTTGTATATTCCAAATAAACTAAGATGGCATAGTTGTATACATTGGTGGGCGTGCACTGAGGCTTGGAAAATAGGCATAAAAACAAGGTCAGTGATGAGCATTCAATGCAAAAATGATGATTTTTAATTTTCTTTATTTTCAGTCGCTATTTAACTAGAAATGCTTTGCATTATAATTTCAAGTGTGGTTTCCGGGTATTGGTAAACAGAGAAATCAAGAAATTAAGAAATCGAGAACTCCCAAGATCGATTAGTTAAACCCATGCCTTCCTACATCTATTCAGGTCGCATTTGTGTATGGGCAGGTATTTCCGCAAATAAAGAAAAGCATATTAGGGACATCGCATGGCAACTTTGACGCCTTGGGCACTTCTGGTTAACAGCCATGCAGCAGGATCATTGCTCGAAAGGGCTGAAAATTAACGCTATACCTCCTATAATTTGGGAATAAGGAGACAAGACCAATCCCACAACTTTTCAAAAGGGACCCATAGTAAATTCTCAAGGACTTAGGAGCTGTAGGGCTAATTCGAGACACTTCCGGAAAGCAACCATGCAGTGGGATTATTGCCAGAAAGGGCTGAAAATTAACGCTATACCTACCATAATTTGGGAATAGGGAGATAAGACCAATCCCTACAACTTTTCAAAAGGGACCCATAGTAAATTCTCAAGGACTTAGGAGCTGTAGGCCGAATTCGAGGCTATCCTTCATTTCATGATTTACGCTGAATATCAACCTCACGACACCTCGTGGTAGCTGGTTTAGTAGTGTCATAGTTCGATTCTTACACTCTTTTTATTGTCAGTATGGTGTAGTGCATGGGTTGTGGATTCAATTCTGAACATTTTTGGAGCGAATGGTTGTGTGACTGCGTGAATTATGGTTATGATTCTCAAACTTTTAACTTGGACTACCACTAATGACCACAAATGAGCGAAGGATCGAAGCCAGGACCCTGAACTACGCCACAAGGCTCACAGCTCCAAGGTCCTCAGACAAGGAACTTAGACACAGTTGTCTCGATTGTGGTCCGGAATGTCCGAGGGGGGGGGGGTCATGTCCTGTCTGTGCTGTAAGATACAAAACATATCACCAATCCAGGTTTTTCTGATGCAGCTGATGTGCTGCACGATGTCCCTACTATGCTTGTCTTTATTTGCGGCAATAACTGCCCATACTGAATACNCCGCCCCTTCGGTGCGTGCACTGGGAGGGGGAGGGTGTCCTCCCCCAGAAAAAATTGAAAATCTAGATCCTCTCAGATGCATTTTGCCCACATCTGACACCACAATAACTCGGCTTGAAGAGGGGAAATGACATTTTAGATGAAAATTTGTTTGTCCTTTTTTGCTCGGGGGGGGGGCACTTCTTGCAAACTTTAAATTCAACGGAGACGAATTGTCGTGAGGTACGAATTGTCCCGGCAAGGGACGAATTGTCCTAAAAACAAGACAAAATTGTTTTGTCTCTCACGAGACCCGCTCCCCTCCCTAAGGAATAACCAAGGCGACCATTGGCTTCACATGCTCATGCATGGAGAGGAAAAACTCATGCATGGACTGGGAGACGCTCCCAATTTTGGATTGAACGTGGTCTCGTTTTGTCTGAACAGCGTATCTTCAAAGTAGAAATCCATCAATTCGTCATCCTGCACGGCAAAATTTAAAATCCCCGCCATGATGAATGTTCATGGCATGACGTCAGCACCATAGAAACAGCGGTGCTGCCACCTAACAGTCTACTATTTTGTCCCTACAATGGGTTTCCTTGCTACTCGAACACAGAATGAGTACCACTTTCCTAAGGCTGGAGCCCTCTTGCATCGACTGGAGATAACTGCAACTGGAGTCTCATTCTGAAGTAGAGACAAAGTCTACTCATTTTGAGTTTTCTCCGTTCTCCAGTCGATGGGACAGGGCATCAGCTGGAGAAAATTGGAAACAAACCGAGGGGAACCAAATCTGCTCATATGAGGAGCTCGGCGGTGTGGTGGTTCTAGTGTCCGACTTGCGATCAGAGGGTCCTGGGTTCGAAACCCACTGGGTGTAAAACGTTTTTTTTTAATATGGAGACATCACTTGTTTATTTGATTCGAGACAACAGACAATCCGGTGGAAACAGCTGAGAATCATTTTAACCAGTTGGAGACAATGGGTCAAATGAATAAAGACTAGCAAATGCTTTTACTTCAGATTTGTACAGCATTGCCTAGTGCATTTGTATTGCAAAATTCAAGTAAAAGCGTTTACTAGTCTTTATTCATATGACCCATTGTCATCTCAAGTGGAGACCCAGTTATGTCTATTCGAGTTGCAAAAGAAACTCATTTTACGGACAAGAGTTGGAGATTCATTTTATCTCGAGATGGGATCGTTTTTCGTTCTGTGTAGGTGATTTGTCGACATTACAACTATAATGTATGTGACTGTCCCCTTCTTAATAAGATCATGGATGCGATAATGTACATGAGGAGGCATTATAAGAATCTTATAATGCCTCCTCATGTACATTATCGCATCCATTGATCTAGGCCTATTGTGTAACACGAATTTAGGTTCTGGTTTTATGCGTCAGGGATTTATGTAAGCGAAGGGGCGAACTACAACGACAAGAAAAAATCATCTGGCCGCCAGCCTTTCTCAATAGGCGCAGCCACTAACTGGTGTTTCTTTGCTTTCAGATCCAGTAGTCTTGAACGTTAGTTGGGATGTCGGATATTTTTGGTGGCTGGGAGGGGAATGTCGATGGTCGTCAGCTGCCCCTGCATGCAGGACAGCTGACAGGGATCTGTGGTTATAAGTATTTATTAGCAAATGCAGATTTGTAGGGAAATGGAAGGGCTGGGGAGATATTCGTCCTGCGACTAAAAGTGTTCAGCAAAAAAAAACAGAGAAACAGATTCAGCAACCGTCCGATATATTCCATCTGAACATTAGGCGCATTTCACCTATGAGTCCAATTCTATTGACTGACCCGTGACAAGTCTTTGGCTAGCTTCGCTGTTGGCCGCTACGCGGCGCGTTGGGCCCTTGCGTCTAGTTAACGATCAGGAGGCGGTGGGTTCGAGTCTCGCTCTATAGGGTCTTCATTTCGTCTTTGTACATTTTTATCAATAATCATTGCAGAATATTGTTTCCTGTTCCCATACCATTATTGTCCGTATACTTTCGTTCATAGGCAGGAATGATGTGAAATATTACATGACCAGATTTACGGGTTGCTTGCCTTCTTTTTTTCTCGCGTTTTAAATAGTCGTTTTTTTAATGATCAACATTTAAAATGTGTTGATCGAATAAACTCCCTTTGCATTT
Source organism: Notospermus geniculatus (assembly GCA_002633025.1). Classification (NCBI taxonomy): domain Eukaryota; kingdom Metazoa; phylum Nemertea; class Pilidiophora; order Heteronemertea; family Lineidae; genus Notospermus; species Notospermus geniculatus. The sequence continues at coordinate 284,888 of NMRB01000751.1, read as the reverse complement.
TACCCGCATGGGACCATCCTGAACCTGCATTTAGCAGACAACAAGGCCTATTGACTACATGTACTAACAAAAATAGATAAAGACCTTTATCTATTTTTGCTACTACTCAGTAAAAAGGTCGTATTATAAGATAGGCTTGGTCTTTTGTTGGACCAAACTGATCTGGACCCATGTTCCCGAAGCCGTCGTAAGGTTAACGATGTCGTTACGCTATGCATTTTTCCAGTTTTAACGACATCGTTAACCGAACGACGGCTTCGAGAACATGGGCCCTGATCTATGAAGTAGACCTTCTGACCCTGATTTAGATGTATTAGATGTTGTAGAATCGGAGGAGCAAAAAGAAACAGCTCCACTCCTCTTCTTTAGGTGAGTTTGAGTTACGTTTTCTCCTCCTCTCCACTTTCTATCCATCGAATTTCGTGATATACAGAATTGGAAGGCTCCTTACTGGGCAAGTCATGTTTATCACGCTTGCGGATTTATTCTTTCAGGGGGTCATCTGGGAATAGTGAAGACAAGGTCGAAGATAATAAATATATTTTATTGGGAGAACATGTACGAGGACATCGGGAATTTTGTTAAACGATGCCCTCAATGCCAGCTGGTGAAAAAGAAGGCGCCGCTCACAGGTGTACCACCACTCCATCCTGTACCAGTCGTGATGGCTGAGCCATGGTACCAGGTATTAAGAACATATTATTTTGGTCTTAAGAATTAAATATCAGGGGCCGTATGCATAAAACATCTTAAGTGAAAAAGTTCCCTTAAACTATTGTTCCAAACAAAAGATACGGAAAATTTTACACTTAAGATGTTTTATGCATACGGCCCCAGATCCTCAATCATTGACAAGTTCATCAATTAAAATCAGCTCACTCCATTGGATTTTTTAAACGCCTACTGACATGATAATCCTATAATTTTAAGAGATTCTGAGTGCTGGATCCCCACGTCACCGCACACGGGTCAATGCGGTGACGGAGGGAGCGGGCATTGTAACCGCTGGTTAGCCAGGATGTGAAAACCAAAGTAATTGTCATTTTCCATCTAATTGAAAGATTGCACCAACAAAACTATTTGCATGTGTTTATCCCATCTTTCCTGCAGATCGGAATTGATTTGATTGGGCCCGTGCCACCTACAAAGCGGGCGTGTGTACTGTGACAGATTATTTCTTGAAGTGGCCTGAAGCGGCGCCGATGAAAAATGAGACGGCAGAGGAGGTTGCAAATGTCCTCTTTCTCGCTGTGATGTGCAGGTCAGTCAAACATACGTTATTCTGATGTACCAAGGAATGAGGAAAGAGCGTTAATATCATGCATGCCAAAATTTTATTTTTCGTCTGAATTGTCATCACGTTCAATAAACTGGACCAGACATTTGGTATTGGTCAAAGCGAATTGATATCAACAAAAAAAATGATTTAGAAATAGAATTTGAAAGGGGACGAATTTTCGGGAAAAAATGTCAACAAATTTCTGCAGAATGTCAACAAAGAAATGTTCGTGCATTCTGACTGGCTGAAATTTGTGTTTACAAACACCAGCCAAATGCAAATAAAATCCGCTATCAATTCGCTTTAATCAGTCAGTAATCCTGTCATGATCTAATGCCTACATATTTCAGACACGGCTGTCCGAGGTAATAATTTCGGATCAAGGGAGAGAGTTTTGCAACAAGGTTGTGGAAGAACTCTTAAAACAGATGCAGTGTACTCATCTGGTGACTTCTAGTTACCATCCACAAACTAACGGACAGACGGAGAGCTTCAACAAGACACTCTGCTCGATGCTGATAAAATTTTGTGCCGAGAATCAACATGATTGGGACGTTTATTTCGAGAGTACTCTATTCGCCTACATGACAACAGTTCATTGCACATCGAAGTACACTCCATTCTTTTTGATATAGATCTATGGCAGGTAATTGTCCATCTTCATCACGGAGATTTTGCACAACGATTTAAAGCAGACTCGGAGCTTAATCGCTGACAACGGATAAACGTTTAAATGACAATTGTTTCCTCTCTCACCGTAAATTTTTTGACATGACTATTCAGACTAGTATACGAAAATCTAGATAAGATAAGATGCCGTATTTGTTTCAGAGAGGCCCGACTAATAGAAGAGGTTGAAGTCGCTAAAATCCAAGCCAAGTCATCACAACCAACCACTGAAGACGTAGCCGCAAGGGGCGGACACTGAAGGAATTCCGCGAATCCACGGGTCAGGCAGGGTTAAACAACATACAAACCGCTCAGGGCATCCAGAAGATGCATTTCGATAAGCGTCACGAGACCAGCAAGGTATCGTGTGACAAATCTTCCTGTCTTCAGATTTGACCAATAAACCTAACCTGCGTGCAATATATTTTCCGCCGTAAATTAAGCAAAGGCCCTTTCCAGTCATGAAAAGCATTTTTTATGCACACGGAGAAAAAATCGTTTCTTAGAATTTGGCCGGCTGTCAGCAATATTTGTACAGGTACACAAGTCCGGTCCGGTGTACCGGAGGAGAAAGTCCCAGGTATGCATATCCGCCAAACAATACACAGTAAAAAATATAGTGTTAAGGTAACACTGAAAATGGGTGTTAACTTTAACACCGATTATGAGTGTCCAATACTCCCAACACCAACTTTTGGTGTTATGTTTCTAACACCGTACGGTGGTGTTAAGTTAACACCCACATGCAATAAAAATATTTCTAAATACATGCCGAAAACCTGTCTTTCTCATAAATGTCGATAAAAAACTGTCGAAAAAAGGTTCTATTTGGGGAAATAAAACGAGAAAAAAAATATGCTTCCGACGGGTTTCGAACCCGGGGGCTTCTGCATCGCAGGCACTCTCCTGTTCCACTACACCACGATTCCACTTGACAAGCAGAGGAGAGTTTTTGCTATAAGAATATTAAACTTAGGATTTTATACTTATAACCTGCTTGAAAACAGCCAGAAGGAAGAGGCAAGCAAAGTTGCAATGATCTCATAACTTAGTCTCGAAGAATTTCTTTTTGGAATGGAGAAATCAGCAAATAGTTATCAGTGGTAGCTAACACTACTTTATAGTGTTAGGGCCATATTCATAAAGGGTGTTTAGCCTAATCAGCGTACAAATTCTGCATTACACAGGTTAAAGGCCTAGAAAACTATTGTTCTGCTTTCTGTATGCTGCCTGATCTCTGGCATTTACCCACAAGATGATCACACGCGTCTAACTTTCCTGCGTCTCAGTGTGCGAGGACAAAAGAAAGTGTTGGACAAATTCTAGACAAGCCTGCCTGATCGTTTAACTTTTCCTTTGTGCTCTTGGGCTTAGACGCAGGAAAGTTGTACGCGTGTGATTATCCTGCGGGTAAACCCCTCTGGTGAAGCACCATACAGACATCAGACAATAGTTTTCTAGGCCTTTAACCTGTGTAATGCAGAATTTGTACGCTGATCAGGCTAAACACCCTTTATGAATATGACTTTTACTTTAACACCATTAATGGGTGTTCAAAAAGGTTAACACCGATGGCTAACACCAATTTTAAGTGTCAAGCATCCCCTAACACTATTTATGGGTGTTAAACATTGTTAACACCGACCTTCAACACTTAGTAATAGTGTTAAAATGTCTTAACACTCTTTTTAACACTGATTTCTAGTGTTATCAGACAGTTAACACTACTTTTGGGTGTATGGTTAACACTACTTTTTTTACTGTGTAGCCCGCTATTGTGGCTCTTTCCTGGTCAGCCGGACTTTGATTTCAACATTGGGGACTTAGATCCCTGTCACACCGCATTAGACTGGTTCCCGCCTTTGCCACTCCACTCCCGCGGCGCACCTCTCCGTTCTGTAATGTTATTGTATTGTTGTATTGCATTGTATTTTACTGGAATGGACAGTAGCGCCGCGGAAATGGAACGGCAAAGACGGGAACCATTCTAGGCCAGGATCAGATCGTAAAAGAAGGCCTATAAAGAAATGACTGGTGCTAAAAAGACAGTAAAGATCCTTCTCCAAAAAATCGCAATTCATAATGCCGTTTTCCGTCACTCCGAATGGAATCAGAGATAATCGAAGTGAAATTCTAGGATAGAAAATGTTCAAGTTACAGATGGCGCTGCATGTAAATGCAACGCCATGTCACCATAAAGGCAATTAGGCCTATCACAGCTGGTACTCTCTCCACCTGAAGTGGTTTTCTAATATTGATATTCAATGGGTATGGAATAGCATGCCGCCCAGGTACTAATTTGATAGCAAAGTTCTGACAAACATTGCGAATCATACACGGATTTCTGAATGTGCGTTTTGTCTGCGCCTAAAGCAAGGTTCATTGGCACACGGATCCTGTCCGCTGGTCTGTAAAAAATAGCTCAAATGGACTTTGCGTTGTCGTATCCGGAAAACTAGGGGCAAACGGACTGAAAACGGACCTGATCCGTACGCCAGTGAACCCTGCTTTATGCAGGGTTCATTGGCGCACGGATTTTGTCCGACTCAGGTCCGTAAAAAATCGATCATATTAAATTTTGCGTTGTCGTATCCGCAAAAATAGGGGCAAACGGACTGAAAACGGACCGGATCCGTGCCCCAATGAACCTTGCTTTAAGGCTTAGCGCACATGTCCGACAAAAATCGATCCGTTAGGGGTGTTTTTGAAGTCGACTGACCCAACGCTGTCGACTCGTCATTCAGCCAGGACAGTCGATTTTAACAGACACCCCTAACGCATTGAGTTTTGTCGGACATGTGCGCTAAGCTTAAGAGGACAAAGCAGATTCGGACAAACAACATGCACAGTTAAAAAAGTAGTGTTAACCATACACCAAAAAGTAGTGTTAACTGTCTGATAACACTATTAATCAGTGTTAAAAAGAGTGTTAACCGTCTTAACACTAATTTTGAGTGTTGAAGGTCGGTGTTAACAACGTTTAACACCCATAAATGGTGTTAGGGAATGTCTAACACTTAAAATTGGTGTTAGCCATCGGTGTTAACCATTTTGAACACCCATTAATGGTGTTAAGGTAAAAGTCTAACACTGGAAAGTAGTGTTAGCTACCACTGATAACTATTTGCTGATTTCGCCATGCCAAAATCTAATTCTTCAAGACAAAGTTATGAAATCATTGTAACTTTGCTTGCCATTTCCTTCACACTGTTTTGAAATAGGTCTTAAGTGTAAAATGAAAAGTTTGCCATTCTTATATCAAAAACTCCCTCGTCTTTTTCAAGTGGAATCATGGTGTAGTGAATCTGGAAGGGGCTTACGGTGCAGAGGGTCCCGGGTTCAAACCCGACCACCTGCACATTTTTTTTCTTTCTTTTATTTTTCCGAAATGGACGTTTAAAACCTATTTTTCGACAATGTTGTGGGAAAAACACGTTTTCAGCATGTTTAAAAAAATATTTTTTTGCATTTGGGTGTTAACTTAACACTACTATACAGTGTTAGAAACTTAACACTACTATACAGTGTTACATAACACCCAAAATTGGTGTTGGATGGTAATGGACACTCATAATCGGTGTTACAGTAACACCCATTTTCAGTGTTGTCTTAACACTCCTTTTTTAACTGTGTGGAATTGACCGGGGTTACGTCATTCGGACGGTTTGCTATACAACACAGACTGATGGCAGTACATGTATCTGCATGAAGACAGGGCCTCCAAATGGAAGCGAGATAGGCCTCTGCTTTTTAGCCTATCATTGGCCCGAATGGAGTTATAAACCATCCTGTTTTGTTTGCACATTTGACACATGCACACCACATTACTTGTAATTTCCTCTAGAGGCCGCTGTGTCACAATGGACAGTTGTTCTGATTTATTGTGAGTACCGTGAAGAAAGAAAAAATAGCGACAGAATAGGAAAATTAACTGTTTCACAATGGTAATTACTGTGATCGGGATATCTCTTGCTGCAATTTCCTCCGCAAGGTGACGCCTCCACGATGTTCTGGCTTACACCTTTGCCCCCAAGCTAAATTATTCCGCAGCGTGGAACTATTAAAGATTGACGTCATATCCAAGATGGCCGCGTCCATGGAACCCTCGACTCGCGTGAAAAAAATCACATTTAAGTGTTTTGTTGTCCTTTAAACGACCAGTTCCACGACATTCGCACTTTTCGTGGACCAAAGTGCACGTCAGACGGTAGAAGGTGATAAATAATAGGCTACTTTCCCATAGCCCACAGTGTGTGAACGGCTTCCTTCACGTACATCCTACGTACATCCATGACATCTATTTTGGATTTGACAGAACAAACCCACGTGCTATTGTTTACCAACCACATGTCACTCAAAATCGGAACATTCTGATTGGTTGCTGGCCGGTTTACGCCGCCATGTAGTGCCCTTGAACGGAAAAATAGTGCGCCATTTAGAACGCGATAAATTGCAAAATATATTGGTTCTGATCAAAATTCTTTTCTAAATAGACATGTTTTGAGTTATCAAGTTAATTTGACGAAAATTAAAGTGATTTTAAGCGTTATAAATATGACCTGCGCTAAAGCGCAGGGTGATGAGGGTGCTTGGTGGCAAAGGTGTAAGCCTGGCGTCACCGTGCGGAGGAAATTGCTCTTGCTGGTGTAATTCACATTTCTTTGCCCAATCTACCCATCAGCATTTCACTCACTCTCAGTTGTCGTCTACTGAAGATCTGTCTGCTGTGACGATACAAATCAGTAGTCCAGGGGCCATATGAAGCCTTCGCAATTTGCATGCACACAAATCTATTGTAAGGCAGTCAGTGAGCAATAGGGCATGTGCAGCCAAACAATAGACTTGCGTGCACGCAAAGCTGCGAAGGCTACGTGGATATGACCCCAAGTTTACTGCTTGAACAGATGCTCTAAAAGCTGATCATATACATAACAAGAGGTTCATGCGCCTGGGCTCAGCTGATATTCTGCACTACGGGAGGTTTGATAGAATAGGGAATATTAGAGGAAGGATAGCGGGCGACTTTCTACCCTTATTTACAGTATATACACATCATTTCGGTAGAGGTGTAATGAATGAGAGTGCCTCCCATATGGCAGTGCCCGCTTCATTAATTGGAGGGGGCATTCAAATACAGAAAGACATGTATATCAGTCCCCCCCCCCCCATT
>NMRB01000751.1:159660-234835 GCA_002633025.1 Notospermus geniculatus | reverse complement strand
GTTCCTTCACCTCTGGGATCTCTTCTACATGTACATAGCGCCTGAGGAAGACCCCGACTGGGGTCGAAAATTTGCGAAATATTCGGAGACGACTTTCCGATTTATTGTATACTGTGAGTCGTTTTTGTGCTGTTTTTTGGATATCCAGTCCTATTGTAACGGGAGGTACATGTAGGAAGAATATATCTGACAATTTAAATAAAAATGGTGTTGTTACTGAAAACGGGGCGATTTAAGGACTGACCTGTCCATTAGGTTTGCTTAGAATTGTTGTACATTCTGGTCCAGTGCCCCAACGCTGTTGCTCCTCAAATACAAAATCGGTTGGAGGCTGGTGCATGAGTGGGTCATTTGTCCCAGACCAAATCGTCACCGTGCTGTTGGGAGCCAATTTAGTTCTTTTAGGGAAACGAAAGACGGCTACGGTGTGACCTCCCACGTTTTGTTGCACCATGAATTCGCCGAGTTCATATTCCTTGAATAAAAGATAGGTGACATCTTAAGATGAGAAACATGTTAAGAAGTTTAGGACACCCAACTGTCCCTTTAAAGTCCGGAGATGTCCAGAGAATCCGTCATGGCATGCATTAACGACAGCTACAATGTAGTTTCAGCTTACAAAAGACAGATGTTCCTTGCTCTAGCTTGCAATTAGTCAGCCCTGCTCGTGTTTTCGGAATCAATAATTCAGTTCGCAGATACCAGTGGTATGCAATAACACAGATCTCTTTCGACCAATGCTTTGAATGCAAGATGAAGGAACTCGAAATTTCTGAGAGCCATGGATTGACGCTAACGTAAAGAATAGATCCACTAGGATGCAGCATTACCTTCTCCTTGTTCACATTTTCTAACCGAATGTACTTCCCCTTGGGATGAATTTCAAGGATGCGGATGTGTCCAGTGTAGCTGAAGGCAAAACAGCAGAAAAGCTTAAAACATTTGCTACTGTAACATACACATTTTGTACACGTAAGGTACCAATAGAACTCTCTTGAGGTGACATCATGACTTGATGACGAAGTAAGTTTTAATATTTGGTCTGTGGCGAATAGAAAATGACGGACCTTATTGTGGCTGCAAACAAAATCTTAAGGGCGGTTTACACTAGGTTGCACCAAGTTGCAAGTTGCAGCAACTTGCAACTTGTTGCAAACTACCTGGGACGGTTTACACATAGAAAAATCGATGCAACCTCCAGCGTGATCGAGTTGCAACAAGTTGCAGACCCGTTTACACATGCAACTTTTATGAAACTTTTTGGTCTCATTAGTCTTATGCAACAAGTTGCATGAAGTTGCATATGAAAAGTTGCATGTGTAAACGGGCCTTTATAAGATGGGTTGAGTTGTTGAGGCTTAAAAATTGGGAAGTGAGAGGCTATACAGAAAAGCACCATCAAGGAGTCCTGAAAAGTACTTTATGCAGGGCAATGATAAGATCATGAAATTCCTGCCGAAAATCCCAAGGACCGAATCACAAACGTACTTTCCTACATGTAGAATGTATGAGCAGTCACGATTGCGGTCATAACTTTCCCATCCTGATGATACTCATTAAGTTTTAGCACGTCACATAGGATAATTCAGTGAAAGACCAGCTGAAAAACCATATCACCAACACGATGATAAATTGGTTTTCATATTTGATTTCTATTACAACCAAGTTTCATAAATCAATCCATAAATAACCAACCCAATGTTACCACCGCTATGGTTAAAAAACTCCATACAATTCCAGGTAGCGTGAGGTCTAAATTACTTTAGCTGTTACACGATTTATATTAAAAATTTTCAAATCTACCAAAGCAAGACGGTAATTAAGGACACAGCCACCTAGCATGCATTGTGGAAACCTTTTTGTTACGGTACATGTACATTAAGCAAATCTCTACATTTAGATCGATGTCGCATATTGTGACACAAATTTCCAGTGAACTACCGAGCGACGCCACACAGGAGTGTAAGCAGGAAGGATGGTAGCTTACGAGCGACAAATTGGGGGCCAGTGGCTGTAATCAAAGCAAGGAAATTAGGAAGTGTTACGTCATACACCTTTTCGATTCTGTCTGTTAAAGTACATGTATTTTAATAGATAATTCTCTCTTGTCTATTTTTACACTAATATACTCTAGTTTCGTTCTTCTAAGGTTACTTCAGATATACATGCTGGAGGTTTAGGCCTAGCCCACAATATAGACCACACAAACATTGATTCTATTCAACATAACTGACCAATGATTGAGTCTTGCTTTAATACAGCTCTTTATTTTGCCATGCATATTCAATAGGGTAGGCGGTCATATGGGTGTTGAGGAAAGTAACCTTAGAAGAACGAAACTAGAGTGTGTCAGCAGATTTCAGTTTTCTTACATGTACTGTAATGCATTCAAAAACATCAAAAAGTTCAAAAGCGATTTCATGAAATTTCAGCTCATCCTTGAAGTAGAAATGTCTTATAAAATGGTGTTTTTTGTATAGCCAGGTGTTGACTGCTGATTTTACGGCGTATTTCGTCCACTGCTTTCGCTTGTTTCACCCACGTATCATCTAGGCAAAGCGAGTCAATGTGATCGTTCAATTAGGGACCGTATTCACGAAGCTTCCATTGGATTTGCGGTTACATCTTCCATCCCGACAAAAGCTGACCGATCTACCGACATAAGTCCCATAACGGCTTTCTGAATAAGGTCCCTGACGACCAGGAGGTTGAAACGTGGTCATGATAGAAATCACCGCACCCACCCCCGAAGAAAACCCAACATGACCGATGACGGTTGAAGCTGGTATTTACTAGTACCTTGATGTAGCGGTTGTGAAATCATGAGATGTTGAACTCATGGGCCTTTCTCCTTTATCTGCAAAATGTTTATCAGAGGCTGCAATGGTCAGATTCGTACGTTTTAGATCATTGAACATCTCATCAAAATAATCTCTGCCTTGTCCAAGAGAAACGGGGACCAACGGGAGATCCGGTCTTGGTCTCGCTGCACAGGGTAGAGAGAAAAAAATATGATCAAGACCGTGTATTGAAGCGAATTGATAGTGGATTTTATTTACATTTGGCTGGTGTTTGTAAACACAAAATTTCTGCCAATCAGAATGCACGAACATTTCTTTGTTGACATTCTGGAGAAGTTTGTTTACGTTTTTTTCCCGAAAATTTGTCCACTTTCAAATTCTGTTTCTAAATCAAATTTTTTCGATGTCAATTCGCTTTAACAAATGTGAAAATGGGCTCCTTGTCTACTCCGATATCCTATAGAATGTACTATCCTTGTACATGTAGCATATGTACATGTATGTAACCAAAATTTACGTCTGTTAAATCTAAACTCATGTACGTGAAGCATAATGTCCATATCATCAGTGCACTTTGCTGTGCCTTGAAAGGGAATAAATTTCAAGTGGTCCATCAAAAATGGGCTAGCTTGATATACTAGTAGGCCTATATCGAAAGAGTTTTTGTTCACAAAACATAGCGAATAATACATCATGACATATTATCCTGGGCCCGTATGCATAAACGTGGAATAAGCTTATTCCAGGTATAGCTTCACGATATAACGTTAGGTTATACCTGGAATAAGCTTATTCCACCTTTATGCATACGGGCCCTGGAGATCACGCTTTATAACCGAAAAGACTCTCAACGACTTTGCTAATAGCAATGTCGTTTGATAGCTTACCCGGGGCTGATCTTGATCTGACAGGTCCAACAACAGGAGCCCGGAAGTCATAAGGATATTCCACCTGTCCAGCTGCATCTTGTACTGCCTTTTCCAACCCCTTCAGTTTAGCCATATCGGAGTAGACCTGCTTTAGCGACTCCGGCCGATCTTCAAATTGTGGGACTGGCGCTGGTTTATATGGAATCTTTTCCTCAAATCTGAACTCTCCATGGGATGGACACACTGGTGGGATCGTTGCGCCATACGAGAGGTGATAATCAGTTGCTGCTCCTATCGCAGGTGCTGCTGCAGTTGTAGTAGCAGCATACCCAGTTGCCCCTGCAGAGTATCGAGTACCACCAACATACCCAGTTGGCTGGCCAATTCCGTACGATGGGATCGGTGCAGCGGCGTGTGGCTTGTAGTGAGAAAATGACAACGTCGAAGCGACATTTGCTGCGTTTGAAGCGCCGATACCACTTGCATGATGTCTGGAAAAAAGATGTTTCTCATCAGGTGATGTGCATTAACTGTAGTTAAATCGCCATCCTCTGAAGGTATGGTCTAAATATATACATGTAAATTGTACATGATGCAACCTTTATTTTAATGAGAGTGTTACCGGTAGTTTGCATGGTGTATATGCTAGACAATTTTCAAAGGAAATGGGCCACAAAAATGGGCCGAAAGAAAAAAACTCGTCTTGTTTGCAACTTTATGGAGAAGGTCTGCTAGAATATATTTAACCTATATAACCTCAACCCATTTATTATGAGGGTCAATGTTTGCGAAAACTCACTCAGAAAGCATCCAGAGGAAATCAACAAGTGGTCTTCAAAAAATTCCTTTCAACTACGATTTGGAGGGAATAAATAATGTATGAATAATTGAATGACGTCGGATTTTACACAAACCTGATTGAGGTACACCGAACTTCAATACTCCATATACAATTTGCCAAACCAATGTACAGAAAAATCAATTCAGATATCAGAAGTTGAGGCAAAATGTAAATCCATGTGACTTACAGAAATCCTTCGACCAACAAACACACTGAGACAATCACTAGGCCCTACTAGTACGAAAAGTTATCAAGCAACACGAAGCAACAGTGCGACAAAATAGTCCAACATTTACATGTACATGACTGTACAACAAGAAAGTTTCATCTAACATATAGGATCGAAATAACACATCAAAAAACAAACAGTGAGTGCACATTTGTTGTTACACAGTGGCAGGGCCAATGGTTCATATGAATAAAGACTAGCAAATGCTTTTACTTCAGATTTGTACAGCATTGCCTCATGCATTTGTACTGCAAAACTGAAGTAAAGGCATTTACTAATATTTATTCATATGGCCCAATATGATAGTTACTGTGCAGATAGAAGTTTGAGAAGTTGATTTTAGGAGTATGTGTAGTCTGGTTAGCTTCTGTCGCTGCCACGATTGATTGCAGACCAACGTAGACTGTTGTCATTGTGGTCTGCGGTAGTGGCAGTGTGGAGCTACCCAGACTCTTTGGGAGGGACAATTTTAAAGGCTTCGGCCTACCGTCTTCCCCCTGTGGGTTTTTCTTTGTAAATTTTATCTGTGATATCCAATGCCAAATGTTTTAGCTGTATGTTTTATCAATTTGGTGATATCTAAATGTAAAATGTTTTAAGGCATGTTTTATCTATATGTACATGTATGTTTTAATGAAGAATTAACCCACGAATTTATAATAAATAAATAAAATAAAAAGATACTCATTCAAGCGTTACCGCTGTCGAAAATTTGTGTTCACATGCTGTTGAAATTTAAAAGCCATTTATGAGTTCAGCCTGCCTTGATGTACAAAGACAAGATACCCGGAAGCACACAGGATTAAAGATAATGTATCATGACTTCATTGTTTACATTCAATGTTTGTAAACATGGACTTTTGGGACATGCCAACCCACCAAATTTGATACTGGATTGCTATTTCTCTGGATGAACATGGACGCGGAGAGTACTTCGACAGTTATGGACTGCCACCGTTATCATCTCATCTGTTGGAATTTCTACAAAAGCACACCAAAGATAATTGGACTTTCAACACAAGACAATTACAACACGTTATCACCACCCTGTGTGTGGATATTCTATATTTTTTCTCATGTATCGATGTAGGCATAGACGTTCTATGGAAGAGACGATTCGTAAAATGTTTCCAATACATCAGAAACCACTGGAGAACTATGTATTGATTCAAAAAAGTTTACAACAGAAATTTGGCGTGTTCGTACCTTCAGTTGAATTGGATTTTGTAGCTGAACGGTTACATGTAAATTGTATTATGTAAGCAAGCTTATGTATCAGTATAGACTCAAGTATCCGAAATGACATTGCAAGGACTACGTTGTTAGCTCCGCGCCGGTTTGGCAACGCATAACCAGAGTAGTGAGAGTCTATGTAATAATCTTTGTACCACAATATTGTACATGCATGCATTCTGTAACCTATGGTATCCGTTATGAAAAGAATTTCTAGAGTGGCACGCCACCAACAAATTACTCATAAGACAAAGAAAAGCTGGACACAAACAAACAAAATGTAAATAAACAATGAAAATACCCGAGATACATTATCTTTAAGCACGAGACAGAAAGGGGCACACCGAGGTTGATGAACTGTACTCACTCTTCGGACGGAACGTCAGGTATTTTATTTGATGACGCTGGGTCATCTCCTTTTTCATCTCTGCAGGGAGGGAGTAAAATATTTGAGTTTATTCATTTGTCCATCTGAGCAGGGTATAGCTACCGTGTACATGTATTACAACTAACATTCTGTACTCTGTTGGACGAGTGTAGGCCAATATGTGGTTACTGTTTCATGCCAAAAACACACCTAAAGCGATTCATTTTCTGCCCTGCAGCCGGTGCAGTGTAGGTCTAAGATACAAATTACAAACCCGAGCGATCAAATAATGAGATCATGTAGTACATTAAGTATCATAAAAATCGAATCGCAGGTAAAATGGTCATCAAATACAGGCAGATCAGAAATATATTTCTGGTCTTAGATATTGGACTTCACAAAAATCAAGTGAAAGCTTTGATTTTGACCCACCTTTTCTCTTCCTCCTCCAAAAGAATTCGAAGAGCTTCAATCTCAGCTTTAAGTGGGATCTGCATATCACGACTTTCGTTGAACTGTTTCATCTTTGCAATCAACATGTCATGCAGACCGTTCAATTTTAATTGGAGTGCTCTGACCTGTTCAGCTGCACGTGTCCTTTCCAGAGAAAGGGCTTCTTCTGCAGCGTTCTTCTCATGCAAGAGGCCAGTTACCTTTACAAAAACAAACGACGTATCAGTAAAGTATCCCACTTGCAGTATCCGAAATTGGAACTGAAGTCCTAGTACAGGAATTCGACAAGTAGCTTTACCTCGGTATTTAGGATTTAGAAAAGAGAAATTTTTGGAAAACGGATTTGCAGACTGTGAAGATGGCTGCGGGATTTTTCTTCTGATGATGTTGAACAAATTCTTTATTTAGACGGAAAACGCCATGACATCTTTGATTACCAGCCTACGTACCTGCCCTTGTATCTGAGCTAGTTTGGAGTTCGCATCATCAACCAAGGCATTCAATCGAGCATTTTCTTTCTGATACTCCCCAAGCTGCTTTCCGCTAGCTTCAATTTGAATCTTAAGAGTATTGAGCTGAAAGGTGAAGGGAGACAGCTTAATCTTCAGTGGACCTCTGGAATCACGGGACTCACAACTTAAAGTCCTAGTTGCGCCTAATTTTTTTTTTGAGCTTTAGAAAGTTAGATGGTATAATGCTGATCAAGATACTTTTTGTTTCACTGGAAAATTCCAATTGGTTAAAAAGTTATAACCTATTTCATGGACTTGGTCAGAGAAGGATGTTCGGCCTAATTTGATGAGACGTCATTGCAGGAATTTGCATAATAAGCATGCATTTTAGTGCTGTAAATGGACTTATGTAACTATTCATGTGAAAGAATGAAGTCAGAAATTTGTTAATTAGTAAATATGTAAATGAAAATCAACTTTATCTCCACACTGGATGGCTCAGATTTGATTTCATTTATCCCAGCAGTGACATCACGCATAACTTAGCATTTTCGACCCTTGGCACTGGCATTTTCACACACATATTCCTCGATATCTCGAGAAGTACTCATCCGAATTTGATAAAACAAAAAGCAAAATATGTCTATTTATGTTTTCTATACACTTCAGTAATAAATTCAAATTAAAATACGTTTATTAATTCCTTATCAATAACTATGCAGTCAATTTTTGGATACAAGTAGGACTTTAAACTAAGATACATGTATTATATCAGATTACAAAGTTTGACAAGTTGTAAACTGAGTGCCATTTGCGATCACGTTGGCTTATTATTTGTTTGCGCCCAGTCAGCTGGTTGTCATGGATATCAATGTCGGCACTCACATTTTTTGCAAATTCTGCCTCCGATTCTTCCTTGTATTTTCGAAACTCTTCATCTGCTGCAAGGCGGACCCGCGCAAGTTTTTCTGCAAGGTTGTTGTCGGCGTCGGTTTTACCACTTAGGTCCCTGATCTGAGCTTCCAATGCGAGTATTGAATTGGAAGCAACGTTTAAACGGCCCTTCATCTCATTCTCTTGCTAGAAGAAAGCATTTTATTTTCAGTTATTTCAGCCGAAGAGAATAAAGATTTGGCCCCTCTCATAAAGTGACGTTAAGCTAATGGCACCTTTAACCAAATGGAAAATGCATTGAAGTTAATGGTACCATTAGGTCAAAGTCACTTTATGAAACAGGCCCTTGGTCTTTACATGAGAAGCGGATGCAGTTTATACTCAAGTGTAGACGGACTGATCAAAAAGGAATTACCTTAGAATTAACTTGGGCCTGGAAATTCAGTTGCTGCCTTAGTTGTTCTGCCTTGTCTTCTGCTGCTTGGCGACTTCGCTGCTCATTATCCCACCTGAAGTGCATTGTACTCAAATTGACTGGCAGCAATGAGGAACCCGCAGAACTACGCCACGACGTGGCGCTGTCAGTGTAAGACCCGGAAGCCCTATTTTCTAACAGTATTTCCATTTACTTCTTGCCCAAAAATAAACCACTCTCTTTGGTTCAATGTTGATTAAATTACACTGCCCTGTTTCATGTTCAAAGTTCTCCATGTATCACTGCTTTGTTTCGTCAGAAATGCCACAGGATGCCAATACTGACAACGTCTTTTGCGGAAATTTCCACGGAAAATTGTGTAGAAAAATGTACACATGCTTTGACGACGTGACGTCAACAGCGAAAAAAGTGACGTCAGTACGTCATTCGGGTCTTATACTGACTGCGCCATCTGCAGTCATGCGGGTTCCCCATTGGTGAGCGGACATGACCAATAAGAGGCCTTAAAAGCCCCTTAGACCATCATATTACCATCTAAAAAGCTACTCAGATTATGTGTGGGTATGAAATAGATGGATGACAAAGCCCATCCTGCGGCATCGCGCTTTTTAAGGAATCCACAAATGCGGTGCCCCCCCCTCCGTGCTGGGCAGCAAGGTCAATTCGGATTAAATACAGTTGTTCCCAGACCAAGTACATGTACATAATATATCGGATTACACTTCATACATGTACGTCATTATCTGTACATGGGCACAGCATACGCAATCACTACACGCACCTTCTCTTAAAGGTATCAAATTCACGCAGCAGATTCTCATGCTCCCTCCGTAAATGTTCCAATTCATCAAGTGGTCCTTTAATTGCCAGCCTTGCTTGCTCAAGTTCAGACGATTTCAGTGCTAATGCCCTCTGCAGATTGTTGAACTCATCAAGTTGGCGACGGCTTTTATCCACCTCTGACGAAAGACGATCTTGATGTTGTTGAGCAACTTGTGCACCTTTATCTGCCTGCATTTTATAGTGGCCTTTTTCCTTGGACATATTCTCAAGTTGAATTCTAAAGCAGAAAACACAGAGGTCTGAATGGGTGTGGATCATGCAATGGTCAAACGAATAGCCTAAGTCAAAACAGTGTTTCCGCCAGAGGGTAACCAGGGTATGCATGGAGTACCCTCAAAGGAACAGAAAAGGGTCATTTTCTTTAATTTCATGGGGATTTTGCTGATTTTGAAGAAATGCATACCCTCAAAAATATTTCTGGCAGAAACCCTGCAAAAGGACTTTGCATAAAAATGGCAACACATGCAAATCTTATTTTAAAGGTGCTCTAGTTCGAATTGTAAACATTATGGTTTGTTTATTTACATGGTTGATTATAATAGTTATTTTTCCTCGGACAGGTGGCAGCACCGTGTATACCAAAACATTAATGTAATCTATTTTTATATCTATCTTGATAAATATTCTTGTAACTGAAATATATTTATGATTTTATGCTCAAAAACAAACAAAAAGTTGTGAAAGGCGAGATTTAATTCGATTTTACCTGACTTGTTAGTACCAGAAGTTGACAATAGGTGGCACATCGTACTGTTTACAATTCGAACTAGAGCACCTTTAAATTGCACTTTGCAGTCGGCAATCGAAGTGTCACAGAGATTTCATTGATTTGATACTTCTGGTTTGGGCTGATTACTTAGCACTCAGTGGCTGTAATTGATTTCTTGATTGTTTTAGAACTGATTGAGTTAAGACGTCTCCTTGCACAAATCAACTCTGCAAGTTACGACCTGGTCCACACTGCATGCAACGTGATAAGAACATGATTGATTACTTAAAAATCGTAATAATATTCTATGACTGAGCAACGGGTAATTGACTTTTCAGTGAATGACATGGAAATTATAATATGAATTATGACAGCAGTGTATAATGGTGCTTGTTGAACTGTTGATTCATTGTTGATTGGTATCCATGACGACATCGCCTCATCTCCAGAGAATGACGAAAGTTTCAGAAGAACAACCGTTAATTTGAAAGCTAATTGACACAAATTGAATAGTGACCCCAAGGAAACCACGGGTAATGTTTTGATGCCAAGGGTAGTAACCAAATGCTGATTTGAAAAGAAACTGTGAGTCAAATGATACATGAAACTGGGCACATGCGGTAAATTAGCCCGTAGAAATCTCGATCCAGAATGCCAACCCTCCACAACAGCAGCTATTCAAACCCCAGCGCTCTATTTTAGCCATGCTGTCTGTTCCGTTTATTGCCGAAAAAAATTGCAAAGACTTCCTAAAATAGCAAAAACACTGGTGATTAGTGAGTGACAGGTGACTCTGCATGCCATAGACAACAGGTACTAGCACGACGATACGAGCGGTTGGTGTAAGGGGTAGCAAGGGTGGTGAACACCACAGTAGGTCCTACATGAAAACAAAGTTTGGGGGCCTCCAAAACATAAGCAGAAAATTCATTCCGTGGAGTGTCAATACCAATAATCGTACTTAATTGGCATCTGACAGAACATTACAAATTCTTAAAAAGTAAATCTTAATGGGATTGACAATTGCATTAACCGAAATCCATTAAAAACAAAATTCGTGCAGTATTTTATGTCTGCAAGACAATTGTATTAACCTAAATCCATTAAAAACAAAATTCGTGCAGTATTTTATGTCTGCAAGACAATTGTATTAACCTAAATCCATTAAAAACAAAATTCGTGCAGTATTTTATGTCTGCAAGATATTACCTACTTTGATTTATCAAAGATTAGTTGGCCAAACATTGCACTACGCGGTTCCTTCAGTGTTCTTTGAGACAAGCTGGCTGTATGACAATGCAATAAATTTATGACTTGAGTTTCGGCGCGTAAGTGGGCCACGTTTGGCAGATAAATTATTCATGTATATGAAAAATAGGATTTCAAAACGTTTTAGCACAAGAGAAATCTAAAACCTTCACTCAAGCAATTATTATCACACAGAAGAAAACACAATCAGCAAATGTGTGTTTGATTTTTTACATACTGTTATACCAGATATTAATTTTATCAAAAATCTATTTTTGATTTTATACATCTCTAAATGAACCGAGAGTGTAAAAAATTCTTCAAAATTCCTGTGTCAGTTGGTAGGTCGATAAAAGATGAATGATCTCACTCGAAAGTAGACTATATGACTGACCATTGAAAATCTTAAAGAGTACTGCCGGCATAACGCATGAGTGCACAAAATAGTCCAAATAGCGATGACTTACCTCAAACCATCCAACTCCTTTTCATACATGTTACGAATGTTCATCATTTCCTCTTCCAAGGCCTTCATGGAGTTCAGAAACATGGAGGAATCCACCTGGCCGCTGCCTTGACGAAGTTCTTTCGCCCGTTTGAGGTACAGACCAAAGCGGTTGTGCAAGTCTTGCAGCCCTTGCTTCTCATGGAGCCGTGTCCACGACTTGAATTGTGCATCTCCGGCATGTCCGGCATGTCCGGCATATCCGGCATGTCCGGTACATGTACATGTACATGTATTCATATCCATGATGTTGTTTACGTAATTACTATTTACTGTTGATTTGGCACCTTTAATTATCTGATGGGTAGGATTTGTTGAACAAGTTCTTGTGTCATAGAAATTCCTATGACTATTATGCACCAAGTCTGAGCATTTAGATATCTGGCAGGAAGTCTGAAACGTTCCTCTGTTTGTCAACCTGTTTATTCCTTTAGGCTGGTGCTTTACTACGTCAATAAAATACGTCCCGGTGGGTGAAGCTGGTTCAATTATAGCAGGTTCCAATAGTGACAAATTACGATTGTTCAATCTTATAGACCTTTGTAGAAATGGCCGCTCTTTTGCATCAATATGGGCATCAGGCTGACGATTGGAACTCAAGGCAACTTCTTGGCAATTGGGCGAGTCAAAAGCTTTACCTCTGTTTTGATTACCAGCGATACGACTATTTTCTTGTTGCCTGTTTGTGACAGGAATTCTGTCTACCGTTTCTTGTCTAGAATCAAGTACAGTATTTGGCTTGTTCGATTCAGGGGAACCTCTTTCGGTCAAGTTTTCAGCCCTTGTTTTATCAGTTCTATCACGGTTCTGATGGTTTATTTTATCAGGAATTTCTTCAGCTGCATCGTCATCAAAAACTGAACCTTGTGAGTCAAGTGAATCCTGACTTGAAGGACGTTGACTTTCCTTCCTTCTCAATATAGAAGAACTTGGCCTCTGTCTGGTCTCTGAAGCATCAGGACTTCTTGAGCTACAATCGCTGTAGCTGTCACTGCCGGTGAATCTGAAAGTAAAACCTTATCTTAGAAATAGCCCCAAAGATATCCCAGAAGGGGGCACATACTGAGGACATACTAAAGGGATTCCACACCCTCTCTAGCAAGGACATTGGGGCCTAGCCTGTTTTGAGTAGTCACTCAGCCTCTGGAAAGAGGACAAGGCAGATCGACGTTTATTTTAGGGGTAGGCCTATCAGACGCAACTGTACAAAAGTCATCATGTTATCTCGCCTCACCACATGCCAAGGGAAGAGATTGACAAAAACCAGAAAGCCCAATCTCAATACCTTAAGTGTCATCCCGTTTGTACAAGGCGTATTTGCCGACTTTCAAAGAGAACAAATATGACTGAACTACTTACAGAATGACGTTCATTTTGACAATGCGGTCAGAAGCCATGCCGTATATTGGTGCCAGCACACGAAGTCACACAGCATGGCTGGTTAGAAGACAAATGAGGGTAAATATGGTAGTGATGTTCGATATTTTTAAGAGTAATACACCCACAAACCACGGTCCATGGTGAGGTGTACAGATTTCAAATCCTCGTGAACCAAAACGATGTCCGGAAAGTTCACTCATGGCTTAATGCTTGATCACCACACCGAGAAAATTTGATTAACGATGATACTAGTAGAGATAAGACACACATACAGGTCATTTGTAAGTAATTGTCAAATGCTGTCTGGAATGGAAGTCAACCTTGTCCTTTGTTTGGACCAAGTGGCACATGGTGAAACGGTCGACATGGACAGTAACTTTGAGAAGCCTACGTGAAAGGTCTATTTTGTCACCTGGAACTTAAGGCACGTGTTCTAGGCCTACATGAACTTCACCAGGGGAAAGAATTGGATGCCCTTAACTGACCTTTTCCATCAACATTTATGAATATAGGGTTGCCAAATTTCGATTCACGACAATGGTTTCAGCACCAAAAGTCAGATTCATTGAAAACGTTTAAAATGGATATCAGAGGCCTTAGACAGAAGAGACACTTCAGAACTTTGGAATATTAAATTAACCAATATAAAGTCAGTGGAAACCAAATGGCCTGATGTAATATCTAGGAAGTCTCAAATTTTACTACATGTATAAATCTATCCATGCTGATGTACTTTGTTATAAATGTTGAAACCTATAGCCTAGTGAACCTGTGGGGGGTTTACAACTAACATAGGCTAATCTGAATGGCAACGTGGCTAATGGTACATGTATTTGGAACAAGAGACCATTAGGACTTATTGAACCAGTTCTTAAATATTTTCCGTTTTCCAATCTCTACTGTAAATAATTAGGTATTGTTCAGTGTGATTTAAATTGCAGATTACCGACAAGGTTTTGCTATAGGCCTATATTATTGGTATGAAGTAGAGTGTTAAGGAATATACCACAGGTTTGCAGGGAACGGTAATGTGTACCGGTACCCAACTTTGAAGCAGAATAGAAAAACTATGTATCAAGGCCTTGAGAAAAAATATGTTTCAATAAAACTTTTTAAAATGTGAAGATGAGAAGGAAAAATAAAAGGAAAATCATTAGATTAATTTTGTGAACATGTGCTCATACAGTATCATACATGTAAGTAATGGAACCAAAATCAAAATACTGGTATGATAAAAAAAAGCTACATGTAACTGTAAAAAATGCTGATGGCTGATTTACACTCACCTAACGGACTTATGTCGTCTGTCAACGGACATCATTTTCATGCTAAGTACATGGCACCGCAATCAATGCATAATTCTTTTAGAATTTGAAATATTAGGTGTTATCCTGTTTAAATCTCACACAAGGTTTCAACTGACCAAAGTCCAGAACCTCCCTCTTTCGAAGATAAAATGAGATTAGCCATCTCCAAATGACTACCCCTGGTTACCAGCTTAGCCAACAATGACCTCTTTGAATATTCATGCAAACGTTGTGTGGAGACACCTATCAGAGTGAAGAGGAATTAATGGCCTCAGAAGCTTGGTGAGCCACCTGAACGATTTTCGCCGGAGTACATGGACACTCCCATTCATAAATAAATATCCAGCAGCTAATTCTTTCTTTACGCTAACATTATGCATTGATTGAGGCTGAAAGTCCAGTGTGTGGTTCTCAACATCACTCTAAATGTCCAGACCGACGAAAAAACTTGGTTTGAATCAAAATATTATATCGTGAAATATCAATATATCACTTCACTTTCCATTTCAGTAAGTCCAAAGAAAGAGAGAGCACGAAAGTCGACACACAAAATGATGATATATACATTTAGTAAGTCAACTTTCAAAAATTCGCAAATTTTCGACCCCCAACGGGGGGTCTTCCTCAGGCACTTTTCAGTATGGAACTCCAGAAAAGACTCTTCTGGAGTTCCATACTGAAAAGTGCCTGAGGAAGACCCCGCTTGGGGTCGAAAATTTGCGAAATTTTGGAAGTTGACTTCCTATATATCTTCCATTTCAGGAAGCAACACAATCACCACCAAACAGACAACCCAACAACCACGACAATCATCTCTTATTTTGAATACGACAGAAACCCATCCTGAGAACATCAGGGGTTCTTTAGCGCTTGCTCCCTTCATGGCACACACCGCACACGAAGGGCATGAATGCTAAGAACCTCTGGAAAAAGACGGGCCAATCTACAACCAACTGTCAATCCTGACTACAACTAGGCCTACTGTGTGGTCAACAACATCCCTTAAAAAATCCCTGTGTCTGTTAAACCGGGAGGGGGTGGCAGTTTTTGTACCACACAGGTATTTTCAATTTATCGATATTTTTAGAATAGATCTTGTCGTCAATAGAAGTATGCATATAACCATATCTATTTTTGATACAACTACATGTAAACTAAGTCCTATACACAATAAAACCGACCTACTCTATGCCTACACAGTGTAGCACGATGGGTAGCCAGTGGTACGATTATAAAGGCTATACAATAATCATCGATCTATGGTTGGCAAGGTGTCACTGTCATGATAATAATTATCAGATGCGTAACGGATTCTCGCATTGCTATGACACCTCAACTGGCAAACTGGCAACATGGACGACATCTCGCGGAGGAAGCGCTCGAGGAGGCGACACCTTTCATCCAATGCAATGCTACATGTATCAATGACCACATCGTTAACACCGGACACATGAAGCAATTTAAAAGCCCTTGACACTAGCCCGGTTGAAGCTTGCCAAGCTCGACCCGGACCAAGCCCGCTTTGAAATTGAACCGGACAGGCCCGTTTAGACCGGCCTCTGCCATTTGGTACACCTGGACAAGCTGGCTCGGCCTGTTTTCATTTGGCAAAATTGTACAGAACCGTGCTTAGTCCGGACCGAGCACGGTGAAAATTCCGTACTGTAGTCAGGTCAGTTGATGATCAACAAGGTCTGTTTGAACGACTTAGATGGTCTTACGATTTCAGTAGAGCCGACAATAACGTTAAATGTGGCTCATTTAACATAGTTGTACTCAGTAAGAAGCAAGTAACCACTCACCTTGGCCAGAATCTTTGACCTGACGTCTGCGAACACCGCACACACACGACAAACCACAATACAGTCGTATGTGCATACAATGTATTATCCACACGGTTTGTTGTTTGTTGCCAGGCGAAGGAGAGTAATCTACTTCCGTCGATCGACGCACAGTTAGGCAAATCTTCGCGGCGGGGATTTTTAAAGGCGTTATAAAGGCCTTTATTACCGATTCGATGCGAATAAGGGAAAAGTTATGCTCAAATAAATCGCACCGATTTTTGCGGCGTTCGCATTCGTGGTCGCGCTACTGACGCTGTAGACCTTTAATATGCTGATGTCAGGTCGCGCTACGATTGCCTGCACTGCGACGGAAAACTCGGCATCACGTGAAGAAATCACGGTCAGGTACGCGGGTTCTCTCGCACAATTTCTTTGTGGAGGCTTCGTTGAAATAGCGTGAAGACCATTGGCTTGCCCGAACCGCACCGCAAGACTCCCCGGAATCCGGAGTTGGTGTGAAGCGCCATGATGCCTGTTGTGACAAAGGACCTCCGTATTGAATAATCAGGTGGAAAGAAATGAGAAAACGAATCTTAGGAATTTTTTTTTTATTTGACAATACGACAACTTTTGAGTACTAACATACAGGAGTGTTGTTTAGTCCAAACAGAAAATGAATTAAGACTACTTTTGTGGTGAGGCAACAGCAGATTTGTCCTCTGTATTGGGGAGGTTTCGAAATCAAACGATAAACCAAACTTTTACGACAACGTTATTTTTCATACTACACATAAACCAGATTTTGCATTGCATTTTCGGTACAAAAATAAAGTTGTCGTTAACGTTTACGTTTATCGTTTGATTTCGAAACCTCCCTATTGCAAGGCGTCCGCGGTCCGTTATCATTCACCATTCAATACATCTCCGAATGGGCCACATATCGAACTGATAGCACACTAGACGCAAACCTCAGGAGTTTGCTCGCCCCCGGGAAACGACAGATTTAGCGCAAAAAAAGGTGTCCTCACCAATACTGTCTTTCCTACACAGAAAAAAAAATCAACTCGAGTGGAGACTCAGAGTCTCACTTTAGGGACAAAATGGTTCGAAACACTTTTTGACTCAAAATGAAACAGAAAATATTTCGGCGCGAGACAATGTCATCTCGGCCTGAAATATTTTCTCTCAGATCGAGACTGTCAGTATCTCAACCCGAAATATTTTCTCTCGGAACGAGGTGTCATTGTCTCGGGCCGAAATATTTTCTGTTTCATTTTGAGTCAAAATTAAGTATTTCGAACCGTTTTGTCCCTAAAGTGAGACTTTGAATCTCCACTCGAGTTGATTTTTTTTTCTGGCTAGCGAGTTCCATTACATTTCGAGGGCCCGCAACAGGGATTACGGTAGAACTGGGTACGCATTTACAAAAGCAAATCGTACACATAATACATGATGGCCTCAAAAATATGGGCCTAAAGGTGGTACTGGCGAGGACTACCTGTAACTGGCTGTAGGCTTTGGGAACATTAGATTTTATCACACCGGCACACAATCTTTTTTTCACGAACTGATAAAGACAATTAGTTATACATGTACAATGTCATGTAAGTGAGAATAACGCCTTTCACACAGCTTACCATTTGTTCAAAGAAGTGCATAAAAACTGGCTGATTTTTTACCGTTACTGTTTTTTAAGAACATCTAGAAGAACACCCAGAATTTCCAACAATGACGTACATCGTTTCAAAGTTCTTTTACCTCGTTGCTCAAGCACTTTTACGTAGATACAGTCGCATTTGCTAATTTTTTAGTCAATGTCACGAGGGAACTGACAGAATGTGGTCCCTTTCTTGCAAAAATCGGCATAAGATACAGTCATCGGATCCAGCAAATTTGGAGCATAGGGAACATGGGATCCTGGCCTGTCGGTATAAATCCTTCCCGTTGCTAAATGTTTGATCCTTTCTTTGGGTACCACTGCCTTCTGTTTCCTTCGCTTGGTCGTTGCCTGTTTTTGACGCGCCGCCCGTCACTTTCTCTTCCCGTGCATTCAATTGAAATATCTGAAATGGACAATGCCGAATACTGCTTTTCGGGTTCTGGCTGACGCTTTATCATATTCACTGGAGTACGAGCTTTATCTTTGACCCCAGGAGGCGGGCCTAACATATCCAGCGTTCGGAGAATATCCTGTCTCCTTTGAGCTTCCCACTCGCTTATTCGGATATCTTGATATCGTTCCGTTTTGCCTCTCCTCGGCTTGTTGAAACGTTGCGAATCTTGATGTTCGTATTCAGCAAATATCACGTTGGAAAATTCGATCTGCTCCGGGTGTGGCTTCTTAAATGCAGACATCTTATATAAAATATTATATAGAAATGCAATTCCCTTTCTTGGCAAAATGAACTTCTGCCGTCCAACCGATCTGAAACTTTTCCCTTCGCCAGAATGATCTGCAAGTCGGCTGTCCTGCCGTTTTAAGAGTTCGCTCCGGATGTTTGTCTGCCTCTAGACGGCGCCAACTGTTATGATTAGCCTATGATATTCGTCTCACAATAAACACATCACGCATCACCATATGACAGCTGTCTGTTGCCATGAACGCAAAGGTGTGAACAAACTCATGGAAGACTGAGTGAACCCCTGCACGTTTGCACACCAACGTTCCATCACATCTCGTACCTCAAGTAAAATTCCGTGAACGTGATTGGCTCATTTACGTCATGTGACCTTGTGTCATTTCGATATGTCCCCCCGCGGGCGGTCATATCGCGATATGTCGTACTGTTGTGCGTTGGGTGGCTTTTTCACAAAACTGTATAGTGTGTAGCTTGGATGAGAGTACATCCGAAAGGATGAGTTGCTGATTGATTGGCGACCACTTATTCACAGAAATCAGTTGATGTCACATATCTCAAAAATCCCTCTCGGTACTTCGTGGTGCAATACAAGTACATGTAGTCATGATGATTTTTCTACTGAGCAGGTAATCGAGGTGCTGGTTGAATGTGGCAAATGATGTATGAATGCTGATTCCAACAAGTGTTCTAGTTGGATGTGGCAAATGATGAATTAATGCTGATTCCAACAAGTGTTCTAGTTGGATGTGGCAAATGATGAATGAATGCTGATTCCAACAAGTGTTCTAGTTGGATGTGGCAAATGATGAATGAATGCTGATTCCAACAAGTGTTCTAGTTGGATGTGGCAAATGATGAATGAATGCTGATTCCAACATTCAAGTGTTCTAGTTGGATGTGGCAAATGATGAATGAATGCTGATTCCAACATTCAAGTGTACTGGTTGGATGTGGCAAATGATGAATGAATGCTGATTCCAACAATTGTCCTGGTTGAATGTGGCAAATGATGAATGAATGCTAATTCCAACACAAGTGTTCTGGTTGAATGTGGCAAATGATGAATGAATGCTGATTCCAACACAAGTGTACTGGTTGGATGTGGCAAATGATGAATGAATGCTGATTCCAACAAGTGTTCTGGTTGGAAGTGGCAAATGATAAATGCTGATTGTACACACTAGGCCCTTATTTGGATGTGGCAAATGACGGACGATGATTACATCATGAGGGTCCATATATAGGGAGGCATGCTGAGAACATCAGGAGTTCTTAGCCCTCGCTCCCTTCGTCACCGCACGGAACCCCCTGATGTTGTCAGGATGTACGGAAGTGGCAGTGGTGAATGCCGGTAATAATAAATGCTTGCAGAATCCCTGGAAATAAAGCTGCCGCGGTGGCATTTCTGCGCAGACAGAGTAAAGTCATACATGTATGTGTCTTTGTCTAGGGTCCAATTTTCAGTAAAGGACAAGACTCCGCCGGGGACGCCTAATATTCCAGAGGCTCCCCTTCCCCGACAATGAATATACAATGAATGAGGCTTTAGCAGGAAAAGTACATGTAACATGTAACATGTAACATGTAACATGTAACGGTGGTTTCTTTCCTTGGTAGGTTTTCGCGAATCAAATTCTGCTTTGTCTGAACGGTTTCAGTCAGTTTATAGGATCGGTGGACGAACGGGAACAAGGGCGTAGGCTGGTCTGAGCCTGGGGAGGTGCCTCCGCCTGAAATTTCACAGTATGCAGAAGAGTAACAAAGGTGTGTGCTTTGGACGGGGTCCTCCCCCAGAAAATTTTGGAATCTAGATGCTCAGAGATGTGATTTCAGTGCTATTCTTAGCCAAAATTTACACGATTACAAGTTGATTTTTTTCTGCTTGCCCAGAGGGGAACTCTCTTACTGCTGTGGGGGGGGGGGGGGACGTCAGCCTTCNATTTTTCAGTTCCGACCATGATTTATGATTAAGGCATTGTTCACTATGAATTGCAATGGGGTAGAAGGACAAGAGGGAGTAATTCAAAACAAGTCCTTATTGGTAAAGGATAGAGATAATACCAATCGATGGGACGAGGAGTTACGTCACTCATGCTTGCAACGCCCTCTGTATCCAAGGAGATGGATGAGTTGCCGAACGCATGCGGTCGAGTCAGTCACTGATTAATCGGCTTTTTGATTATCTGTCAGGTAGTTTGTGACGGACGGGATTCACTGACGGATTTTTTTCTGGCCAAGGACATCAAGCCATAGGAATCATTTGCCTCAAATGGGGAATTCGGCATCGCTCATACCACATGTTTCCAAAGAACCCATGATTTGAATGCGAGAATCTCTTCAGCATGATGTGAGCAGGCAAACTAGGATGGACTCCGTTTTCAAAATCTGTTAGATAAAGAACTTCATCAGTCATAGAAGAGCGCCGTTTTTCTGCTCGGCTGCAATATGACTGCACATTTCAGGATTACTGTATTATTCATCTTTGGGATGTTTGTACTTCATGAAGGAACCGCAGTGACCGTATACAAAATTGGAAACATACTCATCACCGACAGTTTCTCCCCCTACGACATGGAAAGGGTAGGCCCTGCCATCGATCTAGCACTTGAGAAGGTGAACAAGGACATTTTGAATTCCGGTTACAGACTGGAAAAGATCGCTAAGGTACATGGAAAGAGATGCGATGCATCAAACGCCCCGGGTAAGTCAACTTCGTACGTGTAGTCGTGGTGGACCCGAGAAAGTCCGTTACAATTTTGTCAAAGAAAGCGTGAGGTTGTCATTGGTATACGTGTAGGTGTAGACAACAAGCGTATCAGAGAGATTTCGAAATTCTCTGAAACGCCATCCATCGCAAACGTCTATCCTTGTCATCATGCTAGGATAGGAGTTTTCAAGAAATTACTGAAGACATACCTCTTTCGGGAGATTTTCTAAGAATACAGAGTTTTCGCAAAGCCCCCGAAACGCCAACGCGAACGTCTGTCCTTTTGTTCGGTGCTCTCTTCGTGGCATCGAACAATGGGTTTGGCGTTCGCGTTGGTGTTTCGGGGGATTTGCGAAAACTCCCTAATATTTGTACAGGGCATGAGCGTCAGTTGATGGATTCTGCGCTGAACTCTTTATTATTACTACTTCCATGCTTTTGTTTGAATGAGATTGACGTTCCCGTTGGCGTTTTGGGGTTTTGCAAAACTCTCTATCATCGGTCCAGCACGAATTCATGCAGAGTTCTGGTGAGCAGTGAGAATCGATTCAGAAATTGTATTCGGCAAAGGAACGTTTGTGGCAATCAAATTTTAAAACCTCAACGATCGCAATCAATGGACGATAATACGACTCCGCAGGTTGCTTCCATTTCGTCGGAGGAAAGGTATAGGATGCCAACGATCGGCAAACACAAATCACGAATTTTACAATCAAAGAGGACGTATTTAATTTATTAATGGCTTTGCAAGGCAGGACTGATTTGACTACGAATCGATAATACCAATGTGATGACTTTTTAAAATCTTCGAATGGCAACTCGTAGTCAGCATAATCGGTTTGGGTTATTTAGTTTATCATTCTCGGGTTATTTGGTTTGTCATTACAATTCATATCATCAAAAATTCATATGAATTTTTTATATCATTCATATATTAAACACATGTAGATGTATACGTTTGGAATACGTATCACTTGGTGTGGCAGGAATCTAAAGTCCCCCACGAATCTGACTCTTGTTCAACAAGGGATTATAATACATGACCATACAGAAAGAAATAGGAGTCTCAGGAATGCAAGTCCGAGTCACAATAGTCAGATTGTTATACTTGCATTGGAATATGAGTTCGTAAGTCCAGAGAGCCTCTTTAATATGTTTAACACTACATGTCGTCTGGGCTTTGTCCTCAATTTGCATGCAAACTGGGGTACATACAGTAAAATCACGTTTATAAGACGTCACTTGACAGGGGCCAAAATTAATCAGTTGGCCTTTTTCGTTGACAGTTCGCCTTGGGTCCTGTTAAAGTGGGAGGGGATTGGGCAGGCTGGGGCCAATCAGATAATTTCTAAACGTCAGTAATACTGGCCAACTAATTTTGACATCTCGTCAACCGAGAATTAACAGGGTCTAACTGCATTTTTAGCTTGACCGAAATTCCCTGTGCTTTTAGTCCCTTATAAGCACAGGAAGTTAGGGTCAAGTAAAAAATGCAGATAGACCCAGTTAATTCTCGGTTGACGATCTGTCAACATGACCACTTATACGTGACATACATGCAAATTACATAAAATCTGTGTGCCACATTATGGCACAATAGCGAACAAACCTGGCAGAGTCTCTGGTGGCCTGGTGGGATGCCAAGTCAAATTTCAGCACTTCCATGCACTACTTTTGTAGATGCATTCCACTACTTTTGTAGATTCATTGTCGACTCACAATATAAATTATCATTATTTTCCTCATTACTTTCACCTTACATTTGCCCTCTCTCTCTAGGCATGGCAGCTGAGATGTATTATTCAGGTAAAATCATTGGCCTCATAGGTCCAGCGTGTACGCATGCGCTTGAGCCCGTTGCCAGGCTGGCGGGATATTGGAACATAGCCATCGTTACAGGTAAAATATTAGAAAGACGGCAACATTCCATCTTTGTGGCTGTCACGTCACAACATCACGCTACATCGACAAGCTGTAGCTGAAAAAATCACCGAACCTTTTTTAAAAGACTCAAATGTTTTTGATTTTAAAGTAATATTTTCCATACCGCACTCGATTTTTTAAAGTTTTTAAAGGCTAACCTTGGAAGAATTCAAAAGACAGGCGTACAATGTGAATGAGAACACAGACTCATAATTCCAGTGATTTTAGACCTCATTTTAGAGTCATCCAAGGCAAAGCATCTCTGTCACTACTTAAAGTGGTAACGCATCCTTTGACAGAATATTACAGTGAAAAACACCCTTCACAGGTTTAGGTGACAGTGGGCGCTTCAAGAACAAAACAGACTTTCCGACCCTAACAAGAATGGCCTACTGCCAGTGCCGTCTTCGAAAGGTCTTCGGTAGCGTATTCACAAGATTTAACTGGACTGACATTGTCCTGGTGTACGACAGCAGTCACGTTCATTCGGACATCCTGGCAAAAACGTTATATGAAGGCCTCCAAAAGCAAAAGATTTATCCAAAGACGGTGCAGTTCTACAGCAACATTCAAGTTGATTACGAGCGAGACGTTCTGAAGCCCGCCAGTGAACATGGACGGAGTAAGTTATGTATTTTTGCTCCTCAAAGGTATTCCGCCTCAACCTGTTGTATTGAGTGGAGGCCGACAGAGTTGGAGGTCTTATTCCAAACTGCAAACCTCTTTGGAAATTTTGTGGATCCTTGAGGCTTAATTGTTGACAGGCCTACATGTACTTTTAAAAGCAGTTTATAATCATAACTGCAACATTGCTTTCGTTTGAATTCTAATGTCACATCAAGAATATGTACGTATACTTCTACTCTGATATATACATGTAGCCTATCTTATTTCAAACTCTCACGTTATGTAACACCAGGTTAGATTTTTTTCCAAAATTGTCGGTAAATTTCTTTCTTTCGGCAAATTTCTTTCTGTTGGCAATCCATCGTTTCGTACAATGTGTTTTTCTCCGTTGATCTTATGTGCTTTGGTAATGTTTGAAGGTATAGGCCTACCTAAAAATGACTGGGATGGGTATTGCAATTGCTTTCATAATGGCAAGAATACATTAATTATCAAATATTTATTATATTCTTGGTAATGGTCAACAACGTTTGGCAGGTGTTGTAGGCACTTAAGGCGGAAAATTAACTTTTCACATTAATTCCAGTAATAATCCTCAGTGTCCACGGTGATAAAGTAAGAGACATCATGCTGACGGCATACGACAAGGGATACCTCAGCAGCAACGAGTACGTCTTCATGGATGTTGAGCTTTTCGAATTTGGAGGTGATTACTGGGGAAGTCACTCGTGGTCTCGAGGAGACTCGCGAGACGCCGACGCGAAACGGGCATACGAGGCATTACTTCGAGTCACCCTTGACGAGCCCCACAGCAAAGAATGGGATAGCTTTGCCAAGGATGTGAAGCTTCGATCAAAGCGAGACTACAGTTTCGATTATGGGAATGAAAAGGTAAAGATCATATTTTACTGGAAAGGTAGGATCAATTTAATTCAATAAATATACTTTTAATGTCCCCTCAATCGAATACAAAGGGATCCATCTTTTTTTCTGTTTTTTTAGGTCAATTTTTTCGTGGCGACTTTCTATGACTCTGTTGTGATATTTGGCATGGCGTTAAACGAGACCCTCGCGGCAGGCGGTGACCCCACCGATGGCGTTGCGCTGACAAGGCGTATGTGGAACAGGGAATTTCTAGGTAGGCCTAGGAAAATATAATATAAATGAAACAAAATGTTCTTTACGGAAATCCATTAGAAAGAACAGAAATCGTCATACATTATTATAAATACGTCTACATGTATACATGTACTTTCATAACCCCTCTATAATTATGATCATGCGAGGGCAAGTGGCGAGGCGTATCTTTTTATTCGCCAGGCATAACTGGTCGAGTTTTGATTGATGATAATGGTGACCGAGATACAAGCTATAACATTCAAGACATGGACCCCATCACGGGAAAATTCAAGGTAAGCTATACATCAGTCCTATCCTAGGTTAGTTGATTTCTCTTTTTGCTTGGTTCATCTTGTTTATTCCACAAAAGAAAACTTTTGCGTCAACTTTAGGCCTATCTTGGCATCAGCTCCTTAAGTCAAGCCTGTTAGTGTTATGTGGAAGCGGCCCATACACATGCAATATTATTGCAAAATATGAGGATCAAAATGGGCAATATCATTGTCAATCTTTCTTCTACCCATCATGCCAGAAGCATGCCCCTATTTTGGGCCCACACTCTGCAATAATGTTGGATGGTGTACATGTATCTAGGCCTTTGCATTCAACACTAACAACACGTAGGCCTTAGAAAAGTGACTGTGACCATTTTTCTCTTTTTCCACAGTCACGTCCACAAAGAACAATTTTTAATTATAATACTTAATATTTCCTTTCCTTCGAATTTCGTGAGCTTTTCCTGAAGATTGCCATTTTGTCATTCTACAGGTGGTTGCACATTACTGGGGGCATAGTCCAGGGTACACGCCAGTAAAAGGAAAGAGCATTCACTGGCCTGGCAGAAGTACGCCACCGAAGAACATACCGCGGTGCTGGTTCAAGGGTGACAACCCAGCCTGTCAGAAAAAGGGTAACACAATCTTACTGCTACCAATTGTTGGGAGTTTGACGATGAATAAAATTGTTGGTATTTCAGTTTGCAACTTGTAAAGGCCCGTTTCCACTATAGCGGATTCCGCGGCGGTTTCCGGCGAGCGGTGCGGTGCGGGCTTTGGATAATCCTTCGATGGTGATGGCCTATTGATTATCCCCATGCCTGTGAAAATCGCTCCGCTCGCCGCAAGACGCGGCAGAATCCGCTACAGTGGAAACGGGCCTTAAAGGCCCGTTTCCACATGAGCGTTTCACGCTGCGTGATGCGTCAAATCTTTTGTTATTTTCCGCCGCTCTGCTTCCAAACAATGGGCGAAGCGTCAAAACGCGGCGTAAAACGCTCATGTGGAAACGGGCCTTAAAGGCCCGTTTCCACAGAAGCGGTAGCGTGAGCGTTTTGGCGCTTCGCCCATTGTTTGGAAGCAGAGCGGCGGAAAATAACAAAAGATTTGACGCATCACGCAGCGTGAAACGCTTCTGTGGAAACGAGCCTTAAGCCTGGTCCAGGGACATCTCTGGCCTGATGATAGTACATGTACATGTACCGCCTACTTTGTGACGAAATTAATCTACTAAATTCTTTATCCCATCTATCCACAGAGCCCCTCTCCATCTATGCCATTGTTTCCATTTCGATTCTCATCGTTGCGCTGGTTACAGTCATTGCTGGCTTTCTAATATACAGGTGAGGAAAATGTATAACTTTATGACGACAATACATGAACTGTAGAGAAGCCATAGTTCCCTATTCAAATAACAGGCCGGATTATGCCTGTGTGTACATGACTAATGTTCGAATTTCTAGGGGCAGTCTCTTTCATTGCGTACCCATTAAATGATTTTGAGTAACCGTTTACCAGTATACCGAGGGAAGATACATGTAGGTGGACATTTCCAGCGCCCGTGTGACATGAGTCAACGTCCGTCGTAACTTGAATTATCCCCCGGGCTGTAAATCAATTACATTTCGTCGGACAATATTTGCCCCCCCCCCCGCCCCAGGCCACAATGGCATAGGAAAATCAGCGAGAAAACGAATCAGTATTTTATATATACATGTACTTCTGGGCCACCGTAACTTCCAAAATGCTTTCCCGTTTTAGAAAGATGAAATTCGAAGCATCATTATTCAACATGGCGTGGCGGGCAAAGTATGATGAAATCAAAGTCGTCAATAATTTCTCTCGCTTTCGTGCTTTTGGATCTTTAATGGCAAGAAGCGGATTTTCATTGGTAAGTCATAGTCCCGTATTGCTCTCGTGTTGAGAACAACAGCCTTGAGGAACTCCTTTATGTTGAGGAGCATTCTGAAATATGGGCCATAGAGTTCATTTCAATTTCATACTTTAGGTCTGCTTAAAAAGCATGGAAAATAACTCATTTATGTGTAGGGGTGAAGACGAGTGTCTCTTGGTTTCATATCGATTGCATGTACAACTTGACAAGGAATACACTGAAAAAATTCAGCCACTGCTGGGATTCAAGCTCGGGATATCTCGAGTCGTTGCCTTGATTGCCCCGCCCGTCCTTAAAGGCGGTGCTCTACTTGAGTGCTTCTCGCGCGGGTGGTTCTGTATGATGAGCAACTCAACTACATGTATGAGCAGTTGAGTTAATAGTTGCGCTTCCACTACAAAAAAAGCCGGTATTTGTCCGCTCTTGTTCGGCTTCCATTACAGAATTGCCGGGTTTAATAAGTCCGGTTCTATTAAGTGCGGATCTATTTAGTTTGGATAGGTCATGCACAGTCGCAAGCGACCGTGGAGCCACCTGTAGCCGAGCATAATACTACAAATAGATCCGGTGTTATTGCCATTCCACTACAAAATTTATCCGCATCTAGATTCGGAGTATGATCGGCTATGCTATCCGAACTAAATAGATCCGCACTTAATAGAACCGGACTTATTAAACCCGGCAATTCTGTAATGGAAGCAGAATAAGAGTGGACAAATACCGGCTTTTTTGTGGTGGAAGCGCAACTTATGCTGTCCGAACTAAATAGATCCGCACTTAATAGAACCGGACTTATTAAACCCGGCAATTCTGTAATGGAAGCAGAATAAGAGCGGACAAATACCAGCTTTTTTTGTAGTGGAAGCGCAAATATTGTGTCGTTGGTCTCACCGTAAGCCATAAGGAAACAAACAATGGTGCATGGCTATTGAGAGATAACGCGCACAAGAAAACTCTCAAACGGAAGATATCACCATCAACAATGAAATATTACGGACAGAATAGAACTGCCATTTTGTTCTCACAACCAGCACTCAGATTTCGTCTGTAAAATCAATTGATTTCAGAATTCAGATGGAACATCCTGCAAAAGTCATGACCAAGCAGGGATAAAGCAGATTTTCACAAACATTGCAGTGTACAAGGTAAGGGAAGTTCATGAAATCTTGGCCCTTTGGTACGGCGTCTACAATGCATGATGTGGTAATTTCTTGCAGCATGAGTGGTAAGACCTTAGAGGTCAACGTCCACTCTCTCCTTAGACAATTAACCCTCGCAATGTCTTCGAAAATTATTGTCGTCGGAGTTTGTCATTTCTCTGCTTACGATATAGAAAAATCTTGCGAAACTATGTGTATGATGAGGAATTGATGCGTAACATCACAGTTGATGGTTTAGTTTATGGCAGAAATTACAAAACCGAGTACTGCACACTATTCCATTAGCTCCTCAATGGAGCTCAGATCCCCGAGTGGGCGGCCCACGGCCAGCAGGGTGCCACGACCCTCATCTACAAAGATGCTGGAGACAGGAACGCAGACCCCTCACAGTACAGACCAACGCCCTCTGTTTTTGTTCGAAACTGCTAATCAAGACCTGATTCGGTTTCTTTAGGGGACCACGGTGGCTGTGCATGCCGTCCACAAACGTGTGAATATGGACAGGAAACTCTTCCTAGAAATAAAACAGGTAATTGGCGGACTGTATTTTGACCACCTTTGCAAAACATGTTGGGCAGTTTCTCGACATGTGTAATCGGGATTATTAAGGTCTGGAGGAGGTCAGTATTTTGAATACAATCAAGGGGAGATGCATGCACCAGTAAAACTAGCGTGGCATTCCAGCACATTTTTGTTCCTCCAAAATGCTCGACCATAACCGCATTTTTTTAGCCAGCAGCACACCTGGGGCCGGTTGCACAAAACTCATGTTAGCGCTAACATGGTGTTAGCGCTAACTTTTATGTTAGATGACGTCAAAATCCATTGTCATTTTACGTCATTTAACATGATGTTTAGCGCTAACATCATGTTAGCGCTAACATGAGTTTTGTGCAACCCAGCCCAGGTGATATCGCAAGCGATCTAGTCGCCATTGATCTGCTCGCCAACTACCACAGATTAGGTGATATCGCTGTTGGGATTGTTTGACATGGTCCATCACCGCTGGCGAGAAGATTCCGCCCTGTCCAGAGCACACCTGGCGTCAGCAACCAATTTTGCTCGCTTGCGATCACATCGCTTTTGGCTTTTGTTTTCTTGTTTTTTTTTGTTTAGCCATTCCCGGCGGACAATACTGTGGAGCAAATTATTTCATTTCTCACCAATATGGTTAGGCGAGTTGCTTGTCCTTGACGAATGCCTGTGTTGAGGGTAATGGTGTGCAACAAAACTGCACTTTCTAGCAATTCTCTACCTTTTAACTCATTTTACCCTGACAACCACATGCACAAGAACGATGTGGAAGTCCCGCTTGACTTCGTTTTATCATGGTGCGTGATCGATAAATCACGATATTTTCTAAGTCCAATTTCCTCTTTTGTAGTTACAGGACCTCGCGCACGATAACGTTAACAGGTTTGTTGGCGCATGCGTGGATCCCCCGAATGAATGTGTCTTAATGGAATACTGTTCAAAGGGTAGCCTTCAGGACATCTTGGCCAACGACAACACCAACCTTGACGCGACATTTAAATTATCTCTCATTGAAGACATAGCTAAGGTAATAATAAAACATCGATCTCTTTTGGAAGATATCAAAAATAGATACATTACATACAAACTCCCCAATACTCTCAAAAGAACCAATTATGAGCCAAGTTAAATGGTCCGTAGACCATGTGCTGACCTGAGTGTTTTCGGTTTCGCCCACCTGGTGGCCAGGCCAAGAATCAAATCGGAATTTTGAACTTGACCTCTGTGACCTTGAAAAGTAGGTCAAATGAAAAACCCTTTACATATGTCATGTATCCTCATTACATGCACCTATGATGAAAATTTGGTGACAATCCACTTAACAGTTCAGGAGTTACTGGACTTTGAGCTTAGGTTTTGGCCAGCTGGTGGCCAGGCCAAGAATCGGGCCGAAACTTGCTGTCTTCGGTCATCTGATCAAGGGGTATATATGTACCAAGTTTCAGATCATTAGCCCCAGCGGTTACGAAACGTGCCCTGCTAACGAACGACGACTCACCCCGGTTCGCTATTAAACCAGGGAGACAGCTGTATATTGATCGCCAAAAGAAAATGTTGGGGAGGGGGGAGTCAGTTGCACTATTAAATGTTGTCAGCCATGCTCGGATTTCTTTATTTTAGGGTATGAACTATATTCACGGAACAAACATCAGATATCACGGTCGGTTGCATTCATCAAATTGCGTGATTGACAGCAGGTTTGTGTTGAAGATCACCGATTTCGGATTACCGTCGCTGCAGACCGAAAGTAAAAATGACAGCGATCTTCACGCAAGAAAGAGAAGTATGAAGCTTGTGTTATTACACAATGAAATATCGAAGTACACTTCTTCTCTTCCCATTAGAATTATTACAGAAGAAATTAGCCGTGACTTGACGATAGGAGACAGATTTAAGGACGGGTAGATGGCCATTATTACCTGTAATGTCGATAATGTAACCTTGAATTGTAGCTCATAGTTCCATCTACAATTGCAATGCACCATTATTTGCACTCCAGAAGGTGCTCCTCCACGTGGGAGTGGCTCGTGCTAGTTGGCTGTCAATGGGCAATTCACCATTGTCAGTTTCTTTACGACTTAGATCAGTGCCCGTAGAGAGCCAACTTGCGCGATTACTTGGAGAGACGCATTTACTCTCAACCCCGTTTACTAAAAAATGGTGACGAGACAATGATCTCGGCATGTCAAGTACATGTAAGACCATCAAAGTATGGGCGTTTTTCCACATTCTTTTATGAGGATGATTAGTTTCCAGAATTAATTCTTCAGCATCGTCTTCTTCAGAACAACTTTGGGTTGCCCCGGAGCTGCTGAGACAAGCCACTGCGCCTGGCACATCCGCTGGTGATGTCTACAGCTTCGGCATCATTCTGAGCGAGATTATAACCCGGGCAGGGCCTTACGAAGAGGAGCTGGAAAAATATTCTCTTGGAGGTAGGCCTTGAGACCCTCCCCTTTAGTATATAATACCAAAAATTCATAAGCGAGCTTATGAAGTTTTAATAATAATATACACACGAAAAAAATGTACAAGAATTTTTTAAACAGGAAGAGAGACAGTACGCTCTTTGCAAAAATCTAGCGATTGTCCACGTGTTCCCTAAGTCCCGATATGTGTATGAAAGACTCGCAGCTAAGCTTGGTCATGGCAATGCCATAAAGGGCCCCAAGATTCCCGATGTCAAGAAAGGGCCAAACAAGCCGCTGAGGCCAGCAAACGACCTACACTTCCACCGTTGAAACCAAAACAAAACAAATCGTAAAGAATTTTTGAACTCGACTCTCTTGACAACGCAATGTTTGTTTTGATGCCAACGGCAACAGAAAGTGCATCCAAAATATAACACCAATTATTACGCCTTTCACTTAATAGAGATAAAGGAGAAAATGCGAGAAACGTCTTTATTAGAAAATAGGGCACAGTGCTAAGTTAATTAATACATTTCCTTCTTTCACTTGATACAGAGATAATTGAGAAAATTCGAGTAGGATTTACCCCGCCGTTCCGTCCTCATCAGACAAGATGGGACTGCCCCTCAGGTATAGAGCAAATCATGACAATGGCTTGGCAGGAGAAACCGGACGAGAGACCAGCTTTTGCAGTCATACTGAAAATGATTAGAACCGGTAACAAGTACGCATTATGAGAGAGGGGAGGAACTCCAACTTAATGGTACACTGTACTCTATCCCCAGTTACATTTTATCCAACATAGAGCACAACAAACGACACACAAAATGATAGTAAAAGTATAAAGTCGTCTCCGAATTTCGCAAATTCACTCGCGAAATTCGGAGACGACTTTACTTTTACTACCAGTTGCATGTAACGGTGCAACCCGCAGACATTAGATTGGTTTCGGAGGCGCACGGATAGTGAGACGTGAACGATTAGTGGACGTGACGTCATCACTACTTGCGGACTTGTGACGTTCCACGCAAGCTCCCTAAGTGTAAACGGCGCGCCAACACGCATAGCAAGCTCGATACACGTAAGTCCCAAACGAAATGAAGCAAATCGCGAAACGCCGCCATTTTGGCATCATGTTTGAAATTCGCGCCATCTAGACCTAAACGTACACGGATACGTGCGCGGAGCGAAACCCTATACCCTAAACGTGACGACGTTTAGGGGCGAGTGTCGTGACGTCGAGCCTATTCGTTCACGTCGCGCTATCCGTGCGCCTCCGAAACCAATCTACTAGAGGATTTCAGCCAGCACATATGCAAATTCAAGTCTGTGCGATCAACACTGAGATCTGTCATCTCTGCGACTTGCTCCACATGCTAGTGTCCTACGACACTCGCTTGTCTGCTACTTTAAAAATTCAAGTCTGCGAGATTAACTCGCACTGAGATCGTCTCACTGACTTGGTACTTGCTGGTCTGCTACGACTGTGCGACACGCATTGGTGCAGCGTACATGTACCACGATTTCACTTCGGGGACATCACCCCCACACATCACCTCACATGCCAGATGAGGACCTGGTCATCTCACACACGCTATTGAAATATCTAACTCTCTTGGATTTTGGAGATCGTGTCTGCGACACTCGCGGAGAAGATCTCACTGAGTTCTTCGTGACGTGTGCAACCACCTTATCGTCTAGTGACCGGCTCGTCGCCTCCAAGCTGCAGGTTTAGCAAAACGGTGGGTGCGCGTCATAAAGATTGAATGGGCGACGAGTGCCGCGTGTACATCAATCCGGGTGCGCTTGCCTTGCTTATCGGCATAAACACAGGCATCAGTGTGCTCTGGTGATAGCAAAATTTATAATTGGAAGTGAACGTTCGGTTGCATTATCGACCTGCTCATTGCAAACACCTGTTCGAGAGGTAACTTGAAAGTGAACTGTCAGTCCTGGTTAGATCGCGAGTACATGTACAAACGCAATTTCTCTACTCTTAGTCTCGTGCCACCAGACTCTTCAATTTTCAATTTTAGAGTCTGGTCCGGATGGTACCTTTTTCTTGTAAAATCCATCATGGCGGACAATCTACCGCCGATGACGTAGAACACAATGCACAATCAAAGCAAAAAGCATTCAGCGTGCGAGTAAAACTGCAGTATTTGTACCCCTTGCTGTTAGGCCTACTGCACTTTTTATAGCATAATTCCCTCCCCAATCGAAAAAATATAAATATACTTGCCTGAAATTCCAATGAAAGACACTATAAATTGACTTGACAACACAAATTGAGGCGATTCACCTCACTAATTTTCACGCTTCAAGTTCTCTGGGCACCGCCATTACTCCCCTGCAGCCTACGTCACCAAATTTTGAAACTAGCCAATCAGCGAAGCTGACCTCATTTCAAATCATCGAAATGAGGTCGATCAATGAGAATTGCGTTCCGTGCCAGACCCTCGGTCTAACGACCTCGGAGTATGACCGAGGGGCTGGTTGCGCGAGACTACTCTACTCTTCATTCCAGTTTCGATTGGCGCGAGGTTTATCGACGATAGCTCCGCAACGGCTGGGTCAAATTTGACGAAACATACGTCAATCGACTTGTCTTTCTTGCTGGTATCTTTCTGCTATCTTCATTTTTCGCGTAAGGCCGACATAACGGATCCCATTCTCAAAACCCATTTCATTTCGCCAAGGTGTTCAGTGCAGCTTACACGTGCGCGATGCATTGCGTCATTTCAAAATGGCCGCCATTTCCGCCGTCAACACAAACTGCGATTTGTGAAGGAACTTTTTTCTGTCACGTTTTGCGGGAAAATGACAGTGATGACGGCTGTAGCGCCAAAAAAGACAAATCGATTGATGTATGGTATGCCAAATTCGGCCCAGCCGTTGCGGAGCTATCGTTGATAAACCTCGCGCCACTGGGAACTGGAATGGAGAGTAATTACATGATGATTGCGTCACAGAGTAAGTCACTTGAAGAGTAAACACAGTACCTGCGGCAAGCTGTAATTTTTTTCTAAAATGTGATTATCCTTTCCCTACGTATCGATAGAATGTTTTAATACATTCATTCCTCCAATTAAATCTGGGTGTGGCACCTTCACCACCTACAATATAACTTGTCGGTTGACTTTTATCATACAAATTATGCATCATAAACGATTTGCCATAAAGGACTGAACAACCTTGCTTCAAAAAAGGTCGCTGTATACATATGCTATTATCCATGAATTTCAGAGGGAAAAATACCAATATACTGGATAATCTGCTGAAACGAATGGAAAGGTACGCCAATAATTTGGAATCGATCGTGGAGGAAAGGACCCAGCAGCTGGTTGAAGAGAAGAAGAAGTCGGACAATCTCCTTCATGCAATCTTACCAAAGTAAAGCTTATTGGGCCGAATTTATAAAACATAGCAAAAGCTTACAAGCCAAAGCCTCAAGGCCAAGCTTTTGCTTGTCAAGGAGAAGCACGAGCCAAAGATTTTCTCACAAACATATTCATAATCAATTGCTTAACCTAATGACCTTTTCTTATAAAGCCAAGCAAGATTTTCTATCTGATGAAGCTAATGCTCGCCAGACAAAGCTTCTGCTAATTCTTATAGGGAGTTGCTTGTTCTATGAAGCAAAAGCGAAACTTTATAAATACCTCTTCAAGAAAAAGCCCAGAAAAAGCAAATGCTAGTTTTTATGAATTCGGCCCATTGTCTGTGAATTTACGTCTTACATACGAATCTAAAGCAACAGGTGTGAAAGGAATGGAGATCCTAGGAATGTCAGTCCTAGTCACAATAGTCTGCGATTGTAAATCTATATAATGGGGACCATAACTCACTTCCTCAATAGGTGTCACTAGTGGTTAAAACTATTGAAATGAAAGTGACATCCAGGTCCTGATCAATTTCCAACACAAAAGGTGTCTATTGTACAGGACCTGGTTGCGGCGTGCTGCCCTCTAACGTAGTTATGATCCCCATTCCTTTGGTTATAGTTTCTAAGTTGTATATCCTAATGCCTCGTTGAACAATCGGACTTATATTCCTGGCCCCGTATGCATAAAACTACTTTAGGTCTAAGTATGACACTTATCCTTCGTTCAACACAAAATATAAGTATCATACTTAGACTTAAGTAGCTTTATGAATACGGGGCCTGGGGGACCTAGATTCTTTTCGCATCTGCCTACGTTGATCTTCGCTGAAATAATAGGGAGGTTTCGAAATCAAACGATAAACGTAAACGTTAACGACAACTTTATTTTTGTACCGAAAATGCAATGCAAAATCTGGTCAGTGTGTAGTAAGAAAAATAACGTTGTCGTAAAGTTTTGGTTTATCGTTTGATTTCGAAACCTCCCCCATATCCAAAAAGGTTTACAGGTGACTGCGAAAATACCTAGGAAAGAAACATTTGCAGGCGTTTGCCCACGCTACATGTATATGTTGTACACAAAGCCACACATAACATAAAACTGTTTTGGCATCCAACAAACCACACTACGATATTTAATGCCAATCTAAAATGAAGCATCGATTATGGATTAAAAAGCAAAGCCTCAGAAATGATTATCCTTCTGTTCTTCAGATCAATAGCCGCCCAGTTGATAAATGGAACGCCAGTGATGCCAGAGAGTTACGAGAGTGTCTCCATCTATTTCAGCGATATCGTTGGCTTCACTGCTTTATCATCGGAGAGTACTCCACTTCAGGTCAGGCAGTACGATGAAAAACATCATTCTAG
This sequence comes from Notospermus geniculatus, assembly GCA_002633025.1. NCBI lineage: Eukaryota > Metazoa > Nemertea > Pilidiophora > Heteronemertea > Lineidae > Notospermus > Notospermus geniculatus. The sequence continues at coordinate 198,721 of NMRB01000751.1, read as the reverse complement.
AAGCTGTATTTTTTCAGGATTTTTATACAAAAAGTTACTGCAGAGTGTGTTTACATAATTTTAGTTTCACGCATTCATTAACTTTTTTTATTACATGTATGTAAGTTTTTGGTGATGCCTGTTTCATGCGGAACAAACCCGTGTTAAAATTGGCCCGGTAGTATTTGAAATATTCAAGATATCAGGTGTAGATAAACTTATGTCCATGACTGTACGTGTAAAGTTAAAGTACATGTATTTCATTCTACCCTCAATTTTAGGTTGTTAATCTGCTGAATGATCTCTACACCTGTTTCGATGCCATCATTGACAACTACGATGTATACAAGGTATGATGACAGCATCTTGTGGACGCTAACGAATCCTATGGCAACGTAACTATGCATACCCAGTAGTCTTGAACGTTAGTCGTGGTGTTGATATTTTTGGTGACTGGGAGGGGAATGTGGATGGTAGTCAGCTGCCCTGCATTCAGAGAGACTTTAGTGAAAAGTCTCTCTGAATGCAGGGCAGCTGACAGGGATCTGTGGTTATAAGTATTTATTAGCAAATGCAGATTTGTAGGGAAATGGAAGGGCTAAGGAGATATTCATCCTGCGACAAAACGTTTTCAGCAAAAAAAATAAACAGAGAAACTGACACGTGAAAAAAAAAATTCCTATCGCAAGGCTCGAACCCGGCGCCCCGGATTCAGAGCCGGACGCTCAACTAAAATAATACTCAAAAATATTAAATTTAATGGTTTTACTATTAATTTTATAGTTTTACTACTAAAGTTAATGCTCAATTTTTATAAGGGTGGGTATTGCAATTGCTTTCATAATGGCAAGAATACATTAATTATCAAATATTTATTATATTCTTGGTAATGGTCAACAACGTTTGGCAGGTGTTGTAGGCACTTAAGGCGGAAAATACACTTTTCACATTAATTCCAGTAATAATCCTCAGTGTCCACGGAGATAAAGTAAGAGACATCATGCTGACGGCATACGACAAGGGATACCTCAGCAGCAACGAATACGTCTTCATGGACGTTGAGCTTTTCGAATTTGGAGGTGATTACTGGGGAAGTCACTCGTGGTCTCGAGGAGACTCGCGAGACGTCGACGCAAAACGGGCATACGAGGCATTACTTAGAGTCACCCTTTACGAGCCCCACAGCAAAGAATGGGATAGCTTTGCCAAGGATGTGAAGCTTCGATCAAAGCGAGACTACAGTTTCGATTATGGGAATGAAAAGGTAAATGTCATATTTTACTCAGAAATATTCAAGTTTGTTTAAAAATAGGAAAAAAATTGATCTTGAGCAACTGGAAAGGTAGGATCAATTTAATTCAGTAAATATACTTTTAATGTCCCCTCAATCGAATACAAAGGGATCCATCTTTTTTTCTGGTTTTTTAGGTCAATTTTTTCGTGGCGACTTTCTATGACTCTGTTGTGATATTTGGCATGGCGTTAAACGAGACCCTCGCGGCAGGCGGTGACCCCACCGATGGCGTTGCGCTGACAAGGCGTATGTGGAACAGGGAATTTCTAGGTAGGCCTAGGAAAATATAGTATGAATGAAACAAAATGTTGTTTACGGAAATCCATTAGAAAGAACAGAAATCGTCATACATTATTATACATACGTGCATACATGTACTTTCATAACCCTCTATAATTATGATAATGCGAGGGCAAGTGACGTATCTTTTTATTCGCCAGGCATAACTGGTCGAGTTTTGATTGAGGATAATGGTGACCGAGATACAAGCTATAACATTCAAGACATGGACCCCATCACGGGAAAATTCGAGGTAAGCTATACATCAGTCCTATCCTAGGTCACCTCAAATGTGTACGTTGGTTAGTTGGTTTCGTTTTTTGCTGGGTTCATCTTGTTTTTTATCCATGAAACAAACCTTTCGCGTCAAGTTTAGCCCTATCTTGGCATCAGCTCCTAAGTTAAGCCCTTTCGCCACTAAGTTAATCCCTTTCAACACTAATAACACGTAGACCTTAGAAAAGTGACTGACCATATTCTTACTCTCCAGAGTGACATGTACGGCAGCATTTTAGTGACATGAAAAAAAATTTATCTCGAAATTTCGAGATAATATCCTATACCTGCATCATCCACAAGGAACAATTTTAATTACTTAATACATGTATTTCCTTTCCATCGAATTTCTTGTGCTTTTCCTGAAGATTGCCATTTTGTCATTCTACAGGTGGTAGCACATTACTGGGGGCATAGTCCAGGGTACACGCCAGTAAAAGGAAAGAGCATTCATTGGCCTGGTAGAAGTACGCCACCGAAGAACATACCACGGTGCTGGTTCAAGGGTGACAACCCAGCCTGTCAGAAAAAGGGTAACACAATCTTACTGTTACAAATTATTGGGAGTTTGACGATGAATAAAATTGTTGGTATTTCAGTTTGCAACTTGTATGCATGGCCCAGGGACATCTCTGGCCTGATGATGTACCGCCTACTTTGTGACGAAATTAAAGGTGCTCTAGTTTGAATTGTAAACATTACGGTGTGCCACATATTGTCAACTTCTGGTACTAACAAATCAGATAAAATCGAATTAAATCTCGCCTTTCACAACTTTTTGTTTGTTTTTGAGCGTAAAATCATAAATATATTTCAGTTACAAGAATATATATCAAGATACATGTAGATATAAAAATAGATAACATTAATATTTTGGTATACACGGTGCTGCCACCTGTCCGAGGAAAAATAACTATTATAATCAACCATGTAAATAAACAAACTGTAATGTTTACAATTCGAACTAGAGCACCTTTAATCTACTAAATTCTTTATCCCATCTATCCACAGAGCCCCTCTCCATCTATGCCATTGTTTCCATTTCGATTCTCATCGTTGCGCTGGTTACAGTCATTGCTGGCTTTCTAATATACAGGTGAGGAAAATGTATAACTTTATGACGACAATTACATGAACTCTGGGGAAGCCATAATTCCCTATTCAAATACTAGTAACAGGCCGGATTATGCCTGTGTACATGTACATGACTAATGTTCGAATTTCTAGGGGCAGTCTGTTTCATTGCGTACCCATTAAATAATTTTGAGTAACCGTTTACTAGTATACCGAGGGGAGATAGGTGGACATTTCCAGCGCCCATGTGACATAAGTCAACGTCCGTCGTAACTTGAACTATCCCCCAGGGTGTAAAATAGCGCAATGAATGTCTTAAATATGTTTTAGGTAACACCTTTGTTATTTTATCCATTCATTTGTTGTAAGCCTATTATGTCAGTGTCCATAAATAAATAAATTAAATTAAATTAAATCAATTACATTTCGTCGGACAATATTTGCCCCCCCCCCGCCCCGCCCCCAGGCCACAATGGCATAGGAAAATTAGCGAGAAAACGAATCAGTATTTTATATATACATGTACTTCTGGGCCACCGCAAATGCTTTCCCGTTTTAGAAAGATGAAATTCGAAGCATCATTATTCAACATGGCGTGGCGGGCAAAGTATGATGAAATCAAAGTCGTCAATAATTTTTCTCGCTTTCGTGCTTTTGGATCTTTAATGGCAAGAAGCGGATTTTCATTGGTAAGTCATAGAGTCCATATCAATTTCATACTTTAGGTCTGCTTAAAGGCATGAAAACATAACTCATTTACGTGTAGGGGTGAAGACGAGTGTCTCTTGGTTTCATATCGATTGCATGTACAACTTGACAAGGAATACATGTACACCGAAAAAATTCAGCCACTGCTGGGATTCAAGCTCGGGATATCTTGAGTCGTTGCCTTGATTGCCCCGCCCCTACTTAAAGGCGCTGCTCTACTTAAGTGCTTCTCGCGCGGGTGGTTCTGTATGATGAGCAACTCAACTACATGTATGAGCAGTTGAGTTATTGTGTCGTTGGTCTCACCGTAAGCCATAAGGAAACAAACAATGGTGAATTGGCTATTGAGAGACAACTCGCACGAGAAAACTCTCAAACGGAAGATATCACCATCAACAATGAAATATTACCATAAAGGAATCAACCATAAAGGTTCAACTGACAAATTTAGCATTTTATAAATGTGGACAATATCCCTTTAAAACTCAACAGATTTGCATTCTGACGTTTCCATGTGATAGGCAAGACCCTTCTGCACATTCACTGCAAATTTTGTTGAATTCCGAATAGTTGATCTTATGATACAAAAGGTCTGAATTAATGAGAACCCCACGAACGATGTGTGTTCAGGGTCATCGGTGTACATTTGAATAGGCTGACGTACATTTTTTGTACATGGAACACTAATTGTGCTGAAAATAGCTCAGCTGTCGTCAGAAATGGAATTCAAAGCATCATGTTGGCAGGTTCATGTACATGTACCTCTTCACCACAAAAAAAGTTGAAGCTCGTGCCTATTACGTAAAGCCAAAATTCAGGCAGTGAGAGACATCTGGTGGCAACACAGGAAGTGTATCCCTCAGTAAGCTCATCGTTCGCAGTTAAACCTTTATGGTTGATTCCTTTATGATATTACGGACAGAATACATGTAGAACTGCCATTTTGTTCTCACAACCAGCACTCAGATTTCGTCTGTAAAATCAATTGATTTCAGAATTCAGATGGAACATCCTGCAAAAGTCATGACCAAGCAGGGATAAAGCAGATTTTCACAAACATTGCAGTGTATAAGGTAAGGGAAGTTCATGAAATCTTGGCCCTTTGGTACGGCGTCTACAATGCATGTGGTAAATTTGTGGTAAAGATGTGGTAATTTCTTGCAGCATGAGTGGTAAGACCTTAGAGGTCAACGTCCACTCTCCCCTTAGACAATTAACCCTCGCAATGTCTTCGAAAATTATTGTCGTCTGAGTTTGTCATTTCTCTGCTTACGATATAGAAAAATCTTGCGAAACTATGTGTATGATGAGGAATTGATGCGTAACATCACAGTTGATGGTTTAGTTTATGGCAGAAATTACAAAACAGAGTACTGCACACTATTCCATTAGCTCCTCAATGGAGCTCAGATCCCCGAGTGGGCGGCCCACGGCCAGGGCCCCACTACGTACCCTCATCTACATGTTGCTGGAGACAGGAACGCGGACCCCTCACAGGCCAACGCCCTCTGTTTTTGTTCGAAACTGCTAATTAAGACCTGACTCGGTTTCTTTAGGGGACCACGGTGGCTGTGCATGCCGTCCACAAACGTGTGAATATGGACAGGAAACTCTTCCTAGAAATAAAACAGGTAATTGGATGACTGTATTTTGACAAGCTTTGCAAAACATGTTTTTTTATTGGTTTTTATTCCACCATGCAGGTTGCTGCCCTTTACATCCTCTCTACAAGCCCTTCGGCAGCTTAGGATAGGAGAGGGGTCATTGGTGGGTTTTTAAAATAGATATACGTAGGATAGAATGAAAATAAACGAAAGACGAAAGGGGACAATGATGTATTACAGAAAAAGAGGTATTCTAAAATCAAATAATTTTTCAAATTTTAATCTTTTACCTGAGCGGATGTAACTTTCTTTGCAAAACATGTTGGGCAGTTTCTCGATATGTAATCGGGATTCTTAAGGTCTGGAGGAGGTCGGTATTTTGAATACATGTAGTCTTTTGTATTAAAGCACATAACTGTCCAAAGCACACCTGCAGAGGCATGGCGTCAATAGCCTATTTTGCTCGCTTGCGGCCAGATCGCTTGCGATATCGCCTGGGTGCTGATGGCTTTTATTTTGTTGTTGTTGGTTTTTCGTTCAGCCATTCCCGGCGAACAATAGTGTACAGCAAATTATTTCATTTCTCACAAATATGATTACGCGAGGTCATTGTCCTTGACGAATGCCTGTGTTGAGGGTAATGGTGTGCAACAAAACTGCATTTTCTAGCAATTCTCTACCTTTTAACTCATTTTACCCTGACAACCACATGCACAAGAACGATGTGAAAGTCCCGCTTGACTTCGTTTTATCATGGTGCGTGGTCGATAAATCACGATATTTTCTAAGTCCAATTTCCTCTTTTGTAGTTACAGGACCTCGCGCACGATAACGTTAACAGGTTTGTTGGCGCATGCGTGGATCCCCCGAATGAATGTGTCTTAATGGAATACTGTTCAAAGGGTAGCCTTCAGGACATCTTGGCCAACGACAATACCAACCTTGACGCGACATTCAAATTATCTCTCATTGAAGATATAGTTAAGGTAATAATAAAACATCGATCTCTTCTGGAAGATATCAAAAATAGATACATTACATACATGTACAAATTCCCCAATACTCTCAAAAGAACCAATTACATGTATGAGCCAAGTTTTAAAAATCTTAAATGATGGTCCGTGGACCATGTGCTCGCCTGAGTGTTTTCGGTTTCGGCCACCAGGTGGCCAGGCCAAGAATCAAATAGGACCGAAACTTCCTGTCTTCGGTCATCTGATCAAGGGGTATATATGTACCAAGTTTCAGATCATTAGCCCCAGCGGTTACGAAACGTGCCCTGCTAACGAACGACGACTCACCTCGGTTCGCTAAAACCAGGGAGACAGCTGTAGCCTATATTGATCGCCAAAGGAAAATGTTGGGGAGGGGGAGTCAGTTGCACTATTAAATGTTGTCAGCCATGCTCGGATTTCTATTTTTCTTTATTTTAGGGTATGAACTATATTCACGGAACAAACATCAAATATCACGGTCGGTTGCACTCATCAAATTGCGTGATTGACAGCAGGTTTGTGTTGAAGATCACCGATTTCGGATTACCATCGCTGAAGACCGAAAGTAAAAATGACAGCGATCTTCACGCAAGAAAGAGAAGTATGAAGCTTTAGGCCAGATAAAAAAATCTTTAGTTTAGCATCACCTCCCGCCTCAAATTTTCTTGCCGCCTCAAATTTTTTTCCCCTCCTTGTTTTACCATTTTAGCACAAACTCTGACGATCCTCAATAGGGCCATGACTTGTATTAGTACTGTTTGAAAAAAAAACGTTTCTTAAAAGGTTTCTAATGGTTTGTTCCTAAGGGTTTGTATGGAAGTTGTTTTTATGGAAGCTGCAAAGCTTCAAATCTCTTTCGATGACCACATTTCAGTATGAAAAATAAAAATAAAAAATAAAAAATAAACTCCTCCCTCCTCACTTTTTACAAGTATGACTGATGCTAAACTAAAGATTATTTTTATATGGCCTTATGTGTTATTACACAAAGAAATATCGAAGTACACTTCCTTTCTTCCCATCAGAATTATTAAAGAAGAAATTAGCCGTGACTTGACAATAGGAGACAGATTTAAGGACTGGTAGATGGCAGTGAAGGCATACTCAGAACTTGCATACGCACTGTCCATTGTTACCTGTAATGTCGATAATGTAACCTTGAATTGTAGCTCATAGTTCCATCTACAATTGCAATGCACCATTATTTGCACTCCAGAAGGTGCTTTTCCACGTGGGAGTGGCTCGTGCTAGTTACATGTAGCTCTCAATGGGCAATCCACCATTGTCAATTTCTTTACGGCTTAGGTCAGTGCCCGTAGAGAGCCAACTTGCGCGATACACTCTAACTTGGAGAGACGCATTTACTCTCAACCCCGTTTGCTAAAAAGATGGTGACGAGACAATGATCCCGGCAAGTCTAGTAAGACCATCAAAGTATGGGCGTTTTTCCATATTCTTTTATGAGAATGAATTCTTTAGCATCATTTTCTTCAGAACAACTTTGGGTTGCCCCGGAGCTGCTGAGACAAGCCACTGCGCCTGGCACATCCGCTGGTGATGTCTACAGCTTCGGCATCATCCTGAGCGAGATTATAACCCGGGCAGGACCTTACGAAGAGGAGTTGGAAAAATATTCTCTTGGAGGTAGGCCTTGAGATCCTCTCCTTCAGTACATAATACCAAAAATTTTGTGATAATACTCTACCCACGAAACAAATGTACACGATTTTATTTTTTAAAAACAGGAAGAGAGAAAGTACGCTCTTTGCAAAAAATCTAGCGTTTGTCCACGTGTTCCCTAAGTCCCGATATGCGTACGAAAGACTCGCAGCAAATAGCCTGGTATGGCAATGCCATAAAGGGCCCCAAGATTCACGATGTCAAGAAAGAGGGCCAAACAATCCGCTGCGGCCAGCAAACGACCTACAATTCCGCCGTTGAATCTTTTAACTCTACTCTCTTGACAACGCAATGTTTGCTTTGATGCCAACGGCAACAGAAAGTGCATTCAAAATGTTACACCAATTATTACGCCTTTCACTTAATAGAGAGATAATAGAGAAAATGCGAGAAACGTTACATATGGCACAGTGCTAAGTTAATTTACATTTCCTTCTTTCACTTGATACAGAGATAATTGAGAAAATTCGAGTAGGATTTACCCCGCCGTTCCGTCCTCATCAGACAAGATGGGACTGCCCCTCAGGTATAGAGCAAATCATGACAATGGCTTGGCAGGAGAAACCGGACGAGAGACCAGCTTTTGCAGTCATACTGAAAATGATTAGAACCGGTAACAAGTACGCATCATGAGAGAGGAGAGAACTCCAACTCGGTACACTGTACTGCATCCCAGTTACATGTTATACGACGCAACCCCAGGGAACCCTACGGAATTAACTCCAAATATCGCAAATGATATGAGAAAACATTATTGTGAATGTATATTACACTGTACAAAAAAATCCCCCAAGAAAACATCTATAAATTTTTTTCGCGATATATATATGTTCAAAATATTTTGAAAATCCCATAGGACTATAGTGATTGGCTCGTCGCCTCCAAGCTACACGTTTAGCAAAACGATGGGTTGAATGGGCGACGCGTGCCGCGTGTACGTGCGCTTGCCTTGCTTATCGGCATTAACACAGGCATCAGTGTGCTCTGTTGATAGCAAGATTTATAATTGGAAGTGAACGTTCGGTTGCATTATCGACCTGCTCATTGCAAACACCTGTTCGAGAGGTACATGTAGATGTAACTTGAAAAGAACTGTCACTGCTGGTTAGATCGCGAGTACAACGCAATTTCTCTAATTACATGATTGCGTCACAGAGTAAATTGCGTGTATCAGCACGACACCCATTAAGTGAAGAGTAAACACAGTACCTACGGCAAGCTGTCTTTTCTAAAAAAAATGAATTTATCATAGACATGTGATTATCCTTTCCCTACGTATCGATAGATTGTTTTAATACATTCATTCATCCAATTAAATCTGGGTGTGGCACCTTCACCACCTACAATATAACTTGTCGGTTGACTTTTATCATACGAATTATGCATCATAAACGATTTGCCATAAACGACTGAACAACCTTGTTTCAAAAAAGGTCGCTGTTTACATAATATGTGCCTAGCATCATAAGATTTTAAAAACTACTAAATGTAACTTCTACATGTATTATTATTATAACTTTATTTCGTGTTCAATAAAGAAACACCATTTATTATTAGATTATGCTTTGCACACTTAAGTGTGTGCAAAAAGGAACATCCCTCTGGCACAATTTGACCTTTGCTATTATCCATTCCATAAATTTCAGAGGGAAAAATACCAATATACTGGATAATCTGCTGAAACGAATGGAAAGGTACGCCAATAATTTGGAATCGATCGTGGAGGAAAGGACCCAGCAGCTCGTTGAAGAGAAGAAGAAGTCGGACAATCTCCTTCATGCAATCTTACCAAAGTAAAGCTTATTGTCTGTGAATTTACGTCTTACATACGAATCTAAAGCAACAGGTGTGAAAGGAATGGAGATAGGAATGTAAATCTATATGATGGGGACCATAACTCCCTTCCTCAATAGGTGTCACTAGTGATTACAACTATTGAAATGAAAGCGACATCCAGGCCCTGATCAATTTCCAACACGGGGTCTATTGTACAGGGCTGGGTTGGACAAGACTCATGGTAGCGCTAACTTGGTGTTAGCGCTAACTTTATGTTAAATGACGTAAAAAGACAAAGGATTTTTACGTCACTTAACGTAAAAGTTAACGCTAACACCTAGTTAGCGCTATCGTGAGTTTTGTGCAACCGGGCCCAGGACCTGGGCCCGGTTGCACGAAACTCACGACAGCGCCATCTTGGTGTTAGCGCTAACTTGATGTTACATGTAAATGACGTAAAAGAACAATGGATTTTTACGTCATCTAAATGTAACATGAAGATAGCGCTAACACCAAGATAGTGCTGTCGTGAGTTTTGTGCAACCGGACCCAGGACCTGGTTGCGGTGTGCTGCCCTCTACCCTCTATCGTAGTTATGATCCCCATTCCATTGGTTATAGTTTCTAACGTCATATATCCTAATGCTTCGTTGAGCAATCGGACTTCGATTCCTTCGGGACCGAGATTCCTTCGCACCTGCCTACTTTGACCTTCACTGAAAAAATATCCGAAAAAATTAAGTACAGGTGGCTACGAAAATATCTACATGTAGGAAAGAAACATTTTCAGTAATTTGCCCATGGTGTGCCACAAGTAAATGTTGTATACAAAACCACACCTAACATCAAACTATAGTGGCATCCAACACACCACAGTACAATACTTAATGCCGATCTAATATCAAGCATCGATTATGGATTAAAAAGCAAAGCCTCAGAAATGATTATCCTTCTGTTCTTCAGATCAATAGCCGCCCAGTTGATAAATGGAACGCCAGTGATGCCAGAGAGTTACGAGAGTGTCTCCATCTATTTCAGCGATATCGTTGGCTTCACTGCTTTATCATCGGAGAGTACTCCACTTCAGGTAAAAGCCCCTACTCTTACAGGCAGTACGATGAAAAACATCATTCTAGAAGGGTTTTTTTCAGGATTTTATACAAAAAGTTACTGCAGAGTGTGTTTGCATAATTTTATAGTCTCACGCATTCATTAACTTATGTAATTTTTTGTGATATCTGTTTCATGTGGAACAAACCGTGTTAAAATTTGCCTGGTAGTATTTGAAATATTCACGGTATCAGATTTATATAAACTTGTTTATGACTGTACATGTAAAGTTCATTCTACTCTCAATTTTAGGTTGTTAATCTGCTGAATGATCTCTACACCTGTTTCGATGCCATCATCGACAATTACGATGTATACAAGGTATGAGGACAGCATCTTGTTGACGCTAACGAATCCTATGGCAACGTAACTACGCATACCAAGCCTGGTATAGGCCTAGGCCTACATCCTATCCGATTTTTTCATCGCACGACCTATAGAAATGTAAACGAGTGAGAACTTAAAGGAGCACGGTATTGCCACTTTTTCTCGACAGCCGGCGCCACNGTACCCATCTACGTTCACAGTCACTAAAAACGTGAACCAACCGTCCGGTATATTCCATCTGGACATTAGGTGCATATTTCCTATGAGTCCAGTTCTATTGAATGACCCGTGACAAGTCTTTGGCTAGCTTCGCTGCTGGCCGCTACGCGGCGCGTTGGGCCCTTGCGTCAAGCCTGCTATAGGCCTAGGCCTACATCCTATCCTATTTTTTTCATCGCACGACCAATAGAAATGTAAACGAGTGAGAACTTAAAGGAGCCCGGTATTGCCACTTTTTCTCGACAGCTGGCGCCACCGCGCCACTCTCCAACCCAGGGACTAACTACGTTGTCGGTGAATGACGCAATTTACTACGTACACTTTGTGATGCATTTTTGTAGTTCGTTCTGCTGCCGCTAGGTGGCTCCCTCTACGTTGGCAGTCAAATACGCATTAGAGATCCAATACCGTGCTCCTTTAACACTGCCGTGGGCCACTCTGTGATAACTCCTTTTATCAAAGCTCACGCTGGCAGTAACTTTCATTTCTCTTGCCAGGTAGAAACGATTGGAGATGCATACATGGTGGTATCGGGCCTACCCACAAGAAATGGTGACAGGCACGCGGTCGAGATCTGCCGTATGGCTCTTGCTCTTCGTTCCTCAATCTACACATTTAAAATAAGACATCGTCCGGGTGGGAAACTTCAACTCCGAATTGGCGTGCACAGTGGTAATGATCAATTCAAGCCTTGTCAACGGGTCCACCCCTGGTAAAATTAGCCCGATTTGTATTGGTACACCCCACGACACGACGGCACAACATCTTTAAAATATTTTTATAACATTGTTTGACGGACGTTAGTCTTGCCATGACAAGGGTTTTCACAAAGTAAATAGGCAAATCTAAAGATTTGAACTTAAAAATATAATCATCAGCGATTTGCCTCAAACCGAAAACTAATTTCTTTGCAAATTTTACCGGGTCCAGCCCTATTTTTACTAGAGTACACAAGTCAGTCTTACGGGTCGGGTACTTTGCTATATTTATGAGTTTCATAAGATTGAATCAAAAGGGGAAAACGCTCTGCAGCTAAGTTATCAAGTATTAACGTTGACGATGTTTTTTTAAACGAAGGGCACAAGGGTATCACCCTTTCGCTTTGTAACTTTCACAAGATTTTGTTTTTCGATAAAGGTCCGTGTGTGGCTGGTGTGGTGGGGCTGAAGATGCCCCGGTACTGCCTTTTTGGCGACACGGTGAATACTGCATCGCGAATGGAGTCAAATGGCTTACGTGAGTAACCCTTCTGAAATGTTGCCCACTAACTTGTGGCCTCTCTGCAACGCAGTTGGAGATCTACCACTATGACAGCCAGGAAGGTTTTCTTTTTTCATTTATTTTTGTGAATTTATCACGATTAGTTCCGTTGGTAACTCGAAGGAGTTTTAAATCATAATTCTGTTGGAAAGACTCTGATTGTAAAATCGTACGGATCTTTTCAGCCTTGAAAATACACGTCCATCCTTCAACAAAATGCCTTCTAGACAAATGTGGAAAATTTGTACTAGAGAGGAGAGGTGAAGTGGAAATGAAGGTGAGTACGAGAACGCCCTGTCAGCAGAGGATGTGTACATGCACGTTGTGTACATCGAACCTATTGAAAAGCAGTGCCCTTCACCGCACATTTGTGAACAAAACACGCACACGCCACCGGAGCAATACGTAAAAGTGCGTCGTACATGTAGGCCGCATGAGATGCCCGCCGTACGCAATTTTCTGTCTGAACATATAAAAGGGGACACTGGTCTGAAGTACATTTAAATGTAGGGAGCCCTGCTGATGGATATTTTGCAAAAAGGATTCTATGTGGAGCTAATATTATAACACTGCCCCTCTCCTTTTTCAGGGGAAGGGAGTGGTTACAACGTACTGGCTACTGGAGGAATCCCATAAATGTACGGCTTAACATTGCCGTGACACAGACTTTCCGCAGCTTCATGCCAACACCTACGTGACGATTAAGATATATGTACATATATTTATTTAACACGAGTTTGACAGGGACTATGTTGAGAAATATCAAAACTAGAACTCAGGAACATGTTATAATCTTAAACGCACTCTATCAGAGATGAACGACGCTAGTTCTCGACTGATAGATGCAAAACCTACACCGATCTCTCGGCGAGCAAGTGTGAGCGTCATCTAACGGATAAGCGGTGATGACATTTATGTCGTTAAAATAGTGTCTCTTCCAGAGTTGCACCATGAGCGTATTACCTCAGAAATGGGCACGAATTTATTGTAAATAACTGAATAGGCCCAAAATGTACAATGTAGCTAGTTAGATTCTGACACACTCGTGTAAACTCTTTATGTATTGTAAGCTCTGAATCTTGCTGAGAATATATACATGCCTACATTGAGGAAAAACAACAGAAAGTCAACAAATTTCTCTGCCACACAATATCTTGGGGCGAAATATAGGAGAAATACATGTAGCTTTGGATTTCTACAAGAGTACCACTCTCAACACCAGTCGATGCTTAATAGTGGGACAAACTTCGTAGTTCTTCGACCAACCGCCAAGAGCAGTGCTGCTCGACCATCCCTGAACAACATTATACCACTCGAACGGCCGAAGACTCCTCGATCCAGTTTCCTCTAACGATTGGTTAGGGAACATACTAATACTGGATATAACAATCGGCAATCACGTTGGCGTATCTGCATCTTGCTGTCAACGAGTAGCGCGATAGGAAATTTCCCCGATATGAATTGCTTTCTGAGCTGGTAAACAACTTTGCATCGCGAATGGAGTCCTGCGGCGAATGCTGCCGCAATTTGTAGCCATAATGTGGAAGATACGGGCGTCCATTTACTTTGGTCATTGATGTTGCTTTCAAACGTGGTTGCGGTCAATTACGTCACACTCGGTACAAAGCTTTGAAAGAGGATAACAAAATGCAGTGCGATTTTATCAAAGGAGTAATCATCTTCAGTTTACCTTTTCTGTGGAGTGTCTGCGGTTCGTGGGTTGCAATTTGCTGCCAAGACAACAACCACAATTACAGAAACGTTTGTGAAGCACCTTGATGTCAAATGACATCAGTACATTTCCGACGGGCGTGTGCTCTTTTCACTTTACTTGACGAAGTACCTGTGCATACGTGTACTTGTTAATGAATTGGGATTTTTCACATAGCCCATAGGACTTTGATTGAAATGTGCAAAATTTATCTGGAGGGTGTTCGTTACAAAAAGATCTGCTATCGGAAACTGCTGACGGACAATGATTGCATCCGCCCTCAATCGCGAGTGCATCGTCGTGAAGGCACCGCGCAAGAAGCAACGATATCATTTTCAAGCATTAAACAACGTGTGACTGATCATTACATGTACATGTACCTGTAACGATTCTTTTATCACCAATATTCATCGTTTCCTGGCGAGGACGACTTCCTGTAGATTTTGTCAATAACATTGTGCTATGAATCATCAATAAATGATAAAAATCGACGACGACTCCTTATCGATGACTGACCTGTGTGCAGTTTGCCAACTACTTCCTTCGTCAGCAACAGGAGCCAACATCAATAGACTTCCAGGGGCAATTTCTAGATAGATTTGCACCAGCGAGGTTGGTGGTTGCGGCCTTAATGATTTCAGTATTGAGTAGAGCAGTTCGAAAGTGTGACTCGATTGGCGCGGTGCTGGTATGACTAGTAGTAGAACTGGATACGTATTATGATGGACCTGATGTGCTTAATGTGATGTTTACGTGTGGCTTCTAGGATGAAACTCGCGAATCCTGCGCCTGTTCTGTTTGCAGTTGGGACTTTCATTATTGGTAAGTTCATTCAAGTATCATTTTAAATGAACTAGTGTACGTGGGAGTTAAATTACAGCTGATCCTTGAAGAACTTTTGCCTTGTTTTTCAAAAAGGGAGGCAAAGTTATGTACAATCGGTAATTCAAGCAAAGGTCAATTCCGACTCCATTTCATTCATTATAACTCGTATATTTCATAATTTTTCACGTTTTTCGATTTTCATATTCACTGATTGAAGCTCTGAATCAAATAATGGAAGACTGGCTAATCTTTCATCGAAGGCCTCGTTTAAAATGATATCCATCAAATCTGATATGTGTACCGCATTCATGAGTTAGACATGAAAACCCAACCAGATCCATGCAAGCCATTCAAATTCCCGCATCGTCTTCATACTGATAGTATCGTACGCACACAAGATATGGTATGTGCTTTATCTCGTCTTGTTTGTATTGCTGATAATGGTCTCTCTGAACTTCATACGAAAGAAAGGCGCGCAGTTCCGAGGGCAGCGGGTGTGGAGAAGCATAAAATCGATTTGTGTTTACATTTACCCAGTTCTTTATAGTTTTTTGGCCGTTCAGCCTACTGCATACGCGTCAAGCCAAAGGTTCCGTTTTCCCCTCCCAACCCTCTGATAAGTTCAGCGTTACCGTCGGTGATTACTAAACATAAGTCACTATACAATCATGTACATCATTCTGATTTTCACAGTCATTACCTAAAGAATCATCCTTTTCCACAGCAGTCCCGTAATTCTGCATCAGCCATTACTGCAATAATCAAACAAACGACTACCTCGGTGCAAAAGCAATACAACAGCAATTAGTTTTACAACCTCTCACCGTCATCGTCTACATCCTGGGCATAGTTCATGAATTGCAAACAGGTCGGCGCGATGGCTACCTTTTCACCATCAACACCGAATGTTTGTTTAACCTTACGATGTTTCCTTTATTTCCCCACCAAGGCGTTTTTAAAGAAAGACTCCAAGAACTGTAGCCTACAGCGGCTGTAAAGACGCGGTGAATCCCAGCGTCTACTCTTACATAATTCAGTAAGAGCGTTTCCCTTTGACAGCATGTGCGCTGATCGATGCGACAAGCGATTTCAAGGCAGATTGGCTCCCTTTTTGATTTCTGTCGCGAGGAACGTTTGTATTAAGGGGCTTACAGGTCGACATTACATGTTGAAGCAACTCGCGGCAACAAGCTTTCCGGCTATGGAAGCAATCGGGGTGACAGATCAGTTGCCGATTTTGTCGACCTGAGCGCGCTTGCGTCAACGAGCAACTGCCAGATCCGCTGGTTGCCGCGAGTTGCTTCGAGCTGCCCATGTTCTACTTTTCGGCGACTAGTTTTTGGAATGGACCGAGGTCGCTGAAATGTCGACCTGCGCGTGGTGGTTTTTTTATCTGCGAGGGATCCGCCGAGTCCCTTAGGGTATATATCAGAGGAGTGATATCTCTACTGCGATGGTTTTGTGGAACAGGCTGTGCAGTTTTTGAGGAGGGATGCCACGACATTGGTTTTGAATCAATACGTATTGGAAAATGGCTACGAAGCAGCTGCTGGGCAAGTAGACAAGAACTGGTCTCATTCTTGTAATGAACAGATAAAGACTCGATCAGCTGCTCTTTAGTCCATGCCTTGCCGACGTTTAGCTTGTCATGTCAACAACGGCTAGACTGGGGCATAACCAATACGAGGTAATTTGTTCGGACAATCTGTTCAGATTGAGTGTCTGGTTGATCCGTACGGTCAATAGTTTTGGGGAAGTGGTCTACAGTACGTAGTACGAGACGAAGTACCATCCTTGAACCATAAAGAAAAAATACTTTGGGCCGTACGTATTTTAGAACGTTCCTTAAAATTAAGGTCCACTTTAAATCTATTGTTCTCGGTGGTTTTACAACAGACTTAAGGTCAACCTTAACGTTAAGGAACGTTCTAAAATACGACCCTTTGTGTGCTATTGTGCTACTCAGCCCACTAATAATGCTCTTACTAGTGGGCCGAGTCTAAATATTGTCGAGCGACCTCTAGATGTGAAAATGTAGCATCACGGCTGCAATAGCACATGATGAATCATCACAAGACCTGTTAGCAGATACAGTCGTTCTTTTCATGCACAGCACAGGTTGTAAGCGTGCGATGGATATAGAATACCCCAAGGACCTACAGTCATTCACAGCCCCCGCTCTATCCATTCGGAGAGCCAGAATTTAAATGAACGTCTCATCTTGCAGGATTAAGACCTCAATGAGCTAATGCAACATGAGACTCTGTTGGGAATTTTATTCTACGAGGCTTGGCGATCAGCGGTCCTAGCAGACACATCGACGCGACCTCAAACATGGCCGCCAGGTGGCCATCTTGGAAAATGGCATTTGGCCCACATCTCATAAATTACTGCAACTAGAATGTTTTCAACTTGAAATTGTATGTATCTAGGTATCCTCTATACTTACAACGAATTTGACCCTTTTTGACTACTTCAAATATGGCGGTCAGTCGGCCATCTTGAAAACTTTAGCCAATATCTCATGAAGAACAACAGCTAGAATGTTATAACTTGGTGTGAATATCTATGTAGATACCCTCTATATGTTTGCCTGTCTGGTACATTCATCCAGGTGGGCACATGGTCCATGGACCATTTCATTTTAATAGTATTTATTACCAATGACAAGGCCCATGGCTAGCTTTTTTGTCTTGCATTTGTCTCCTTGGGGCGGGTAAAACATTTTGCCCTTTTTCGGCCAAAATCTGTATTAAAAAACTTTTTCGGTGACGTTTGGGGGCATCCCCCCGTACGTATGCTACCTACAGCCATGAATAAGGCAATCGATGTAGCTCTGAAAGAATTCTCATTACAATAGGTTCTACTTTTACTGTGACCAATATGAGCACACATTCTTGGTCGAGATGTTATCCCACATACCTCTGTTACAATATCCGAGAGTAAGAGGCGAGTGATGAAGAAATGCTTATTGATATCTGAGTGTAGCCGAATGAGATCTGGCCATCTATCATAAGGCTCTATCTGGATTTGTTATTGTCAAGGCAACGAGAGATAGAGATGGTTATGATAGTTTGACCAACCGGAAAAATTCAGGAAACGATGGCAGATTTATATCTCTGCAAAAGTGAGGTTATAGATGGAGGCAAAAATTTATACGGCGAGCGACTCGCTTATGAATTTTTGATGGAGGGCATGTCCTCTTAAATATACTATCACATTGTCATATAAATGATATAAAAAAAACGAAGTCGTCCTCCAGAAATTTAGCAAATTTTCGACCCCAATCGGGGTCTTCTTCAGGCTGGCACTTTCAAGTCGAGCTACCAGAAGTATAAATATCACATTGTCGGTGTAGAATTTGCGATGCAGACTGAGTGCAATTAGAAAAATACATGTAATGACGAAGTCATATTTTTGTACATTAGGCCAACCGGAAAATTCAGGAAATGATGGCACGATATCTCTGCAGAAGTGAGGCTGTAAGGACGACATGTCCTCCTAAATATACTATCAGATTGTCGGTGTAGAATTTACAATGTAGACTGAGTGCAATAATGATATATGATAGAGAAACTGAAGTTGCAGATGGAGGGCATGTCCTCGTATTGACTATCAGACTGTATGTGTAGAATTTGAAAAGCCGACTGACTGCAAATCAGAAAATAATTACAAAGTCGTGTTATTGTTATTAGGCCTACTTGGGGCGTGGTAGTGTATCACAATACTACATGTATGTTGTAAACTGTTTTATGTTCACAATAATAGCATTGTTGTCACAATAATAGACTGTGTATCACAATGCTTTTTTACTGAACACGTCCCGATTACGACGAAAGTAAAACAATACCGTGCAGAATGTGAATGAAAACAACGGTCATCGACGTGTTCCGATCAATGAATTTTTATGTTTCTATCATCAAATAACATTCCATTGCATACAACTAAAAATGTCTCATGACCAAAGGACCAAGGCACGTTGTTTTTACCCGATCCCCAATCAGTATCGATTTTCCAATCCCTTGCTTCGTTCATATCATTTTTCATCCACAGCTGAATCCCTGATCATCATTGATTAGGAATCACGGCCTTGTTGGAACCAGCAGCAACCCAATCATTGCAGGCTAATTAGTGTTCCAACAGATAAGTTTGCATGCGCACGACAAGGGGCGAGGCATCGTGCCTGGGCCGACTAATTAATGGAAAAAGGATAGAACTCAACATTATCAGCAAACTTTAAATGCCAAATGTGTAGTTCAGTGATTAACGTGGAATGTGCCATGATGAGCAAAAGGGAAAGATAGAGCCAAAGCTCTGCCAATGACTGAACACGCGTGCCAGTTCTTGCTCTGTGATTGAATAGATTCTGTGATGAACGACAAGTAAACATGTTCACCAATTACCTAGAAACCGATATCCACTGGTTTTCATCAGGATCAGGTCGGGGATAATCACATTTGGGCTGTAATAGTGTCCGAGACACCACGAGGTGGATGCGTGGAATAGACTGTCGCCTGCCTCGGACTTTCGCCTATGAATATTTTTGTCGCCACTTTCCGAGGCTTCTCCGTCGATCCCTTGCAGAAGCTGCTTTGTCAAGTAATTTAGCTGTTGCTAAATCATTGATCAACAGATCAACAGTGAATTACTTAATCCAAGGATTCTGTCGCTGCACTGTCAGCTGCTTGAGAACCTTTGCATGCAACACCAACAACGTTGGCTTCCAAACTTCTATGCTGCTTGCTACTCCGGAGACTTCTAGTGATTACATGATCAGGAGTGTTTTTTCTTATTGTTTGGGAAACGAATTCAGATATATCGTCAAATTTCTGACAATAGTAGGGGAACACTCACAAGTGAGGAACATTCAAAAACGTTACACCGGCATTAATATGACGAGGAAACTCCATTGTGATATTTTTGGGAATGCGCTGTACACATCAGAACAACCGAGTGACACCGCCGCATCCAGAGCCAACTAAAAGCCAACATGCTCTTAACATTTTGAACCCAACATTCCGGAGGGCTCGTGGGGTAATCGTGGTTTGAAGTACTGAAGCCATTAAAGATTAAAATGAGCCAATAACGAACCTGATTCTCATGGGAAATCAAACAATGCCCTCGGGTTGTGCACGGTATCGTATTTCATCGGTGGTAAGATGCAGACATCGGTCCAAATGATAAAGGTATTCAGCCCATTTACGTATTCGGCAAGTGCTAGACTGGACTGTCACGAGCAAATTTTTGTTAAAACTCTAGGCCTGCTGGGCTTTTCAAGGTCGAGGATTATGGCAGAAACCATGCTTGCATTTTACCCGGGCATTTTACTTGGGAATCTGTGCAGGCTGAATGCCCTGGAAAAGCCATTATGGTTGGACCGAGGTAGGGAAGGCAGTGTGCCCGAGTCTTAACCCACCATCTTGTACAAGTATATGCACGCGGTACATCAACACAAAACGATACATGCAATAGCCTACAATCTTGCGCGGATTTTTTGCAAAGCAAATATGATATCACCAGTATATCGTACCAAATTACTGTTCATTGAACAACAAAATATTTGCGGAGAGCGTGCAGGGAATTTTTTTCCTTCGACACAACAACAGCAGGAAATGGAAAACCGTCATGTAAAAAATGCTACTTTGATCTTTTTGTGGCAGCGCGAATGAGGTGGCGGAATAATCTTTATATGCTGGTTGGCATGCATGCGACACACATCACGCCCCAAAAGACAACTCAATTTGATATCGACAACTAGATCGACTGTGGCAAATCTTACCAGAAAACCTTCTAAATCACGCTGACATTTCAGAAGCAATTCATCAAAGGCAGCCAGTAACGAATTATGCAAAACTCAATTTTGCTGCAACAGCGCAAAGGCAACCGCGGTGTTCTGTACGGCACTGCATGCATGCGTGGATTACGTAACTACTGAGGCGTAATATTAAAGATGCAATATTATGAAGTGCCCAAAGGGCAAAAGAGAACCAACAGCCCTTTAAAGAGACACTCTGTGAGTCAAAGCAAAGGAAATCTTTGGCATGTAGCCTCGGTAGGCGTTAATGATATTTTTCTTCCCACATATAAATTCGCTCACTTCCTATACGACATATTTCTTTTACTCTTACAACGTTTTCAGCTTTTGGTGCATGCTATTTACGTGTTTTTCTATTGAAATGTACACAAAAAATACCCTCTACCATGATGTAAAACTTTGGAAACGTATGGAAATGAATGGCGAATAGAGCAAATGTACGTATACAGTACATGTGATCATTATTTTTCTGTGCTAAAGCATAAATGAAATGGTCCATGGACCATGTGCTCACCTGGACGAATGAACCAGAAGAATAAACAATAAGTGTCAAGTCAATATATTCCATGGAAACATCATACCAGGTTAGAACATTCTTTTGCACTTTTTGTGTTTTCGGTTTTGGACACCTAGTGGCCAAGCAAAGAATCGAATGGACCAAAACTTGGTGTCGTAGGTCACCTGATCTAGGGTATACATGTACAACGTTTTAGGTCAATAGCCCCAGCGGTTACGAAAGGTGCCCTGCCAATGGACGACGACGGACGCTGCACCAGAGCTCACCAGGTGAGCTAAAAAGTACATTTTTTATCTTCTCCAATTATATCGATCAACATGAGACGATTAGGATACGGCTTATTGACTCCTTTAAGTAACTCACTAATCATCTGCTTGAAAAAACTGAAATCCATTTAGCTTCAGAATATTGGAAACATTGTTGCCGCTATTTAACGCAATAACAGCGGCAAATCTACAATTACTGTGCAGTAAAGCGATTTATTGTCACAAAAGCATCGTGAGATCTCTAGTAATAAAATGTCAGTGTCATGTGTAATTGAAGAAATTACGACATGGTAGGAGGAGAATTGGTGTAATTGGTCCAATTCAAATGACGTGGAATGGAGCATCTTCACCGTACTATTAAAGAGGCTGGAAGCTTAAAGCCACACTGTATTCAATTCAGAAAGTGTTTACGTTCGCCAACTTTAGTGTAGAGTAAAATGTACTATGCTCTATCAGAATACATTAGAGCTCTGCCTGCCGTTTATTTCAATGTGTACCGAAAAAAGTGGCCCCTCTCTCCCACTAGGTGTATTAGCATTCAATACTGGAGTCAGATATTCAATAACAACCAGATTTTCAGGGGAAACTGAGGCTCTTTGTCTCCCATTTAGGCCCAACCCGTCGAATTCAGAAACTTTGATGACTGAGAGACAGTACCGGCAAGGTGTGTCAACAAAATGACAGTGTACATGTATTAAGTACTTCGTAAATGGCTCAAGCAAAAGCAAGTAACGTTGATCCGAAGTATTGTGATCTCATTAGGCAGTGTCTACCCGAGATCCAATATTCTATCTACAGCCTCTACATATTTCAAATATCACCACTGAAAGAGTATCAGGGTATTAGACGCCCAGGGGCACAAACTTCTGGTTTATAAACCCATTACACGTCAGCGTAAGATCTCTATGTGATCGCCGAAAACAAGCTCGATATATTGATAATGGGACTTCAAATCGGCAAGCCGTAATCATGGTAATGTCATTCGACCTTCGATTTCTGTTATAGTTTGACTACCGTTCGTCGAGATTTGGGTGGTTAGATCCGCATGTAAGAACTTTATACAGATAATGCCTTTGTTAGTCATGGTCTCTAGTCTGCTTGTGGCGTATCTCAAGACGTAGCTAAGAAAGACGTTGGGTGGCGCTGCAGTCGGCGGAGTGATTTGGAGTTGCAGCGGATAAAAACTTACGAACTCTTCTAATTTTGTAACGTCTATAATATATCACCGACGACTTCAGATCATCCTTACGAATGCAGCACCGCCAACCGTCTTCCTTAGCAACGACTCGAGATTACCCCCGACGACTGCAGCGCCACTATATGTCATAACCGCTCATACGAGATGCTTTAAAATTCCGTATTTCTGTTGTGGCAGATTGGGAAAAAAGATCTCGTTTTCGGCGACATCATCCCAACAGCAAGTTATTTCTTGACAACAAGTGACACTTTGATTTTATGCAACACAAACCAAGACGTGCCCCTAGCCTTTATCAGATGACAACAGTCGTAAGACACACAAGCAAGTAGTCTACCCCATCAGCATACCAACCACGTCCTATCTGACACTACGACTTGGGCTTACATTTTAATCGAGTCATGCCAAGAGGCCGCGACTGGATTATCATCTATACCACTCGAATTACGTGTACATGTACTCTTAAATCCCAGTTATCGAAATTTTACGACTTTGCCACGGAAGAATTTGACTCTCTGATTTCGATCGAAAGAAATGGTTTGCCAGAAGTTTTGGCAAACTCGTACCTCTGCCGTTTTTGCATCTGGTACGCTTATGCTCAATCAGATTACCATTTCAAAGTAGATCTTACTCCAATCCGTTTTACTATCGGCACAGTCTCGTATCACTTTGAAATGAAGCTACTTATCAAAAGGCAGCACTGGTATTTTACCCTGTCTTCCGTCAAATACAGTCAGGTGAGAGGTATAACGAAATCGGAATTAGGAGAATTGAAGTGTCTCCAGCATAAATTTCTTGGAGCAGGCTCATTTTGCAGCAGGTAATACAATATGTACATCTAGCCTAGACTAAAGTATAGTATGGTTGGTGTGTCATAAGAGATGAGTCATAAGAAGCAAGCTGATGTACATGTACAGCAAAGACGTACAAATGTACGTACATTACCCGCTAACGAACCATTCGCCATTATTCCTGTATAATTCGAATATACCATAAGGTAATGAATTTCTGGTAGAACAGAATACTGGATAGTGGTCATTTGATCATCATCAAAGGTTGCATATTTAATATTACTGATCAAGTTTTACCCCCCCCCCCCAAATTGATTGATGAAGTTCCAACTGGGTGCACAAGACTAAATTCATGAACGGTTCAACAGTTCCTTACTTTCTCGTGACGTATTATTGATAATTCAGAAACGAACTCCCTTTGGCCATCAATAACCACCAAAGGACCAATTTCTCAAATGATATTGACGTTAAACGTTCGCCATTTCATCCGCAGGTCAGCCAGACTGCCTATTTTAACTCAAACCACTCAGAAAATTCTTTCCAACAGTGAAACACATGTTTCTTTCCGTGTTTATTCCTGAGCAATTGACCATTGTCTCGTCAATCATATAGGTTTTGAGTTATCTTGGAGGAGTCATATTTTGCCCGATGGTATTACATAGCATCCCTTTGGGCAATTCAGCGGGAATGCCAAGAACTGTACATCGATTAGGGACGCTTCATGTGATTTGTTACAGACAGCAGGTCTCTCCGCGGAGAACTAACACTGCAAAAAATATTTTCTTATTTTCTTATTTTTTCTTACTTTCTTGGGAGTGAGACAAGAAAATATGTAATTTTTCTTGTGATTTTCTTGTCTCACTCCCAAGAAAGTAAGAAAAAGTAAGAAAATAAGAAAATATTGTTTCCAGTGAACACACTACATCATGTCTACTTAAAACCAAAAATTAGACCAGCATGAAAAATGATTTTGCACAGACAGCTGCAATGTGAAGCTACAATGTACCATTGAATAAGAAGGGAAGTCTACATAATAAGATTCTGAAACCGTGCAGCCCTGGAACTGTATGTCCTTACGGGCCCCTCCCTCTATATGGGGAACGGCTGTTCCGAAGACTGATATTGGTTGACTAAATCTATACGTACATGTAAGTTCGCAACTGACTATATTTGGTTGTTGACCATAAGATTTTCCCCCAACGAAATCAAAGGAAATTCTTCAAGTCGTTTTCTGAACGAGCCTCGCTTTCAAGTATCTATTGGTCAGAAGAATATATAGTGAAAGGGAAAGGGAAAAAGTACTTCCGAGTTTGAGCTGAATTAGCTCGGTAAGAGCCACTGACGAGTTACATGTATACAAAATATTGCATCTGCGGTAGAAAATGAAGACGCGGACGACGGCGACGGACGCCGCGCCGTGGTACTACATGTAGCTCACTTCTTTTGTGAGGTGAGCCAACCCCACCAGAACAGAAGCTAAGGTATATGCCCTGTGTCTGGTATATAGATACATTTACATGTATATGCCTACAAAACGTCAGACTTGCATCATGAGTCCACTTAATTAAAGAGAGTATCACACAAAATACATTCATAGATTTTTCAAAAAATGATCGATATTCAAAGTCCGTGATGGGGACCCAAAAAAGTAAATTTAAAAAAAACGGACACAAAGTTGACGAGAAGAATGAGAAGCAACTTTGTGTCCTGAAGAAACAGGACAGAGTAACGCGAGGATCGTTGATGTGTCGTCCACACCCACCGGGTGAGTTTCCACAGCGAAGGAAGCTACCGATAATATGACTTCCGTTGCAGTCGAATATAAATCTTGCCATAATGAAGCTGGGCAATAGAGCGCAGGAAGCTGAACCGTGAAACAAGTGCACAGACCAAATCCAACTTCTTCAGAAAAGATGTTGGCATGTTTGAGGCGATGTTGACAGGAATGCGCTTTTTTAAGTTGGATGAATCAAAGAAACCACGAAGAGACAGCTTGAGCGACAAACACTCGCCTGTGCCGAAGAATAGCTGAAAGACAGAGAGATTGGAAACCTTAAAGCTGACATGTTTGCATTCCCCGGTGGTTTTGGCTGAATACAAAAATACATTTACACTGCAGCGCCACAGCGCGGCAGGTGGATGAAGTTCAAACGTCCAGGTCCTTCATCAAACTATGTCCGACCGTAGTGCTGACGGATGGAAATTGTAGACCGTGTTTGACGCAGTGTGCGGATGCCAAGACAAAAGCTCGTGAATCACAATGAACCAAACTAGCAAGTACCATTGACATCCTAGCAGCGGAAGAGGTATCCAAAATCGCCAAGCCCAAAGAGCAACAAAATCAACTGCGATGGAGGCATACGGATGACTGCAATACGGAAGTCATCAACGCGAATCAAGTATTTGGAAACATTGGTGGGATTTGGTGGCCTGAAAAGCAAGAGCTTGTCATCAAGTCGATGACTTTCAAATATGGCATCCTTATGTGCTGAAAATGCTGATTTCCCCAATGCTACTCCTGAAAAAAAAATTCTGCGCGACGTTGGGTAATTTTAACATATCGTGTCTGAGCAGAATAAGGGCTTAGCCGGATAAAGCTAGCCAGATAAAGGAAGCAGCGAAGGTACATGTAAGACCGTTCTTGGATTTCGAGAGAGAATACGGGAGTGGTTTCCTGGCAATGCCAGCTGCAGTAGTGTGTCCAAAACATGCAGTTTCATGGACATCACCGCCGAGAAACAGTTGCAAAAGGTGCAAGGAAACCTGGAGACAATTATGGAGACAGAGCTGAAACAAACAAACCTGAAAAAGAAGTACAATCTGAAAAAAGAAGTAAAAAAAACTTGATGTGTTGTTCACATCTGGAGGAAGGACGGAGCCAGAAGCACAACCAAGATATGGCTAAAGAAGACGCTGTTTGAACCACGAAGATGTGTCACCGGAAGTAAAAATGGGTCCCCATGTACGAAGCAAGTTATACCGGAAAGGTACCCTGAAAAATAATGTTAGGCCGTCCCACCTGTGGTTCCCGTCTTAGTTTTGGCTTTTTATTCAGAATCAGATTCAAACCATCTGACATCAACATTATTTCTTGGTTACTTTTCTGCATTTCCGTTGAGGCTGGTCTGGTCGGACGCTTGCGACCAGCTAATGCCCTCTTTTAGATAATACTGGAGGGTAACGAGTACCGTATCATACTCTTCTATCAGAATTTGAAAGAGTATTTTCGCTCTTCAAAGGAGTATACCCATGAGTAAAGTACTGCAAACTGATACTCAACGAGTATTTCACCCTTGCAGTTCTGGAATGGAGAAGTATTTGAGATTTCAAGGAGTATAAATACTCTTCGTATCTTCTTGAATCGTGTCCAACTTTAAAATATGACGTAGAACCACAGATGAAACCATCGGCCAACGAAGTGCAGGTTAGGTGCATCGGTGTATACATAGGTCTAAAGGCTTCGCCAGGCTAGACATACTGTGGGCCTATTCGACTCTACGGAAACTTCACTATTTTGTCACTGACAACTAAGTGGAATAGCAATTCCCATAGTCTCGTGAACAGGCGATGGATTTCATCCCCAGTGAAGGTATTCTTAAGGCCTAGAGGTTTTGCCAGGCTATGCACGACGAACGACTTCTAGGCCCTACACAGAACAACCCACCAGCAAATACGTGAATACCTTTCAAGAAAAGAAGTGGCGCTTACATCGGTTACGAACGTAACGCTAACTTCTTTGACTTCACAAGTTGGAACGAGCCGATAGTGTGACGTCATCATCGTTTGCGCTTGCGTTTATCGTAACCGATCGAAACCTCACTAATGTTAGATTTTGACAACGATACCAAGGCCTACACAACCAAACAAGGTGCAGCAAATGAAAACCCGTTCTTGCAATAATAGGGCGATGCATCTTTTTAGATTTTAGATTTTCAAACAAAAACATTGCCGTTGTTGGCCGCCGTACGGATGAACACGATGAGGCACAGGACCGGCCACTCTTTTTTCCTTTCTGATTTCAACTGGATAGGCCTCGCAGACGACTGTGATGTCAAGATACGAATGAGAATAGTTTCGAAACTACGGGACTGACTTTTTTTCAAAAATGGCGGGAGCAACCGACTGTTGTCCTAGTCCACTCAGTAAAAGAGGCTCCACTCACTTCAACGCTTTTTATTTTTTGTGCGTAGAAATGATTTTGCATCTAAATGTACTCATTCTATCGGCAAGAACGGGCGAACGATGACGTCATCACGTAGTGCTAAGTCCATGATGACGTCATCACAATACGATGGTTACAATATGACGACAGAATGACATGAGATCGAGGATGTTTCTTTTGTGTTTTCTTCCAAAAATACAAATTAATTGAAACGATTAATTACTGACATTTTTGTTAGCCATTTGGGCCAACATGAACGCAGTTATTCCTTTCAGAGTGAAATGAAAATGTCCCACTGCTCGCCTAAAAAAGGTCAATTTTTCAATCATCTTGAAAGATGCATATTAAAGGAATGATTTCTCACTCAGATTCTTTTGCAAAATAAAAGCGATACCATGTCATTGCGGAGGAAAATTTTCCCTACCTTCGCCTTGTCTTCGGGTAGATGTCATCCAAAAAATCCAACGAACTGAAAATCCAATGTCCCATCCATGTGAATCCATCATCCACAAGTATTCTCCAACGTACTTTGAAAAGTCACTAAGTTTTATTGCACTCCGAGTTATTGAATAAGTCTCCTCCTTGAATGCACTAACAGTTCATGGATAAAAGCAGTCATTCCATCCTGGTTTATGGAGGGTTAACTAAAGGTGCCTTGTTATGAAAAAAATGAGGTAAATCCGGGCGATTCTTTTGATTGTAACTACATGTAACAGCACTTGGAGCTGAGGGCCAATTTGGATAGGCTATAGAATCGAACGAAATTTCAGTGTTCATCTGTGCTTGCGAAATTCGACAACTACATGTGCATTCGAGGCCCAATGTACTGTGTACGCACGTACATTTCCCCTGCACGACTTTTGCAAAGGTCCATTTTGAATTTGATGAGTGATTTGCACTTCAAGGGGCAAATGGGTAAACCTATTTCATCAGTGATATGCAACACACGTGGATTAGGCTTTTCCGGTACTGACATGACTGAAACCGTCACCATGTTCGAAACAACAGCAGAACCAGTGCAGTTCCCAGAATAGGCAACCAACCTGAAAATGCTAATTCGACCTGAAAATGCTAATTCGACCGAAACCAAGATGAAATTTAACTAAAACCAGGATGAAATGTCTGCTCTCACGCGCGTATTGCCAAAAGGATGCAGCAAAGTTCCAGCGGCCCAATAAGAAAAATCCACGTGATTGGTCCGCCATGCATTGAATTGGGCCGTAGTGACATCTATTGGTCAACTAACTGACAGCTCCTATTCCATTTTGGACCCCGAAGTCTCCGTCTGATGGCGTCGTAGTTGTGACACAATTACGACGCCATCAGACGGTGACTTCGGGAACCAACATTGTTCATGACTGTAGTGTTCCATGCACGTGCTCTCCTCCATAAATTTTTTTTCCTTCCACTCTCGGGTGAATCAAATGTGAAATTCCTTTATGTTTGTCCATCCTTTGATGAATGTTTTCGTCGCATCAGAAAATCCTAAAATCGAAAAAAAATCCAAGGCTTAGCGCCCATACACGATCAATATTATTGCACAATATGTGGCCCAAAATAAGGGCATGTGCTGGCATGATGGGTGGAAGAAAGATTGGCAATAACATTGCCCATTTTGAGCCTCATATTGTGCAATAACATTGCGCGTGTAGGCCTATCGGCCGCTTTAGGCTGGGTTTACATAGAGCCACACGAAACACGATCACTCGACACGGTACGTTGACATACGGGTGTGTTGATGAACTGGCAATGGATTTTCAAGTATGCCGTTTACATTGGTCTGTACGCATGGGGTTACGTGGAGAGTGGAGTATAAACACGTTTTGAAGAGAACGAACATGCTCGTTCTTTCAGGCGTGTGCCGACTTCGCGGGAAGATCTTGGGTTGTTTCGAAGTTTGTAGTTGGGCAGTTTTGGATGTTTCCTCATCAAATATCACATGTTTTCTTATTTGCATCAGGAAATGCATGAAACGGAATGGAAATAACGCCAAAAATCGAGGCACCGTGTCAAATGACTACGACACGAGGAAGGCCTATGTAAACCGCCGTGTTGGCGTGTCGTTTGATCAACGCGTACCGTGTCGTGTCTTCCGTGTATCGACACGCTCTATGTAAACCCAGCCTTAGGCAGAGCACTTGTCCAAGTTGACCGCGGTGACCTTACACTAACACTGTGTGAATTCACCACTACGCTAGACCCGATTTTCATGCACCATTTTCAACACAACAAAACATAATTCACACGTATAGCAACACATTTTTGTACACAGAAAAAAGGGGAGTTTTCATGGTCCCTTCTAAAATTACCAACCACGCGAAGGTTTTGTGGAAATCCGGCCACTTTGATCAGTGGACCACATTCGCCCATACAGCGGTTTCCATCATGGCCGCCTGAAAAAAACACGTAGGCCTATTGGTCCCCTGTCCACTTGCCGTCTCCCAATACAAGTACGAAACACCCGTGTGGAAGGTGGACAGGGCACCAGTCTAGTAATCTTAAAATAGATTTACATTGTACTTGTCATTCAGACTACCATGCTCATCTTCGATGATCGAAGGCCGATCTGCTCACCACCACGTTACACCGCACATCACCCTTCGAGAAAGTGACCGGTCCACGGCGTATCTGCCGCCTCGAGAAGAAGAGGCCAATCAGAATCGGTGTTGTAAAATTTGAATCGTGGTACAAAGAGTTGTAGCCGAAGACCCGATATAAAGTGTCATATGATTGGTCGACCGGTAAAGTTGGCATGGTGCCAAGATACGCCGCCGACTGATCTATTTCTCGAAGGGTGATGTGCGATGTAACGCAGTGGAGATCAGATCGGCCTTCGATTATCGAAGATGACCATGCTGGCAGTGAATTTATTTCACAACATTTTTGTAACTAATTCAGCCCTTTTATCGTTACCGGTAGGCCTTTATTAACCAAAGTGGACGAACAATGCCTGTAGAGGGGTGGTATATCGACGTTTAGTCCTAGCCCTATTGTTTGTATTTGAGCCACAACACTCATCAAATCGGATCCAAACACTCAAATGGTATTCGAGCCAAAATATCTATTGTCAGTGAAATTGAGGGGTAAACAGAGCCGTGAGAGAACACAGGGTAGGGGACAAAAGATCAAGTTAATCGTTTTGCCTATTGTTATTCGTCGCCAGTGGCCTGGAACCGAGTGGGATCAAATTCAAATACATAGGCCTACTTTGGTACCACACTGATTATCGGTCTGCGACGTGTGCCCCAGTTTGTAGGCGACATTCGTCCACCACAGCGGATCCCGCCGTGATTTGCGGCGAACGGTGCGGTTTTTTCAGAGAGCTAGGCCTATGCCTGCCCAACTAGGAAGTACATGTATTCAGAATTGTGCCTACCGGTTGTGTGTGCAAACATAAAAAGTCTCCGAAATAATCAAATGTCTTGCAAAATCCACTTCTGAGGCTTTCAAACTGCTTCGACTTCAACCAACTAGCTCACTTACCACTATCTACCGCATGACGCCATATTGGATAATACATGTAGAAGGGTTCCCGAACAAAAATACATGTAGCTCCTGACGTCATTTAACACACTGTCAACATGGCAGCCCGTGCCTGTCTGTTCAGCCGTGCGGTAAAGATGGGAACTAGTCTAATCCAAGGATGACCCCTGATCACTGCAACCTGCTGCAACCGATACTGATTGTCAGCCTGGGTGACCAAGACACGTGCGGCATTGATTTATGGCATGGCAGGTGTCAAAAACATCGTTCAACGCCGAGGTGTGGCACTGATTGATGTGACATTGGTGAAAAAAATGCCGAGACGAGGATGGCAGGCAGTCTAGACGGTGCCCACTCAGACATCCAATTAAAATTGACCATCACTGCAGCTATATTTAGGTACTTTCAGACGGGCAGGCGCCAGGAGACTGGTGTGGCATTGATTGACGTGACCTAGATGGCCGCGTGGCCCACGCACCTGTTGTTTTTGAGGCGGGAACGACGGGCTGAGCGACAACGTATTGGTCGTCAGGCACCCGTTCGTGAACACGTGCTATTCATTAACCCTTTGCTGACCTTTGCACACGACTGACCAGGGGCCTGCTTCATAAAACGACTTTAAGCGAATGGTACCATTAACTTCAATGCATTTTCCATTTGGTTAAAGGTACCTTTAGCTTAAAGTCACTTTATGAAACAGACCTGCAGGGCTTTTAGATTACAAGCTTCATACAACGGTATCTGTAAGGAGATGTTTACTTAAAGGAGCTGGACGTCCAAGTTGTAAACACTCACTCACTGGTTCTGTATCCCCGCGACGCCTGCGGTGCTGCCACCTATTGTCGGTGATATGTACTGACGTGAATATCGTGAGTGAGTTGCATTGGACCGGGCACCAGTCTAACGATCACGGGGCGCTGCTGGTGCTGCCACCTTCACGAAGGAATAAAACTAGTTTGCCGACCACTGTTTGTAAACAAACTGGTTTGTTTACAACTTGGACGTCGAACTCCTTTAAATATCATATCTCACTTCATCGCCGCATTGGTCACCGACGATCTTTTGGCGGGAAAACTGGACGTGAATCACTATTATATGTGTGCAGGGCACAGTGTGTGCATGAGTCATCAAGTTAGCACTAGATGGCGACACTGCTACTTTTCACAGGGTGTACCAATAAGGAAAACACATGTTTGGACGATTTTTCTGCAGTGTGTGTCAATAACTCACTAAGCAATAATCAAGTGGAAGAATACTTTTCCACAGAGTGAATCAATAACAATACTACATTGTACATGTATGGAATATTATTAAACAGGAGGTATCAGTAACAAAGACATTTCATTGCCCCAGAAGGGGTCCAAACCACACGCTTTTAAGCCCATTGTTACAACAGAAGGCGCGCCAAAAGGGTGAGATCCCCCCCCCCAACACTTTTAGGCCTCACTTGTTCGAATAATGGTCAGTTAGCCCTTTGCTTTGGAACGCTGCTGATAAGTATCATCTGAACTGATATAGAGAACAAGTAATCACTCGAGACAGCACGCTTCTCGTGTTGATTAATAATATGGTTTTGAATTTGCTCGGCCG
This sequence comes from Notospermus geniculatus, assembly GCA_002633025.1. Classification (NCBI taxonomy): domain Eukaryota; kingdom Metazoa; phylum Nemertea; class Pilidiophora; order Heteronemertea; family Lineidae; genus Notospermus; species Notospermus geniculatus. The sequence continues at coordinate 165,786 of NMRB01000751.1, read as the reverse complement.
CGATTACTTCCGTCCCAGAAGGCCCATATTTCCTCCCCTATTTGGAAAAGCCAAAGATGAATAGCCTTGCGCCAAATATTAGCATGTTTTTATTCTATAAAAGATGTAAGAAATGGTAATAAGGCCGTTTCTTACATTTTGCGATTTGATTTATTTCATCTGTGGACAATTACCCAGTATCCGAGATAGCCGACGAGGATTAATGGTGTCTGGTGAGCGGATGTCGATATTGCTGCCATTAAGGAAGACGCCTGATGGACCAAGGAACAATCCAAGTGCGAAATTGTGTCCGATTGGAACAAGAATTGGTGAAATTAGATCAGATTTCCGCCGTGGGTACAAGAGATCAAGCGGCATATTGAAGTTGGTGCAATCACTGGAACGGAATATGCTCGTATTCGAGATTGCTAGGAATACATGTACACCGAACGCGATGCGTTGACGCACGCGGCAAAGGCTTATTGGAGAGTTTTCGCAAGGTCCCCGAAACGCCAATGCAAACGCCAAACCCATTGTTCGATGCCACGAAGAGAGCACCCAACAAAAGGATAGACGTTCGCGTTGGCGTTTCGCGGGCTTTGCGAAACCTCCCTATTGTTATTTTCTGCCGCACTTCACGCAAGCAAAGGTTTTCAAAGCATAAATCGCGCGCATTGCCCTGTCGCAAGCGATATCGCGTTCGGTTTAGGCCCTATCCCTAGCCTACCTTATCAGCCCACGGTAGCGTATCAAACTAAAGAAGCAGGCGTAGAGACAAATTTCAACGAAATTCAATCGTCCTCATACATATAGGCGAGACATTATCGGGTGGGGCCGGAAAAAAGACAGTGCAGTATCTTTTGCACAATTACTTTTGCAATTTTTTCATGATATTTTTTATATTTGTCATGATATTTTGCACACCATCACTCAGTAAATTGAGGTTTTAGTCAGTACTCCAACATATCCAAAAATAGTGTCATCTGCTGGTGTCGTTTTAATATTTAAGCTTTATCGACCATCTCTCAAAGATGAGAGAACGGTCCAGCATTTTATTTTTAATCCCTCCCCAGTAAAAGACAGTTTGCCTTTCATCTTTGATGTTTTTGCCATAAATTGCTATTAATCATAAAATATGGCTAAGGTCCACTATGGAAGTTGTAAACGTTTACTCAGGTAAAAGAGTGCTGGCCTACCCGATGTACTAAAGTGATAATGGGATGGGTGATAACCATTTCAACGTGTTTGATCTTCCTTCTTGAAATCTGATGATCGTGATGAAACGCAAGGACAACATAAACATACATGTACGTCATCCCTCTCTCTCTCTGTATAGAACGGATTCTTATCATATCGTTTTACATGTAGGGGAGACCGGGGCTGGTTGTAACAGGGGTAGGTTGTAACAGAGCTAATATTTCCTTGAATATCCACTGGGAAGGGCTGAGTTTCCTCACATATATTGACATTGATACCGGCCACCTTTGTACCAAAGGGCATCTGAATGTCCGAATTGACTTTCCAAAAAATCGACAAAAACCGTTTTTAGTACATGAAAGTAAAAAATGACCTGATCGGAAAATCTCTTCTGCTTCACTGCCTGTGCAGTTTTAGAAGATTGTTTGGATACTATTTGAATAATGATGTAAAGCCTGTACAACTGGTCCAGAGTGATAAAGCCCACTTCCACATGCTTTGGTATTGCAGCCCACATTTGACCTGAACTATAGGTGGGGTTGGTTGTAACAAACATGGTAACATCGTCACCCTGCTAAGATATTTGCCTATCTCACTTTTTCAGGTTTTGATAAAATGGCAAAAAACCTAATTGCTTACCTCACCACTTGGAGATAGGCAAAATTAAGGTTTTCATCAATCCTCACCCCTCATCCTATAGACTGTTCAATCGATTATTTTTTGTAAGAAGAACGGATTTGCTGTGTTTAGAAGTTTATTTAGGAGACAAATACCCATGTCGTTTTGACATGAAGAAGTAAAGGGAAATTTGCCATGCTCACTTTATGAGATGTGTTACAACCAACCCCGAAATTTTTTGACGGGGCAGGTGGTACCACTCGACTTTGGACCCATTTTTCAGAGACATGGATAGAGATGGCTAAACTTTGTTTAGTGCACAAGTGACCATTGATATCAAATATTCAAAAGACCAAGCAGGTTATAAATACCTCCTGTAATTAGGGAGTAATCGACCTTAAAAGAAAAAGTGTTACAACCAGCCCCGGTCTCCCCTACTTGCTGACCGAGGCATATCGTCCACTTTTAACAGAAAAAGAAACCACAAAGCCGGATAAAACTTTCAGCGCTACCATTATCAGTCACTTCATCCACGACTCTCAACACTTCTTCGTACCAGTGTGAGAAACGAACAGGTTTCGTCGGTGGATGTGAAAAAAGGCGTACAAGGTCAATGAAAGAACTTTATCAAGTGCAGCTCGTTCTGTAATCGTAGGAGTTAGTTGCACCAGCTGAATCTTTAGGTCGAGGATATTTTGGATGGTTTTCAGATTGAAGAATAAACACGAGATGTCGTTTGAAGAATAACCGTTAAAGCTACCTGCCGCGCTGTGGTGCGGCAGGTATTTTTTGTCACTTTATGCGGCGGGGCAATGGAAATAGGTCAGCTTTAAAATGTGAGTCAACAGCTGGATTATTAATCGAAAGGTTAAAACACAATATTAGGGAGTTTAGGAAATCAAAGATAAACGTTAACTTTACGACAACGTTATTTTTCATACTGCGAATTTACCAGATTATACATGTACATGTACATGCATTTTCGGTACAAACAATAACATTGTCGTTTATTATTTGATTTCTTAAACTCACTATAAACATGGCTGAACGCACGTTTCAAGGGCTCCGAAGTATTATACATGGTGTCTCAAAATTAAAGGAATCAACTCTGGAAGAAGATAATGTAACAATAACCTTATCGACAATATTCAACTTCATCACATTCCTCAACATCCTTACATATTTTAAGAGCGCCAAAATTGCAATTGTTATGGTCACACAGAGGTCTAGCATTGCCGGTGTTACATCTGCCAGTGTTCCTGTGGGGGTTTTTTGTCCCTTTATAGTTTTGGAAACTCAAGCAGATAGATCGACACGTTTCTGGCTGTGCACAGCCAAAAACGCGTTGATCTATCTGCTTGAGCTGCCCTATTTTCAAGTCGCAGCTTATTCCGTCAGACAATAGGAAGGGAACACTCACAGATGGGGAACACTGAAAAACCTTACACCGATCCATCTTCTCTTTGTGATGGTACGTACTCTTTTTAAAAAGGGTACATTATAGGAAGAGTGTCCTTAGCATTGTATTGGAGCGAAATGTTCTCCCAAAGGCAGAGTATGTCCAAGTGAAGAGGAGACGACAAAACAACATGAGACTGCCGTTAGCAGATGACGGTGGTCTTTGAATAGTATTCCTTGAGATATCGTTAGTAGCACATGGATATTGACTGTATGTACATGCGATACTGATCAATATGGAGATGAGAGTCTTTTCCCCACAGCGCTTAGCCTAAGATCCGCCGGAAGACTTTGATGCCAATATACAATGCACTCAGTATGAGAACGACGTAAGATGTGGAGGTCAAATCTCCTCGTGTTTTAAGGGATCTATCTATAGAGTAATTCCCAATTTCGCGGCAAGGCAAGGCGTTTTCCGACGAAGATGTTTTCGAATGCCAAAAGGAACTCAAACGATCGAGGGATTCAAACAATTTAACGTGGCTACCCTCCAAAGCATTGGTTGCTATGCAACATTTTCTTACATACATTTACATGATGGACGCCTCTCATGGGATTTGTCATTTGGCTACTTTCAAATGCGAGGCTGAAAATTGTGATAGCACTATGAAGCCCTCTGTCCCTGGCCGTTTTAATACATCTGTGGGCTATTCTGAGCTGTGCTGTACAGTGTAGCCCAAGAAATACAGATTATCATACTGAATATGAATTACATGTAGTTGCTCGGATCAGAGTGGGTTAAATACTGCGGAACTAAAAAGCTTACAGTTACTTGCCTTCTGGTTACACTGCATTTTAACTTCATTCGTGCTTTAGTAGCATTCCTAAGTAGGCTATCTGGTGCAACGTTCTTGTGTATAAAACGTACATTCACTAGGCTACTGCTTTGACTCACTCACAGAATCTACATGTACATGTACGTTATAAATGCATGCAATTCCACACACAGCTGCGTTCATTTTCTATCACGAAAATTGCCATTTGACAGGGCTAGCATCTTTGGCATTCAACGCCACGCAAATAAAGGATAGAAGATTATGGTTATCGTGTATGATCAAATTATCACGAAAGAACTATCCAAATCCAGCGATTATACCCAATGATGCAACGATACAGCGATGTAGGTACTCGGTCATGTAGNACCTTAGAGATCCAATATTCTATCTACAGCCTCTACATATTTCAAATATCACCAGTGAAAGAGTATCAGGGTATTAGACGCCCAGGGGCACAAACTTCTGGTTCATAAACCCATTACACGGTAGCGTAAGATCTCAATGTGATCGCCGAAAACAAGCTCGATATATTGATAATGGGACTTCAAATCGGCAAGCCGTAATCATGGTAATGTCATTCGACCTTCGATTTCTGTTATAGTTTGACTACCGTTCGTCGAGATTTGGGTGGTTAGATCCGCATGTAAGAACTTAATACAGATAATGCCTTTGTTAGTCATGGTCTCTAGTCTGCTTGTGGCGTATCTCAAGACGTAGCTAAGAAAGACGTTGGGTGGCGCTGCAGTCGGCGGAGTGATTTGGAGTTGCAGCTGATAAAAACTTACGGACTCTTCTAATTTTGTAACGTCTATAATATATCACCGACGACTTCAGATCATCCTTACGAATGCAGCACCGCCAAACGTCTTCCTTAGCAACGACTCGAGATTACCCCGACGACTGCAGCGCCACTATATGTCATAACCGCTCATACGAGATGCTTTAAAATTCCGTATTTCTGTTGTGGCAGATTGGGAAAAAAGATCTCGTTTCGGCGAGTTCCTCCCAACAGCAAGTTATTTCTTGACAACAAGTGACACTTTGATTTTATGCAACACAAAGCAAGACGTGCCCCTAGCCTTTATCAGATGACAACAGCCACATGTCGTAAGACACACCGGCAAGTACACCATCAGCATACCAACCACGTCCTGTCTGACACTACGACTTGGGCTTACATTTTAATCGAGTCATGCCAGGAGACCGCGACTGGATTACCATCTACACCACTCGAATTACTCCGAAACCCTAGTTATCGAAACTTCACGACTGAAGAATTTGAATCTCTAATTCCTACAAAAAGAAACGGTTTGCCAGAAGTTTTGGCAAACTCGTACCTCTGCCGTTTTTGCATCTGATACGCTTATGCTCAATCAGATTACCATTTCAAAGTAGATCTTACTCCTATCGCCAATCCGTTTTACTATCGGCACAGTCTTGTATCACGTTGAGACTTTGAAATGAAGTTCTTATCAAAAGGCTGTGGTATTTTACCCTGCCTTCCGTCAAATACGGTCAGGTGAGAGGTATAACGAAATCTGAATTGCATGTAAAGGGCGGTTTACACTAGGTTGCACCAAGTTGCAAGTTGCAGCAACTTGCAACTTGTTGCAAACTACCTGTGACGGTTTACACATAGAAATATCGATGCAACATCCAGCGTGATCGAGTTGCAACAAGTTGCATGCCCGTTTACACATGCAACTTTTATGAAACTTTTTGGTCTCATCAGGTTTATGCAACAAGTTGCATGAAGTTGCATATGAAAAGTTGCATGTGTAAACGGGCCTTAAGAGAATTAGTCCAGCAAAAATTTCTTGGAGTAGTAGGGTATCATTTTGCAGCAGATCTAGCCTACACTGAAGTATAATATGGTTGGTATCATTGGAGATGCGTCAAAAGAACAAGCTGATGTACAGCAAAGACGTACATGTACCGGTACGTACATTTCCCGCTCGAACCATATACCAAATATAATTCGAATATAATTCGACATAATTACCCTAAGGTAATGAATTTCTGGTAGAATAGAATACTGAATCGTGGTCATTTAACCATCATCAAAGGTTGCAAATATTACTGATCAAGTTTTACCCCC
>NMRB01000751.1:127578-154018 GCA_002633025.1 Notospermus geniculatus | reverse complement strand
ACATGTGTACAAACTTTCAACACGATAGTTCAAACCATTATCAAAATATAGCCCTTTGAAATTTTTCACAAAACGCCCCCTGGAGGCCAAAATAGGAATCCAATCGTGCTCAAAATCGAACTCGACCTAGATCTTAGGCCCATATATAGACCCACCAAAGACCAAAAAGATTCGTCAAAAAATAAAGGCGCTAGAGCGCTAACAAACCAAAAGTTTACGGACGTATCGCCGTACGTACCGCCGTACGTACCGCCGTACGTCCTAACGCACGACAGACCACCACTCAATGACCCCAACCACAGCATAAGCCCTGCTGGGCCTTGCGGCCAAGCGGGCTAAAAATGGGTCAGTAACTCCGAAAAAATGAGCAAATAGATGAGGAAATCATGCCCCCAGATGCTTGGAAATCGTATCCAAGTGGATCTGGAATTCAAAATTTTCTGTCCCAGACCCCCCGTTGTGGATCCGCGCCTTGCGACTCTACTCCGTCAGCCTGACCGGCCCCCCGTATTCCAAAATCCTGGATCCGCCCCTGATAAGGGCATGTGCTGGCATGATGGGTGGAAGAAAGATCGGCAATAACATTGCCCATTTTGAGCCTCATATTGTGCAATAATATTGCGCGTGTATCGGCCGCTTTAGGCAGAGCACTTGTCCAAGGTGACCGCGGTGACCTTACACTAACAGGTGGTGAACAAATTCACCACTACGCTAGACCCGATTTTCATGCACCATTTTCAACACAACAAAACATAATTCACACGTATAGCAACACATTTTTGTACGCAGAAAAAAGGGGAGTTTTCATGGTCCCTTCTAAAATTACCAACCACGCGAAGGTTTTGTGGAAATCCGGCCACTTTGATCAGTGGACCACATTCGCCCATACAGCGGTTTCCATCATGGCCGCCTGAAAAAACACGTAGGCCTATTGGTCCCCTGTCCACTTGCTGTCTCGCAATACAAGTACGAAACACCCGTGTGGAAGGTGGACAGGGCACCAGTCTAGTAATCTTAAAATAGATTTACCGGTCAGTCAGACTACCACAGGCAGTGAATTTATTTCACACCATTTTTGTAACTAATTCAGCCCTTTTATCGTTACCGGTAGGCCTTTATTAACCAAAGTGGACGAACAATGCCTTTAGAGAGGTGGTAGACCGACGTTTAGGCCTAGCCCTATTGTTTGTATTTGAGCCACAACACTCAAATCGGATCCAAACACTCAAATCGTATTCGAGCCAAAGTAACCATTGTCAGTGAAATTGAGGGGTAAACAGAGCCGTGAGAGAACACAGGGTAGGGGACAAAAGATCAAGTTAATCGTTTTGCCTATTGTTATTCGTCGCCAGTGGCCTAGAACCGAGTGGGATCAAATTCAAATACATAGGCCTACTTTGGTACGGTACCACACTGATTATCGGTCTGCGACGTGTGCCCCAGTTTGTAGGCGACATTCGTCCACTACAGCGGATCCCGCCGTGATTTGCGGCGAACGGTGCGTTTTTTTCGGAGCAGTAGGCCTATGCCTGGTCAACTAGGAAGTACATGTATTCAGAATTGTGCCTACCGATTGTGTGTGCAAACATAAAGTCTCCGAAATAATCAGATGTCTTGCAAAATCCACTTCTGAGGCTTTAAAACTGCTTCGACTTCAACCAACTAGCTCACTTACCACTATCTACCGCATGACGCCATATTGGATAATAGAAGGGTTTCCCGAACAAAAATACATGTACATGTAGCTCCTGACGTCATTTAAACACACTGTCAACATGGCAGCCCGTGCCTGTCTGTTCAGCCGAGCGGCAAAGATGGGAACTAGTCTAATCCAAGGATTACCCCTGATCACTGCAACCTGCTGCAACCGATACTGATTGTCAGCCTGGGTGACCGAGACACGTGCGGCATTGATTTATGGCATGGCAGGTGTCAAAAACATCGTTCAACGCCGAGGTGTGGCACTGATTGATGTGACGTTGGTGGAAAAAATGCCGAGACGAGGATGGCAGGCAGTCTAGACAGTGCCCACTCAGACATCCAATTAAAATTGACCATCACTGCAGCTATATTTAGGTACTTTCAGACGGGCAGGCGCCAGGAGACTGGTGTGGCATTGATTGACGTGACCTAGATGGCCGCGTGGCCCACGCACCTGTTGTTTTTGAGGCGGGAACGACGGGCTGAGCGGCAACGTATTGGTCGTCAGGCACCCGTTCGTGAACACGTGCTACTCATTAACCCTTTGCTGACCTTTGCACACGACTCACCAGGGGCCTGCTTCATAAAACGACTTTAAGCTAATGGTACCATTAACTTCAATGCATTTTCCATTTGGTTAAAGGTACCTTTAGCTTAAAGTCACTTTATGAAACAGACCTGCAGGGCTTTAGATTACAAGCTTCATACAGCGGTATCTGTAACAGATGTTTACTTAAATATCATATCTCGCTTCATCGCCGCATTGGTCACCGACGATCTTTTGGCGGGAAAACTGGACGTGAATCACTAATGTGTGCAGGGCACAGTGTGTGCATGAGTCATCAAGTTAGCACTAGATGGCGACACTTCTACTTTTCACAGGGTGTACCAATAAGAACAACACATGTTTGGAAGATTTTTCTGCAGTGTGTGTCAATAACTCACTAAGCAATAATCAAGTGGAAGGATACTTTTCCACAGAGTGAATCAATAACAATACTACATGTATGGAATATTATTAAACAGGAGGTATCAGTAACAAAGACATTTCATTGCCCCAGAAGGGGTCCAAACCACACGCTTTTAAGCCCATTGTTACAACAGAAGGCGCGCCAAAAGGGTGAGGTCCCCCCCCCCCCAACACTTTTAGGCCTCACTTGTTCGAATAATGGTCAGTTAAGGCCCGGTCACACTTGTGCATATATCAAGTCCTTATGGGTTCCTTATTAAAAAATTTCAATACGCAGCGGTACGCTGAAAATTTCGAAATTTTTCGATTACTTTGATTTATGTGCGACGCACATCTGGCGTGAAAGTAACGAATTCAGCGCACCCACTGAGTATGAGGTGCGTGCGATTTGCGGGTGCAGTGCGAAACACTACCCCGTACCCGGGATGTACGGCAAGTACGCTATCTGTGCGCTACCTGTGTGTTTCTCGTACGTTACAAATAAATAAAATGCGCTGCGTGTCCTGCAGTGCGAAAATTCGTCAATACGTTGGCATTCGCTATGAGTTCGTGCAGCGTGCGTTGTATCTGCGCTGCAAGTATGCTGTGTATACGTCCAATATACGTGGCTTATTCGCTGAGAGGTAAGCGTGACGGGTTAACGTACCGCGTACGAAGCGCTTATCTCCCACGAACACATGGCGTACTCGTACCNACGACGAGTTTACGATCAGTTGGCGACTTGTTCACGACGGGTTTGCGACTAGTTGACGACGAAAAATCGTGGCAGGTGGATCAGCATTCACGATTCGTTCACGACGGGTTTGCGACTCGTTCACGACTGAAATTTGTTGACGACTAGTTTGCGACGAGTTTACGACGAGATCAAACATGTTTGATTTGGTCGCAAACTAGTCGTCAACTCGTCGTAAAGTTTGCTCTGTAGCAGTACGTATTTTTTCGGTGGATCAGCTTCAATGTCACGTCATTTCTTTACGATCAGTTTGCGACTAGTTGACGACGAGTTGACGACTTGTTCACGACTGCCGTCGTGAACAAGTCGCCAACTGATCGTAAACTCGTCGTCAAGTCAGTGGATCACCCGCATATCTCATCAGCCCACGGTAGCGTATCAAACTAAAGAAGCAGGCGTAGAGACAAATTTCAACGAAATTCAACCGTCCTCATACATATAGGCGAGACATTATCGGGTGGGGCAGAAAAAAAGACAGTGCAGTATCTTTTGCACAATTACTTTTGCAATTTTTTCATGATATTTTTTATATTTGTCATGATATTTTGCACACCATCACTCAGTAAATTGAGGTTTTAGTCAGTACTCCAACATATCTAAAAATAGTGCCATCTGCTGGTGTCATTTATTTAAGCTTTATGTCAGGCATTTTATTTTTAATCCCTCCCCAGTAAAAGACAGTTTGCCTTTCATCTTTGATGTTCTTGCCATAAATTGCTATTAATCATAAAATATGGCTAAGGTCCACTATATGGAAGTTGTAAACGTTATACTCAGGTAAAAGAGTGCTGGCCTACCCGATGTACTAAAGTGATAATGGGATGGGTGATAACCATTTCAACGTGTTTGATCTTCCTTCTTGAAATCTGATGATCGTGATGAAACGCAAGGACACCAAACATACATGTACGTCATCCCTCTCTCTCTGTATAGAGCCGATTCTTATCATATCGTTTTACATGTACATGTACGTACGTACTCGCTGACCGAGGCAATATCGTCCACTTTTAACAGAAAAAGAAACCACAAAGCCGGATAAAACTTTCAGCGCTACCATTATCAGTCACTTCATCCACAACTCTCAACACTTCTTCGTACCAGTGTGAGAAACGAACAGGTTTCGTCGGTCGATGTGAAAAAAGGCGTACAAGGTCGATGAAAGAACTTCATCAAGTGCAGCTCTTCTGTAATCGTAGGAGTTAGTTCTCCAGCTGAATCTTTAGGTCGAGGATATTTTGGAAGGTGTTCCGCAGATTGAAGATGCACGAGATGTCGTTTGAAGATTAACCGGGGCGTTTGTATACTTAATCTACCCGCCGCGCTGTGGTGCAGCAGGTATTTTTGTCACTTTATGCGGTGGGGCAATGGAAATAGGTCAGCTTTAATATGAAACTCAACATCTGGATTATTAATCAAAAGGTTAAAACACAATATTACAATATTATATACATGGCTGAACGCACTTTTCAAGGGCTCAGGGTCCATATTCATAAACATACTTAAGTCAAAGTATGATACTTATCTTTTGTGTTGAACAAAGGATAAGTGTCACACTTAGACTTAAGTAGTTAGAATTATTCCGTCAGACAATAGGAAGGGAACACTCACAGATGGGGAACACTGAAAAACCTTACACCGATCCATCTTCTCTTTGTGATGGTACGTACTCTTTTTAAAAAGGGTACATTATAGGAAGAGTGTCCTTAGCATTGTATTGGAGCGAAATGTTCTGCCAAAGGCAGAGTATCCCCGAGTGACGAGAAGACGACAAAACAACATGAGACTGCCGTTAGCAGATGACGGTGGTCTTTGAATAGTATTCCTTGAGATATCGTTAGTAGCACATATTGACTGTATGTACATGCGATACTGATCAATATGGAGATGAGAGTCTTTTCCCCACAGCGCTTAGCCTAAGATCCGCCGGAAGACTTTGATGCCAATATCCATGCACTCAGTATGAGAACGACGTAAATGATGTGGAGGTCAAAACTCCTCGTGTTTTAAAGGATCTATAGAGTAATTCCCAATTTCGCGACAAGGCAAGGCGTTTTCCGACGAAGACGTTTTCGAATGCCAAAAGGAACTCAAAACGATCGAGGGATTCAAACAATTTAACGTGGCTACCCTCCAAAGCATTGGTTGCTATGCAACATTTTCTTACATACATGATGGACGCCTCTCATGGGATTTGGCTACTTTCAAATGCGAGGCTGAAAATTGTGATAGCACCAAGAAGCCCTCTGTCCCTGGCCGTTTTAATACATCTGTAGGCTATTCTGAGCTGTGCTGTACAGTGTAGCCCAAGAAATACAGATTATTTATCATATTGAATATGAATTAGTTGCTCGGATCAGAGTGGGTTAAATGCTGCGGAACTAAAAAGCGTTGCCATCTAGTTACACCAGTTTAAACTTCATTCGTGCTTTAGTAGCATTCCTAAGTAGGCTATCTGGTGCAACGTTCTTGTGTATAAAATGTACATTCACTAGGCTACTGCTTTGACTCACTCACAGAATCTACATGTACATGTACATGTACGTTATAAATGCACGCAATTCCAAACACTGCTGCGTTCATTTTCTATCATGAAGAAAATTGCCATTCGACAGGGCTAGCATTTTTGGTATTCAACGCCACGCAAATAAAGGATAGAAGATTATGGTTATCGTATGATCAAATTATCACGAAAGAACTATCCAAATCCAGCGATTATACCCAATGATGCAACGATACAGCGATGTAGGTACTCGGTCATGTAGAGTAGTTGCTTCAGGGTAACTTGTTGACAGAGAACGATATTTTTTAGACGGAATAAAAATCTTCTTTTGACGGTGTTTACAAGATGTTCACGGGCAAGCCGCAGGTGGGCGAAATCATCATTACGTATCATCTTGATCTGAGTAAAAAAAACGGCATAGGCTACCGTTTGACAGCTTGTCTTGCCGCGAGCGAGTGAAACCCATTAGAAAGAGTCTGCGCCGCTCGAAGCGATATTTATTGACGAGAACTGGGTCAATCAAATCGTGTCCTCTAACGTTAGCTCTGATGACAGACAACGCACTAAAATGTATTTTATACCTTTCCTAGTCTAGATCGAGACAGAATTTTCGTAGTTGCCAAAACGGCAGCAGCTCCCTTATTGGTCTTTCACATTGATAAGAACCACATGAAATTGCCTTAGCTGCCATTTTATGGATGTTGATTTCACCCCTCTTAATTTTCATTTCATCGCCATCACGTTGGCTCTGCGACACTGGTGGAAAAACTTCATCAGTAGCTTTCCTCGGAGGATTTTTTTAACTGGTAAAAAAGCGATAACGCTAAAAGAATAGGGAGGTTTCGCAAGCGCCCGGTCAGGCCCAACGACGACGTTTATCTATTGTGTGGGTATACCCAAACAATAGATATAAACGTCGTCGTATGGCCTAACCGGGCGCTTGCGAAACCTCCCTAATATCAGAACACAACACATGTTGGCCTACATGTAGTTACATTATCAATGATCCCCCTACGCTCTCGGGAACAGTCAACGGTGTCTTCTCAACATCTATCGATAAATTTCCCTCCTAGAAACATGGGCAATTCTACAAACAAATTGAGTAAGGAAAAAGGTAATGGAAGGAAAACAAATCATCACCGCGTCAATATTCATCCGAAGACCATCGATATCTCTTATTTTGTCCAATCACGAAGGGTTATGACACATTCTGCGGGGTTAATTTCCACTTTCTCTAATGCTGCATCTCTGTCCTGCCGTGCTCGTTCGTCAAGTAACGAAAACAATCAATTACAACTTTAAAAAGATACCATCAATTCTTGATATGGTTTGACAAAGAATAATGTGCTTATCCAAGAGTTCATGCCATCTAATCTAGGCTTTGGAGACAGCAATGATGAAGATACAAAAAGGATATCTTCACCAGACGCATCATCAGCAATTCATCATATAATGTCGTATTGGCTAATTTTTTTCTCTTGGTTATTTGCCATAGATCTTATTTATTAAGCTTGCAAATCAGTACACTAAATTGAGTCTTGGATATTCGATTAGGTCCCTATTTATCGTTTGTCTCAAACTGAGTTATGGGTTTCGTAATTTGGGAGGTAATGTAGGGTTTCAGGATGAAACCAAATAATTTGTCCCTTCCTCTTCCTCGCATGTCAAAGAATGATTTGGTCCCTTCCTGTTCCTGTCAGTTACGTAATTTGTCCCTTCCTGTGCTTTACTTATATCAGCTAAATACTTCTCCGCTCGTTCATCTCATGCATGGAGGGCCATAAAGGATTCGGAATCCTTTAAGATGCTGGCTGAATATTTTTTCCATCGGGAACCTTACACTTCCCCCTGGTGTACCCTGCTTATACCACCAGCTAATCTACGTGACTGTGCAAAAGAATATGTTCAAAGCATAATAGCCTCCATAATTCGCCAAATCTTCGCCACATCCCAGACGGAGAATGGTCAATAAAAGCAACTCGCCTGAGGTCCTCGTTTGTCCTTGCCAATGTCTCTAATTGAACATGTTTTATTCATTAACTATTCTTCAAACTTGGCTAATGATAACGGACGAAGCCTTTCAGCCATTTTGAGCTCAGCGGCAATCCACTCTAGTCACTGATGGTTATGACGTAGCGGGGGTGGATCAGCAGGTCCACTGGCCAGGGTTCTGTGACTGAAAGAGGAAACGTACATTATAGAAAGGCAGTCGAACATAAATCGCCTGTAAAGCTTTGAGCAGCTCATTCTGTTGCAACAAGGTGTGAATGCATAGATAATCTCAATCGTATTCTGCCGGCAGATTTGAAAGGCGCACGGTGTGCGAATGTGACTGCCGACGTAGCCACCTAGCGGCAGCAACATGAACTACAAAAAGCCATTAAAAAATGAGCGGAGTAAATCGGTTCCATTCGCCGACATCGTAGTTGGGTTGGAGAGTGGCGCGGTGGCGCCGGCTGTCGAGAAAAAGTGGCAATACCAGGCTCCTTTAAAACTAAATCGGATTTTTTTCTCTTTGCAGGTGTGCTTTCCTTTGGGTGCCCTCCAAGATTTTCAACTGAATATGGCATATGTCTTCGTGATATACCTCTGGGCGATCTTGCCCAGTTTCTTGATAAGGTTCTCACGGAGATGCGACAGAAAAACTTTGGGACATACTGTAGGTAAGAACGCGAACCGTGAATAATGTGCTATAATCAGCATCTTTCGCGCAGGCAGCATATTTACTCGACGACAAAATAATTTTATTTAAAGACTTTATCAAGACAGAAGATCATGTGCTAGGTTTTTTTCCAACTTTTCCAACTTTACTGCTAAATTGGCAAATAGCTGTTAATACTTTTTATTTACAGCAATTATTCATTGTTGCCTTTAATCTATGGTTTCTAATGTCTGGTATTCCAACGAATTATTTTGTCGCAACTAAAAAAACTATGTTGATGTAAAACGAGATGTTGATTAAACGTTGTGTCGGTTTTTAACTCGAAAATGAAAAGGCGTTTCTTTTAACGCGTTTGCTTCGCATCTAATTCATTTCATGTTTAGAACAACTAGATACTTAAAGGGGCAGGGTATGCGATCTCTTACATTATTTGTCTGCGGTATTTTGAATGCCGACGTATAGAGGGAGTCACCTAGCGGCAGCAATAAGAGCGAGCGCTAAGACTCACTTATGATCTCAGGACGTCTGCTTCTGTAAAGCGGGTGATCCACTGTGGTGATTTTCGCTTGAGACGGGGTTGCGTTCCCTTGCGATTACCATATATGGACTTCCGATTGCCATATACATGTAAGGTAACCGCAAGGGAACGCAACCCCGTCTCAAGCCAAATTCGCAACAGTGGCTCACCCGCTTAAAGCGAATCGAAAGCGAAAAAAATTGATTTAGAAATAGAATTTGAAAGGGGACGAATTTTCAGGAAAAAATGTAAACAAACTTCTCCAGAATGTCAACAAAGAAATTTTCGTGCATTTTGATTGGCTGAATTTTGTGTTTACAAACACCAGCCAAATGTAAACAAAATCCGCTATCGATTCGCTTTAACATCACGGTACACGTATTGGACTGGAAGCTCTTCAGGATGAGTTCCAATTGTGATTTAAATTAAATTTCATTTCTGTTGGAATGTACGAACCTACAATGTAAACGGAGATGGCTAAAAGGATTGTATTTGTATTAGATTCTTCTGTCAGGAACGTCAGGGCCGAAGCTAAATGAATCGCAGTATGGATTTTTTTCCGGCACGATTTTTGTAAGCCACAAAAAACTGAGTGGTGGTGTCGATACCTGTCCAATACATCCCTTCGACTTCCACGACTTCCATCCATTAGACAGAAGATATGGATAAGTTACCGATATCGACCCTCGCCTACATATTGACGAGTGGGTAGGCAAAACACTTCCCGAAAATCGACCGTGTCGGCAATGTGCTTTTTCGGGGGATGTAAACATATACCCCGAAAGAATCACATATTGCTGTAGGTCATTGCAGTCATTGTCTCATAACCGATTCTCAGGCGTATTCCACTACTCTCCTTCACTGAATTCCCTAATCACTATGTAGTACAGGGTGGTTAATTTTAAGTCCATTTATCCCAACTTGGCAATCCAAGTATCATATCATATCTCACCATGGCAAGTTTATCAATGCCCGTCGTCAAAAAACTTCCTTTCAATTTGGCTGGAGTCCTCAATACCCTTATTTATATAATTGTACAAGGATATAGTACCAGAAGACCTGACGGAACAGATCAGGAGACGGTGATGAAAGTTCAGAACTTCCTAGTATCGAGAACAAGCATGAGCATGATTGGGGCCTACATGTACGTACATACATATATCTGTAACTGTACGAATTGTTCTCAAAAAAATTTCCACCATCACCAGCGAGCCCCGGTAGCATCGTTGGGTGGACTGCTTGTTCTTACGCTGACGCTGCGGGTTCTATACCCGAATCTCCCCAGTTTTTTATCATGTCTTCATTGTTCTCGGAAAATGCGGGTTTTTTTCATTTTTGCACAACTGCTGAACTCTTGAACATGATTATGGCCAATATACATGTATCTGTTAATAAGAAATCCCTAATGTCAAGAAATACTTTATATTGGACAATAAATCAGCGATACCCAAGCGATTTAGCGTTGCCAATGTCGATGGTTTACGATCGTTTCGCTGAGTCTCTAATACCATCGCCGACGCAGGCGAAGTTTAATATTTGGGGTCCTTTATAACAAGATTCAGGGCAGCAGACGACACCCATTTGTCATCCGATGATGTTATTCCTTCATATCCGAGTTCCAATTTACTGATGAAAGAGAGATATTTGTAGTTCAAGCGGTGTGTGGATGTGTCGAGCACATAAAACAATAAATTGTGAAGAACGAGTGTAGCGTTTGTCAGTCGGCGAAGAAAAAAGTTTAACTTCATCACCGAAAAAAAGTGACGGATATTTCTTTAAAACTTTCTTAAGCAGGGAGAACAAAATGTCACGGAGAGCTCATGTTAATTAATTATGGTTCAATCTCGACGGGATCTGGTACGACATGGCGAGAATGGAAAATAGATCATGTGACATTACAATTTTATCTGATTTATCGCATACTTTTGGCGTTATTACTGCAGGACCCCTACTTTGTTTCGCCTTTTTGATGACCCTGAAATTCTTCCCTCTGCATGGAGGCAAATATTTAAACATGGGATAAAATATTGAGTTTCAAAATTGTTTTAGAATCACAACCGTAAATGGGGAGCGCCAATTGGTCACGTGATGACTACTGATAGAGCAGACGAGACACCTAGCGTTGACCTATGCCCATTGTTCGAGAGATGCGGTTCACCAAGCACGGCCAATCACACCTTGATTCGTCATGAATAATAGGTGGCATTGGTGTACTATCAGTTCAAAACCACGCGTATATTCTCGCGTGGTCTGCGTGATCGGGGTTCCCTATTTGATGAGAACACGACATAAAGGGCAATGATGAATATCATCCATCTAATGATGGACGATGCAAAGAAAACACCCAACTGCCATAAGCCGGAGGCCCCAGAGGCCATATTCATAAAACTACTTAGGTCTAAGTGTGACACGTATCCTTTGTTAATCACAAAAGATAAGTATCATAGTTTGACTTAAGCATGTTTATGAATATGGACCCAGATCTTTTTTTCACCGACATGATCGAGGTGGAACGGATCATCGAATCCTCCATTTTGCTGTTTTGAGCGTGTTTTGTAATCTCGATTTTCGTTGGTTGCTGCGTGCATAACTAATTAATTCGGCGCGCTATCTGAAACAAAGTGACTGCACAGAGACACGGGCTCGCCGAGTAGTCACTGCCTAAATATTAACCCTGATAAATTCAAATTCTTCTCTTGTCCGGAAAAGATAAAGAAGCGTGTTGGTAAAACTTCAAAGACTTTCTCAAGACATTAATATGGTTAACGTGGCGAGTGACCACTTTCTCCCTGTTTATGGAACATGACATATAAACAGCTTTCACGCCACGGCTGATTAACCGGACATGTGATGTGTACATAACTACAAGGCATCCTTGATTTAAGATTCCCCGCATGCCTGCGATAGCTAATTCAATAACTGAGGATTGGTCAGTCAGCCATTTCGTTTATTCCCGAAGATGCGGTCACATGTGGATAAGTTGTATTAATTTCCATCCGCGGCTATGTTGGTTGATCCTTGCGGACAGGTTGATTGAGTGTTGTTTGTGTAGGCCTATATCCAATCTGAGCGAATTGGTCACGAATCGAATAGACGAATCATCTGATGAAGTCATAGGAAGAAAACCGATGAGAGAGTAGGATTGGACCATGAATACAACGAAAGAACAGCCATAGACTGTCGAGTTTGCAAAAATCAAGTAGCCTACACTCCTTTCTTTACACACTCCTCCTTTTTCAACGTTTACAATTTTTCTCCATTTGTCGTGACATTTTCCACATTATACCACACAATTAATTGGGGCATGTAGTGCGAATTTCAGCATATCCAAAAATATCGCAGTTTTTTTAAATGGCTTGTTTCTCGACCATTTTCTTCAAGTGAATCGTATAAATTAAGTGTGCTCCAACTTCCAATATGGCCGCCTGGTGGCCATATTGAAAGTCAGGCATTTTATTTTTCAACATTTATTTCCAATTCGTCGCCAGTTAAAGACGCTTCCACATGTACATGTTCTTACATATTTGATATTTTTGCTGTAAATTGCTTTGTAGCAGAAGGCACCAAATACCATTGCCCCACTCTGAAAACCGTAGAAGTTACAGTCAGGCCAATAGTGGACTCCGTTACTTTTTTACATAATTCGGATCGTTTTTTTCGATGTTGCTCTTAATTTCATTTGCAGCGGCATCAGTTGAGTTTACTTGAATCAGCCCACTAACTGACAGACAATTTGAGAAAAAAAAACTGATTTGCTAAAAAAGATACCAAATAAATCAGCGCAGTCACTTTGATTTAATGAATTTCCTGATTTTAATTGCCCTTGTGGCTCGACTGTCACCAAGCACCGCCTAACTCAATGAGCCTCTTGGGATTGATTNAGTGTTCTATACTAAAACACAAGTTGCTCAAAAACATGTAGAAAGTGTTTATTAAGTGTAACATGGCTGTAAACATGTAGACATGTTTTTGATATTAAACACATGAGTGTTTATAAAATAAACATCAGGTGTTATCCAATAAAACACCTTTAGTGCTAGGAAATAAAACACGTGATAGGTGTTTAAAAAGTGTAACAAGTACGTGTTTTTTTCATGTGTTTTAAACTAAAACACTTGGGTTTAGAGTGTAACTGGGGATTGGTCAGTCAGCCATTTCGTTTATTCCCGACGATGCGGTCACATGTGGATAAGTTGTATTAATTTCCATCCGCGGCTATGTTGGTTGATCCTTGCGGACAGGTTGATTGAGTGTTGTTTGTGTATATCCAATCTGAGCGAATTGGTCACGAATCGAATGGACGAATCATCTGATGAAGTCATAGGAAGAAAAACGATGAGAGAGTAGGATTGGACCATGAATACAACGAAAGAACAGACGTAGACAGTCGAGTTTGCAAAAATCGAGTAGCCTACACTCCTTTCTTTACACACTGCTCCTTTTACAACGTTTACAATTTTTCTCCATTTGTCGTGACATTTTCCACATTATAGCCTACCACGCAATTAATTGGGGCATGTAGTGCGAATTTCAGCATATCCAAAAATATCGCAGTTTTTTTAAATGGCTTGTTTTTCGACCATTTTCTTCAAGTGAATCGTATAAATTAAGTGTGCTCCAACTTCCAATATGGCCGCCTGGTGGCCATATTGCCGCCTGGTGGCCATATTGAAAGTCAGGCATTTTATTTTTCAACATTTATTTCCAATTCGTCGCCAGTTAAAGACGGTTCCACATGTACATGTTCTTACATATTTGATATTTTTGCTGTAAATTGCTTTGTAGCATAAGGCACCAAATATCATTGCCCCACTCTGAAAACTGTAGATGTTACAGTCAGGCCAATAGTGGACTCCGTTACTTTTTTACATAATTCGGATCGTTTTTTTCGATGTTGCTCTTAATTTCATTTGCAGCGGCATCAGTTGAGTTTTCTTGAATCAGCCAACTAACTGACAGACGATTTGAAAAAAAACTGATTTGCTAAAAAAGATTCCAAATAAATCAGCGCAGTCACTTTGATTTAATGAATTTCCTGATTTTAATTGCCCTTGTGGCTCGACTGTCACCAAGCACCGCCTAACTCAATGAGCCTCTTGGGATTGATTATTAGCTAAACGGCCTGATGAAGCCCGATGGGAATTTCTGTTTGATAAAATCTTTAAGATAAAGCTTGGAAAGTAGAGCTAAGGCGGCAATTACATAGAGCTACACGGTATATGCACATGCCGATTAACAATGGCTCCACCAGGGTTCGCGACCGTGAAGCGATTAGAGAGTTTTCGCAAAGCCCCCGAAACGCAAACGCGAACGCCAATCCCATTGTTCGATGCCACGAGGAGAGCACCGAACAAAAGGATAGACGTTTGCGTTGGCGTTTCGGGGGCTTTGCGAAACTCGCTAATGTTAATCGGCGTGCCCGTATGCCGTGTAGCTCTATATAATTGCAGCCTAATGGAGATACAGCCACAAACATTGAAACGTTTCGTCTAATTTCCAGGAACTACACTCGTATAATCGCCTGTACGACGAGCGTACTTCAGATGTGTCCGGACAGACTACCTCACCACGAACGCTACTTCAACGTAGCCAGCAGAGTAATGAACTTGATCTGCGAGGGCAAAACTGGCGGTGAGTTGTCAAGTATAGCGCCTTCAAACTGTCAGCAGCACACAGAGTTGCAACTGTCAGTACCATACGTTCTCGATTTGGAGAGACTGTCGAACCGAAGGAATCGATTCCACGCAAAGTGTTTTGGAAGCATAATTTGATCGCCGGGGCGTGTTTTAAGAATCTTCCGCCTCCACCAAGAAGCTACCGTCCTTGGTTGCACCTGTCATTTAAAGGAGCACGGTATTGGATCTCAAATGCGTTATTTGACTGCTGACGTAGAGGGCGCCACCTAGCGACAGCAGAACGAACTACAAAAATGCATCACGAAATGTACGTAGTAAATTGCGTCATTCGCCGACAACGTAGTTAGTCCCTGGGTTGGAGAGTGGCGCGGTGGCGCCGGCTGTCGAGAAAAAGTGGCAACACCGTGCTCCTTTAACACCTCTGAAAATCGTCTGGTTCTTTGAAATCGTCTGATAATTATTGGGGAATCTGAATGACGTATCACCTCTGTCAACAGCAGCATCAAACAGCAGGTTGCCGGGCAACTGTTGCTTCTCTTTGCCATTATTAATTCGAAATTGGAAGTTCGGCAGCTGAATACCGTTGGTTGCATGACAGATAGGGATTAAAATGCCGTCCTAATGAATTTTAAAAGGCAGTTATGGCAAGATGAAAATTCGAATTCAAAGTAATTTTTCTGCTTAGTAAAGAACGGTATCCACTGCGATATACTTGTAAGTTGAACTAAAAAGAATACTAGTACGTTGTATTGTTGTTCATGCATGCACATGTACATGTACATGTACATGTACATGCATGTACTTGGACGGAATCAGCTGAAAACCTTTTTACATGAGGCTGCGAATACATAGAGTTTCACGGTGAATACGCCGGTTCATAAAAGGCTTCACAGAGGGTGGGCGACCGTGAAACCATTGCTAACCGGCGTGTCCGTATATCGTGTAGCTCTATGTAATCGCCGCCTTTTAACTACCTATTCGTAAATCGCCCGATTTCATCTCTCTCACAAGCACATTGTGAAGATGCAGCCAAATTTCGGACAAATGCAGACAAATTAGATCCCATATGCCTTTCGACACTGTAGGCCTACAAGCATGGCGAGATGATAATTATTTTTTTTGCTGTCAAACAGGTTGGTATTCAAACAACATCATGTGCATTGTTACCCAACGATACGGCCTGCTTTCACAGAGATGCGATCGACTTTTCAACTTGGCGAAGTTGTACAGATCAGAGACAGGCCCTTGCAGGTTGGTAGGCATTTCTTTCGTTGATGAAATACGCTTGAGGGCTTTTATATTGCTCACAGGCTAATTACGTCCACATATACATGCACAGTAAATGGTCCATTGGTCATTATGCGTCGGAATTTGAAGCAGATAAAGAAAAGGTTTATGAAAAAGTAAAGAGAAACAAACTAAAAATGAACGGATTAACCAGTTTTGGTTGCATATTTTGGGAGCCTGGCGCGTTTTGTGTAGAGACATCGGAAATTCATGTTACGAAATGTACACTTTTCACTTTTAGTTAGGACCGAAAGGGTTAAGCGGCGAAAAAGTTCTCTGTCGCAAAATTACTGTGATCACTCTTTATCCATCCTGGCCATCTTCCGACCACTTTTGAAGCAAAAAATCGTTCTTGCTTAAAAGCAAAACCACAACAATGTAACCTGATATTGCAAGTTAGTAAAAATTCTCTTAATTTGTATAAATGTACCGGCTGGAAGTACATGTATTCATAAATGTTTTTCAAACAAATTTGGCAGGTTAAATCAAGAACTCTTCCAGTGCAAGGATCGGCTTCTGCGGTCCGCCTGCGGTAGCGATTCGGCAGCCGTCGCCTTTGAATTGAACAAGATCGTGTTCGAAAAATCACTGCTTCCAACGCCTCAAAAATGTGACATCACCCTCAGGAAGATAAAAGAACCTTTTAAAGGTAGGGTGTTTGCCTATTTTCAAAACTAACGACCCCGCCCTCTTATTGTTAGTACTATGAAGCCTCTTGTAACAATTTGTTCTCTTTTCAAGGATTTTCCTACACACCATCATGCATCCCGAGCTTCCCAAACCGCCTCGCCTACTGTGACGAGCTCTTTCGACAACGTACACCCCGAGTTTATCGGCTGATACCGGTCATAGTAAGAGGTGATCGAAATAAAGTGGACACGATGTGCAAGTACGTAAACTACATGTACATGTATATGGTTACCCCACTAGTTCAACGTACCACGACATTCCTATCATTTTTTAAATATACATGTGCACTCAAAATGGTGGACCAGACCTGTCTCGAGCTGGCGGAGCGCCACGGGGGTCGAGGCAGCAGAGACGAAAACTAAACTCAGTACACATGGTACAAGCATAAATGGCAATAACGGTTCGCTGGTGTTAGGCCTAGGGGCATCGTGAATATCAGTCAGCGCCATTTTCGATGACCAGAGGTACATGTACCAGGCTTGCATAAAGCGGCATGCTGTGTTTATTTTGGTGACCTACATGTAGTTCATCCATTACACACGATCGATGTACACCGACTGTTCGACAAGACTGTTCGAATGATCTTAGTTATCAATTAGGCATGGAAACTGTTGCTACACATAAAAGAATGAGTTGAAGTATGGCACCGTACCAGATTAAGGGTTAGTAATGGTATCACAGTGCATCGAACTTCTCAAGTGAGGAAAAGGATGGCGGCCATTTTTACTGAAGCATAGTGTGCCGCTGAGATCATGTGATTCAGTATGACCAATCAGAAGACGTCCTCAAAAATAGCCTCGAAAATTTCTCAAAAAATCATACAAAAAATTCGGAACCAGTGAAATAATTCAAATTTCTTTATTCGGCACACGCTTTGACCTCAAATGATTTGAATATGCATCAATAGTCAACAGATTACATGAGACGAAAAGGGCAAAAAGATTGAAAAATGCTAAAAGTTTGATAATTTTAGTGGTGAGAATGCCTTAAGGCCAGCTCAACAATAGCATTCTGTATGAGCAAACGCAACCGTCACCATGCTTAGACAGCAAAGTAAAGGTCTGTTATCAGTATTCCTTGCTGGTCACCGATTTCCCCAAGGATCGTGAGAGTGAAGAACGACCACACAATCGGATGTCTTTATCAAAGCAACGTTACTGTGTACTGACGACGGAAACCGCTGAATGTGTTCACCGCTTTTTGTTTCCAGGGCCGAAAGAGATTACAGAAGCTGTTCAGTGAACGTCGTAGCCAACTGCCCGCGTTTGGCAAGATACATTGAAGAGACGTTCCAGTGGAGACTTCCCCATGAGATGGCGCGGTATGTCTGCAGTGTTACTAATGGTAAGGCGAACATCCAAAGGAGGTTCCACGGTGACGTCACATCACGTGATCACACATTATGTTATAGACTCGTGCGTGAGCTTGAAGCCGGCAGAAACATGGCGAGCTCCTTCGTGCACAGATCAGCGAGCAGCTCAAACAATTTCAAATCAACCTTAGTCATGTGGCTTTATTGCATTGTCCCTTACATCAATGATAATAAAGAGCTCTTCCATCATATTTGGCTCAATATGAAAGCCGAATTATGCGAAATATATGTAAAGCAACCTATAATGAAGGTCATTTTCAAAGTCACTAAACAGTATCATAATGAGGGGCTCCAAGGGGCTCTTTGGTGTTTTTGGCTTCATTTGCATATATTCTTATTGTTCTAAGCGGCGGGAATGCCCTTCCATTCTTAAAATGATGACAAAGCACATTTTCCCAACACAGGCAAATGGGGATTGACGTGAGACTAGCATGATCAAACTGTTGAAATTTCAGTAAATCGCCAAGAATAACTCAAATTTATTACGGCAATGGTAAATTGTATATTCATCCTCAAAGGCCATTTGGGTTATTTTCGTACATTTTGATGAGTATGATGATATTTTTGGTGTGAATTTCGCGCATAACTTCACGTGGTGTTGTTTACATTGACCGCAGCCATCTTGAAATAAGAGTGACGTCACCGTGGAACCTCCTTTGGCGAACATCTAACGTTTGCGTTCAATCTGAGCCGGGCATATGATTCACATTGGAATCTTGTACTGTCGCGCCTAGAATATCGCAATGGACTAATGTCCTTCTATCAACAAACCTTGTGCAAAATAATTAAATTACTTGCACGTGTTTCTTATAACTTTGTTCAAAATGTGTTGTTCCATCGATAGTCATGAATTTGACGGACATAAAAAATTTGGCTGGTGTTATTTGGCGAGCCGCTCTCTGTGCAACCATCCATCATGTTCTTAGATGGCGAGCTGCTCTCTGAGCAGATTTGTGTTGCGCAGTTGCACAGCGAGCCGGATGGATGTGCAGTGAACAGATTCAGCCTTGCTCAGCGAGCTGATGGTCCTCATTAATTATTCATGAGGACGTGTTGGCGAGTGGCCCTCTCTGCTGACACTATTAACAATGATGCTACATATACGAATAATTTCTAAATTACGAAAGTCCATATTTCAGCAGATTACATATTTGTTCCGTGGATTTAGAGTATTTACAGAAAAAAGAAAAGGCCAAGAGAAAAAAAGGAGACAGGAAAAGTGGTGAAAAAGTTGCCCCGGGCGGGAGTCGAACCGGGGACCTAACGTTTATTAGCCACACGCTCTAGCTACTGAGCTACGGAGACAGCTGGTAGTGCCGCGGTTTCATTGGCCAATGTTGAGCGGTGGTTATGACTATTCATCGTTTGCTTGCCATCTAAGACCAATTTCTGTGTTTGGAAAGCATTTTGCTTGTCAAATAACAACTCCAATATTCATGTTTCTTTTAAAATCAACAAAACTAGGCCAAAAACTGGCATAAACCGGAGGCCTCAGCTCTTTTTTCACCGATATTTGATCGAAGTGGAAGGGCGACCATTCGAATCCGCCATTTTGCTGTTTTGTAATCTCGATTTTCATTGGTCGCTGCGGTGCATAACTAATTACTCGGGCGCGCTGTCCAAGCTGAAACGAGGTAACTGCACAGAGAGCTGGGCTCGCCGAATAGTCACTCCCAAAAAATTTTAAGCTCTGCACCGCAATGAGGTGGGTTGGATTCTTTTCCGGATACGACCATACTGCTAATTCAGTCCTCATATTTACAGAATACAAACGTAACCTACACTGCTACCAAAGGATGATTGACTTCTCAGGCCATCCAACAACAACAAAATGTGAAGACAAACGAAATGCCACCGTTCATCTGTTACAAAAATACTATTATTATAAATGCTCACCAGATATGAGGGAAAAATTGGAGGAAATTGACAGGTAAATTTGTGTATGTCACCGATCATTACGGAGGTTTAGAAATCAAACGATAAACGTAAACGTTAACGACAACGTTATTTTTGTACCGAAATGTCAGAAAAAAACGAAAAAGGAAAAATAGTGACTCCGGTTCAGCCCGTTTAGAGCCAAAACATGGAATGCAGAAGGTACGCGTTGAGGAAAGTTCATTCGTCTTCTACGATCAGCATTCATCCAAATCCAAGGATTCTCATGCAAAAAATCATGGATCCGCCCCTGCAGATCATTGCTCATCAATCCTTATTCCTTTCCAGGCAAAGCAAATCTCTCATACAGTGTTTTTACGACGAAGCCCGCCGTACCTGTTACAGTAAACGGGCTGCCGACATCCTGAAACCGCTGCTAAAAATAAAATACGATCCACATCAGTTCCGACTAAACTGTGACGGCTCAGTAAATAAATCTAGATACTTGAATATAGCGTCTCTAACAGCTAGTGCCATAGACAGGGAAAGTGCTTTCTACTTTGTATCATGCTTTACTCTTTTTACATTATATCTAGTGCAAGTATCTTGATTGCGAGATGAGTTGAAGTTGAAATCGAATACACTGCAAAAAACTCCTTCTCACTCAAAATATCCTTACAACAACATGCACGTACGTACGTTCACGTACATGTACGTATGTAAAACTGGGGAGGGGGACTTTCCTTTTATATGGATGAAATGTTTCCTGAATATAGGAGAGAAAATAAAAACGGGCGAGGCACCAAAGTTGTTGCCAAAAGTAGTTCTTGTCCCAATCACAATTTACTGCCTGGTAATAATTCAAAAGATGATGTATTTTGCAGTGTATCGGATTTTTAGGTTATGTAATCTTTTTATAAGTCAATGAATACTGTACACACTCCTAGTACTATCTATATACATGTAGATTGCACAAACTCAGTGATCAATGATCCATGACCATCAGTTGTTAGAAACGGGAGTGCAGTCTTCGAGTCATACGTTCATGAGAGCTACTCTCGCCGTCGATTCGTGGTTTTGTACGAACACTAGTTAAGAAACCCACGTGCAAGTGCCATGCTTCCATGTGAAATACATGTACATGTAATCTGACTGAAGATCGACTTTTCGTTTTCATTATCGAACTCTTGCTAGCAAACTTCCTCAATCTCCAAAATACGAAACGACGACAAGGGTAGCTCCTGAGAACATATTATGACTTTAAGAAAAAACCATAAGAAAAAACCATGACGGAAAATTGTATACAAGCCATCAGCGGGTTATTACAAATGTATTTTCATAATTATCATACTATTAGAGTGATGTATTCTGCTGTATACTCTTCAACTAACCAGTCAACTAATTCCTTTATTCCCCGTCAGATGTATCCTACATGTACAATACAGTACATGTACATGTACAGTACCTTCACCCGACGGGCGTTTATCAAGTGAGCTGGTGACTGCAAGGCTACCACCAGTCCGATTGACAAGGCACCTGTCAGATAGTTTTTTTTTCATAGCCATTTCGAGGTGTTCTGAATTGAGAACTTTGTGCACTTGTAAGTGAATGGGGTAAGAATAAGTTTTGTGGATTCTGAGGCAAGTACAGTATCAAGTACGTTGGTCGCGGGCATAAATAAGTTCCAAAGTTTCAGAGTTTAAGACTTTTTAAAAGAATGTGACATAATAGATCATTCGACTTTTAATCTGATATGCAAGCAATGTCTAATAAATAATTGTCGCTCAAATCAGAAATAGGCCATAATATGACAGTAGCGTGTTATACATGTACAGTGCATTATTCAACATGAATAAAATACATTATCATTTTTATTTAAAGTGGAATAAACTTCCACAAAAATGAACTTGTTTTAAGTCTTCGTCTATCTTCCAATCGCGGAAGTAAGTTTAGTTTCGTCAGAGATGATTTTGGAATCGGGAACAGCGCTGACGTAGAATAAGAAGGGCAATTCCATGCGGGGGCATATCACTCGTTGCTTCAGAAAATTTATTGTTGTTTCCTCTTTGCACAATTTAAAGACTATGAAAAAATGACAAAGGTGGATGTGTTGGAGGCAATTCATAAAAGAGAATCATTATGTCAACAAAACTTCGAGAAAACCAGCATGTCTGTCCTACATGTAGTTCTGTACCCCACATATAGTGACTCGGCGCCTGTTGGACATTTCAAAATTCCCCACGGGCCTTTCATTTCATTTTTTAATCTCGTGTGAATGATTCAGCTTGGGTTCTTATCACCCACCTATATCTTTCTCAGAATGTTGTCTCATAAAGCATGGGAAAGTGAGAAACACCATGTGCGACTGCTCCGGAATTTGATAACCTCAGTTCGATTTTCGGCCATTTATACTCCGTCTCGAATAAACAAGTCGATTTTTCATGTTTGGTTTACATGTACACCCCTCAGCATTAATTTATCTACACCTAATTTTTTTGAATATCTTGTGAACAAATTGACCAAATTTGATCGGGTTTCTGTTATATGAAATTTCCATGCCTTGGTCACATTGTTCCAACGGTTTTGAGTGATTGCTTTTACGCCAACATTATGTAATCAGCTGTCAAAAAAAGGCTCCAAAATCAACATTTTTTTATTTTGTGTGAAAATCTTCTGATTCCTGCAATACATTTTGAAAACACTCATAAGAAGTAGTCCTATTAAATTTCCATTCGGGAAATCATAACAGTTTTTGAGAAAAAAACGTTTTTCCCCAGAAGCTTTGCCGTGACCTGATTGCAATGGTTGACACAGCCCCTGTACAGACTACCACCACGTCATGAATAGTAAATGTTTCGTCACGAAACCGTAACATGTGACCAGTGGATCATATTAATAACTGAGTTACGTGACCAAATTAAGCAGATGACGCGTAGGTTTATGAATGAAAACTGAATTCTTTATGCGGACAATGGTCAATTGAAATACATGTACCCAAGTTCAAGTCAACAGGCCAATAATAGGCCTCAAGCCCAATAGGCCTTAGGTCAGTCATTCACATATTACGCCTACATCCAACCTCGCCAGAGGAACAATGAAAGAATGGACGAATCGGAAAAGTTACTCGGGCGATCACAAAATTTTCTCGGGCGAGGTATAAGCCAATTGACTATGAATAAGGACTTTAAAAAACAAGCCTTGCGATTGGGTGCTTTCTGACTAGGGGACCATGGCACAAGTCAAACTTAGTGTCATGAATTTGGCCTTTGGAAGCCATTGAAAAACGTCCATATCATCAAAAGTGCTGAATAAATTTACCAAGGACTTCCACAATAGTGTTTAACAAATGGCTATCTTTACCTCCCCGATGTTTTTGAAAAAATTCAGCTGAGAATAAAAAAGTTGACTTTTACAGCCATTTTTTGACAGATGATTACATAATGTTGTCCCGAAAGCAATCACTCAAAACCGCTGGAATTATTTGACCAAGGCATGGAAATTTCATATAACACAAACCCGATCAAATTTGGTCAATTTGTTCACAAGATATTCAAGAAAATGAGGTGTAGATAAATTAATGCTGAGGGGTGTACATTGAGAAAAGTTTTCTGAGTTGTGTTGTTGAACCATCAAAAGCCTGTTACAAGAAATATGTTTTGATGACCGCACCCAGAAAGAGGTTGCACATAACACCGCTTATGTTGTCTATTGTGTGACCATACATGATGGCTAGCAGATGGAAAATGATGATACCCCTGGAATTCGAAAAAGTCTATATCATAGTATATCTGTCCCAATATCATAAAGGAAAACACAAAAACGTTTGTTGATACCAGTGGAAGAACTGCTGAGACAAAAGGTAAAGTGAGAATTGTATGTGCTTTGATTTTTTAAGGTTCTTTTTCCAGTTGGCCAGAAAAGTGGCGATGTTCGTTAAAGGTTGGTTTGCTACCAAAAGTTCGTACATGTATGCAAAAGTTAGTATCAATGATCTTTAGATTATTTTCTCCAACAAAATCGATCAACGAAAATTTAAGTTCAAAAGTTGATCATAATGGAAAGGACTGATACTGAAGTGGACTGTAAGTGGAGTCAGATATCATCCATTTTTTTCTGCTAGTTTTGCAGAATGAGGTCATTAATAGCGGTGTATTTCATTCTCATTGGAGCTGTTTTGGATGTCAAGAGTAAGTACATGTACATTATTTGCCATTTTTTATATTCACTTGCCGGGTATCCTCATATTTGAGCACCAGTATAGGCCTATCATTTAGACTGCCGAGTTTAATAGCTAAAAGATTTAAGGAAGTGCTGATATCATCTTCAAATACATTGTACAATAAATATTTTTGATGTTCCCAATCATGCCGCTATTTTAATGATGTGACACAGAGAACCATTTCTATAGCCATCCATTGTAAAATGTACTAAATCTATATCCTAGATAGCCTAAGCGCACTTTTGGGGCCGTATGCACCAAACGAAGATTATCTATGTTCATTACTTTAGCTACATTGTATTTCAGCGGAGGCATGTAATGGCCAAGAAGGTTTATGCAAGCTCCGATTTGACCAGGTGACATTTGCCGGCTCTCATAACTCAGGTAAGTTAGAATACATGTAACTAAAATGTAGTTATAACATGTACATGTAACGAGGCATTGAAGTAGAAGCTGCTATCGCCTACATGTATGTTGTAAGTTTGACGCCAAAATAAATTTTCTATCGCCAAATTAATCGATGAACGTTCCTGGACACTAAGCACAACATCCCAGCATGTCTCCTTACTTACCATTTTTACCTCCAGGTTCCAACAGAGTTCTCTCGTACCGCACGAAAATCCATACATGGTGGCCGGCGGGATCGTGTTGGTACAGAAACCAGGGTATGAGTATAACCCAACAGCTCGACCACGGAATCCGATTTTTTGACCTTGATTCCTGCCTGCTTGAAGGTGACGTTTGGGCCTGTCACAATAATGCTTATGGTGATAGAATGTCGCAGGTAGGTGATTTGGTACCATATATTTTTCATTGGAAGGGCTGCATGCCAGAAAACAACACAAGTCACACTTATACATGTAGGTTATTTTGACATACTGATATATTTGTAATGAATAGTTTATCAAATTCCGCGCGTTTTGATATTTGTGTAGCAGCAACTCTACTGCGGTTGTTGCCAATCTGGGAGCGAGGTTGGCTTCCGCCTAGGCATACTTTTGGCCAGTAAGAAACGAGTGTTCTGATTGGTGCACGGCAACTCGAGTTGCGAGGGAAACAGAAATCCCGGTGAATTTATCCTAGGGTTTGTGCGTACGAAGTATGAGGTAGTGCAGACACATGGTTGATGATGGTAGGCCATGTTGGATTAAGGGGTATCTTCCATGCTCATCCTTTTTCGAAAGGTGTCAACATCTCTAGATGATTCCAATATGGTCTATATGTTCTTATTGGGATGCTTCAGATAAGGCAAAATCTATCTGATTTCAGCATTTTTCGGAAATGGACAACTGGCTTAACCGACCGGAGAGGAGGAACGAAGTAATTGTCTTG
Organism: Notospermus geniculatus; assembly: GCA_002633025.1. NCBI lineage: Eukaryota > Metazoa > Nemertea > Pilidiophora > Heteronemertea > Lineidae > Notospermus > Notospermus geniculatus. The sequence continues at coordinate 128,524 of NMRB01000751.1, read as the reverse complement.
CGTTTGCAAGACACCAACATCAGAGACTTTGCCCCTTTCGGCCGACTGTTTGAAAAGTACTTTACTGGGGCAAACGGACGAGTCGGAATAAACTCGGTCAAGGACAGATGGCCAACTCTCGGCGAAGCAGTGAAAACAAACAGACGTGTATTCATCTTCGCGACTGACTACATATGCAACGCTGGATGTCGGCAGTCTCACAACTACATCCGCAGTGTAAGTTTACCACAATATTCTTTGCCTCTTAGAGTTCGTACCTATTCAAGGTCATCTTTCGAATCAAAATTAGTGGTGCCAGTGGCTTCACTCATACATAGCCTTTACATGCAAGATGTAGGCCTACACGCATTTCCCCAAAAAAATGTATGACGAACAAGGAAATCTTCCTTTGTCAGAAAACAACATCGCCATACATGCCATGTAGGCCTACTTCCAGGGGATGTGGAGTGTTTCGTACATGTGCACATATACACGTAATTAACATTGTTCCCTCATGTACTTCAGCTGGACATTGCCGACACGTGGAAATCCCGCGGGGCCACCTCCTCCTGCGTTGGCATAATTGAAGACACAAGAGGGAAGTGCCGCGAGCAGAAGTACAGGACACTTTCACTCGTCTCTGTATTTGCGTCGTACGGCCTATGTCTTGGAGATCTTCAGAAACTTGTAAGTAAAAGAAATGTTAGGGCGTTCTTAGCACTGAACTATCGCAAGCCGTCCCTGCCATAAATCCACCATGCTGTAATTATTTACTACCATGCTAGTAAATATTTTCTACCATGGTAGTAAATAATTCTTACCTAGGTAATATATATTACTACCATGGTAGTACTTAATTCTTACCTAGGTAATAATTATTTACTACCATGGTAGTAATTAATTCTTACCTAGGTAATAATTCGTATTCTTACCTAGGTAGTATTTAATTCTTACCTAGGTAATAATT
>NMRB01000751.1:110620-124902 GCA_002633025.1 Notospermus geniculatus | reverse complement strand
CGCCATCTCGCCGCGTCATTCTGCATGAAATTCATCCGTGAATGCAGTACTTTTGTGAGGGGAATTGCAGAAAAACGACACACGATATGCCATATATGAAACATCCAGAAGAAAGTTTACATTTACAGTCACCAGATGAAATGCAAAAGGATGGACAAACTATTCGGCATCATTGTAAAAATCTATGCTGAAAATGCGAGTCCGCGGAAGACATGGAAGAAAGCGGCACCTTCCATTGTGACGCTACGTCATCGATGGGGTGTTGCACAAGGCGGTCACTGCTGGTGACATTCGGCAGATTTTCGTCCAAATAGACAGGTTGTGGACAAAAAAAACTTGTTTTTATTCATTTCATCTGGTGACTGTAAAAAATGTAAACTTTCTTCTGGATGTTTCATATATGGCAAATCGTGTGTCGTTTTCCTGCAATTCCCCTCACAAAAGTACTGCATTCACGGATGAATTTCATGTAGAATGACGCGGCTGTATGGTATCGCGATCCTCCACGGTGAAACTGACCAATCAAAAAATAAACGGATTGTTGAATGCGGCGGAATAACATGCGAATGCAAACTGACCAATCAAAACAAGACAAAAAATTGAAGGTTGTGTTGGGCCTCTCCTCACTTGCACGTATAAAGGCCATCACTGTTTCGGAATTCTGATGCTGTATGTGTACATGTAATGTACATTGTACATGTAGACCTACCAGGGCTTTCCGTTTAGTCATGCCGTGCTAGAGTATTTGATATAGGTACGGCGGTCATTTTGAAGTTCGAAGTAACCTGATTTCGAGATAGGCACTGCATGATCACAAGCACAATAACAAACATATGTATCTTCCCTTCTAATGCAGCTGCAGAATGAGGCGTTATACATGTAAGCTTACTTCCTGAATATACATGTACATGTACATGTAGGAGAGAAAATAAATATGGGCGACGCACTAAAGTTGTTGCTAAAAGTAGTTCTTGTCCAAATTACAACTGCGTTGTATTCAAAAGATGATGTATTTTGCAGTGTATCAGGTTTTTAGGTTATGTAATCTTTTTACAGGTCAATGCATTCTGTACTCCTGGGCCCATATTCATAAAACATTGCTAGCTTAGTTGGTTTTGCTAATTGTGTACATTGGCCTGTACAAACTAGGCACTTTAGCAGGCAACTAAGCCTAGCAAGGTTTTATGAATATGGGCCCCGGTGTTTTGCTGGAAATTCCAGTGGCAATTGAAGTTGCATGGGTTTAGTTTACGTGCGGTCGGTGTTAGTTTGAAATTGGCGCCTTATTTGACACATCAGTGGAATTTAGACCTTTGGGGGCGCTCAATCGTGGTCGAACAATGTTACGTAATCGCATCAGGCCTATACTATAAAAGCAAGAGCGAGCGCGTGATCGGTCATTTCGCTGTTGGGTTTTGGTGCATTTGTAAAGGTCTGTTGACACGGCCAGATTTCCCTGAAGTTGGGCGTTGGACACAGCCATCACAGAGTCGTAAGTTTAGCTATCGTTTTGTTTCAAGTTGGAATATCTCTTTATTCTATATTCACGTCATTGGTTCACACCGAGTTTAAACGTTGCGTTACCTCTATTTGTGCCATTCATGTTTTATACATGTAAATTACATTGTTTTAACACATTCGCGCACGGATTAATTTGAAAAGGTACATTGTGTCGCATGAATTCGTCTCGTGTGTTTACAAAAACTCGCCTACATGTAGCTTCCCAAAATTGCAACCAAAACTGGTGCCAAGGGACTCATTCTGGAGGCAAATAAGTGGGCCACAACCTCATTTAGGTCTGCTTGTTCCAAAATATCCGTGAGAATAGGCCAGAGCCAAAGATGCAACTTGTGAGGAATTGGTCAAAATCTGCCAACGTTTTTTTGTCGGGTTGCGAATCTTTAGAAGTCTGTATCTCGAACACCCGCTGCTCCTACGTGTCTGAAAATTTGAAAAACTGACGTCCTACGTGTTTCTCCTCTTTCTTTTAGCGCTAGTTGCGAGTTCGTAGCTGCTTCCGTTCCGGAGATATAGCCGTTTTGTCACAACATGTCAGATTTGCACTATGGACTCAATCTAGAGCCCAGGATAAACGTTCAAATTCGATTTTACCCAGGTTTTCTTCAAACAGAGCAAAGTCGCTTATTGGGAGGGGGGTAGTCTCGCATTAAAGAATATGCACAGAGAACATCAACTGGTCACTGGTTACGATTCTAGGTCAATTTGAGTCCGAGGGTGTGTGATATTATAGGCCATACTCGCCAAACAGCGAGTTTGGGCGCAAAGGGTTAAAGTTTGGAATCTTCGGCTTGCTTTTACAGGTTTCAAACAAAAAACTACTATATGGAAATTCTACGATTTGTCTGTCTCGAAATTTGGAGACTCCACCTAGTACTAGCTATATACAAGCCGATTGCATAAACTCAGTGATCAATGATCCATGACCATCAGTTGGTAAAGTGTTTTTCAGAATGCCAGGTCATATTTGCACTCATTTTACCTTGCAATGGAGCCTAACCACAAATTGGCCAGTTACGTGTGCATGCCGGGATAAACGGTTGACCGACTTCTAATAGGACCTTGTTCAGGGGCCTGTTTCAGAAAGTGACTTTAAGCTAATGGTACCTTTAACCGAATGGAAAATGTATTGAACTAATGGTACCATTAGCTTAAAGTTACTTTATGAAACAGGCCCCAAGTCTATACTCTTGATTCAAGATCATGCAATCATGCACACGTAAATGACCCATTTGTGGTTTGTGGTTAGGTTCCATTGCAAGGTAAAATGAGTGCAAATATGACTGGACATTCTGAAAAGCACTATAGAAATAGGGGTGCACGTCTTCGAGTCATACGTTCATGGGAGCTACACTCGCCGTCGATTCATGGTTTTGTTCGAACGCAATAGTTAAGAAACTCGCGTGTAAGTGTCATGCTTCCATATGAAATACATGTAAACTGATTGTGACCACAACACTTTTTTTCATTATTGAACTATTGCTTGCAAACTTTTTCAATCTCAAAAATACGAATCGACGGCAAGGGTAACTTCCGTGAACACACGACTTTAAAGAAAAAAAACATGACGGTAACTCGAATATCTGTATCATACATCATATGTAGTATAAATAAATATCTGTCCCAATATCATCAAAGAAAAACAAAACGTTTGTTGATACCAGTGGAAGAATCCCTGAGGCAAAAGGTAAATAGTGAGAACTGCATGTGCTTTGAGTTTTAAGGATGTTTTCCACTAGGTTAGAAAAGGGACGATTTTTAGTTGGTTTTTATTACCGGTAACAAAAGTTCGTATACAAAAGTTAGTATCAATGATCATTTGATTCGTTAATTTTTCCCAACAAAATCGATCAACGAAAATTTCAGTTCAAAAGTTTATTATAATGGAAAGGACTGAAGTGGACTGTAAGTGGAGTCGGATATCAACCATTTTTTCCTGTTAGTTTTGCAGAATGAAGTCATTGATAGCGGTGTATTTCATTCTCATTGGAGCTGTTCTGAAGGTCAAGAGTAAGTACATTATTTGCCATTTTGATATTCCACTTGCCGTTTATCCTCATATTTGAGCACTAGTATTTAGGCTACCGAGTTTAAAATCTTCAAACACGATGGCCCGTATTTTAGAATGCTCCTCAACGTAAAGCAGTTCCTCAAGGCTATTGTTCTCAACAGGAGAACAATAGCCTTGAGCAACTCCTTTACCTTGAGGAGCATTCTAAAATACGGGCCTCTGTTTGCTGTTCCCAATGACATCATTCTACGATTGGGAAAATTTCGTAAAAAATCTCGGCTCTTTTTCAAAATGTACACAAAATGTATTTTTTCCAGAATTTAAATTTCCCGCTATTTTTATGTCACACAGAACGATTTCCATAGTAATTCATTCCTAGCGAGCCTGGCAAGCGCACTTTGGGAGTCATAGTTGTCGATTTAAGACTTCGATTTTAAAGATTGATTTTTAGCTACATTGTATTTCAGCGGAGGCATGTAATGGCCAAGAAGGTTTATGCAATCTCCGATTTGACCAGGTTACATTTGCCGGCTCTCATAACTCAGGTAAGTTAGAATTAGAATAACTAAAATGAGTTACATGTACACTGTATAACGACATGTACATGTAACGATACATTGAAGTACATGTAGAAACTGCTTTCGCTGATGTTGCAAAGTTTGACGCCGAAATAAATTTTCTGTCGCCAAATTAATCGATGAACGTTCCTGGACACGAAGCACAACATCCTAGCATGTCTCCTTACTTACCATTTTTCCCTCAGGTGCCAACAGAGTTCTCTACTACCGCACGAGAATCTATACATGGTGGGTGGCGGGATCGTGTTGGTACAGAAACCAGGGTATGAGTATAACCCATCAGCTCGACCACGGAATCCGATTTTTTGACCTTGATTCCTGCTACCTTGAAGGTGACCTGTGGGCATGTCACAATAATGCTTATGGTGATAGAATGTCGCAGGTAGGTGATTTGGTACCTTATCATATACCCGAGTACACGTGATATATCACCACTCGTGTGTTCTGCTACCTCGGAAATCCCACTCGTGTGGTTTTATGATTATATATCTTTCATTGGAAGGGGGCTGCATGGCAGAAAATAACCTAAATCACAATTAAACATGTTCATGTATAGTTGTTTCGACATGCCGATATACATGTATTTGAATAGTTTATCAAAATCCCAACATTTTGGTAACGAACCTTCTGTGTGGCAGCAGTTCGAAGCGGTTGGTTTAATCTTGGAGGAATTATACTGTCAGTATAATTCCTCCAAGGTTTAATTGACTTGTTGCCAATCTGGGAGCGAGGTTGGCTTGCCCCAGGCATACCTTTGACCAAGAAACGAGTGTTCTGATTGGTGCACGGTGCAAGGGAAACAGAAATCCCGGCGAAGTTCCAAGGGTTTGTGCATACGAAGTATGAGGTACATATAGTACAGCACATGGTAGGCCGTGATGGATTAAGGGGTAGGCCTATCTTCTATGTTCATCCTTTTTCGAAAGGTGTCAACCCAAACCTCTCTAGATGATTCCAATGTCGTATATATATGTTCTTATGGGTTGCTTCAGATAAGGCAAAATCTCTATCTAATTTCAGCATTTTTCGGAAATGGACAACTGGCTGAACCGACGGGAGAGGAGGAACGAAGTAATTGTCATGCGTTTCCAAGACACCGACATCAGAGGCTTTCACCTTTTCAGCCGACTGTTTCAAAAATACTTTACTGGGGCAAACGGACGAGTCGGAATAAACTCGGTCAAGGACAGATGGCCAACTCTCGGCGAAGCAGTGAAAACAAACAGACGTGTGTTCATCTTCATGACTGGCTACATATGCGACTCTGGATGTCGGCAATCTCACAACTACATCCGTAGTGTAAGTTTACCATAACATTCTTTGCCTCTTGGGGTTCGTACCTATTCAAGGTCATCTTTCGAATCAAAATTTTAGCAGTGCCAGTGGCTTCACTCATGAGTATATACGTAGAAGGGAGTAGAAATAAAAGTGGAAAATAAGAAGCGGGAAATTTTGGAATTTTGCGTGAATTTTTTTCAATTTCTCAAAATGGCCGAAAATGTTTTCCCATTTTGAGAAATATCGCCCAAAAATCAGACAAAATGTCATGTCATTTCAAGAAAATTTCTCAAAATGGGAAAAAAATTTCGTCCATTTTGAGAAATTGAAAAAAATTCACGCAAAATTCCGAAATTTCCCGCTTCTTATTTTCCACTTTTATTTCTTACTCCCTTAGCCTTTACGTACAAGATGTAGGGCTACACCCTTTTTCGAAAAAAATGTACGACGAACAAGGAAATGTTCCTTTGTCAGAACAACATCGCCATACATGCCATGTACTTCCAGGGTATGTGGGGTGTTTCGTACATGTGCACATATACACGTAATTAACATTGTTCCCTCCTGTACTTCAGATGAACATTGCCGACACGTGGAAATCCCGCTCGGCTACCAAATCCTGCTATGGCATAATTGAAGACACAAGAGGGAAGTGCCGCGAGCACAAGAACAGGACACTTTTACTCGTGTCTGTGTTTGCTTCGTACGGCCTATGCCTTTGGGATCTTCAGAGACTTGTAAGTAAAAGAAATGGTAGCGCGTTCTTTAGCACTGAACGAGTCTCGGTGTGCCGTGTGGCAATATTTGGTCGTGCCTTTGCTGCGGCCATTGGGCAAATGAACACCGGAGTGGAGGTCAGTTTTGCTGGTCAGCTGGGGCCATATTCATGAAGTCCTCACAAATTAGCGTTACGCTGTCAATGAATAATAGGGCACATGCAGCCAAACAATACATTTGCGTGCACACAAAGTTGCGAAGACTTCATGAATATGGCCCCTGTTCGTTTAAAATGTTCCTGGCTGTCAAATGAGTGATCTGTGTAGTTTTGTATACAACATGCAGGTACTCGTAAGCATACCAACTTGTGAGTGAACGAAGGAAGTGAGCGTTTGGAACCCACCTGTAGCTTGATATTCGCAGGATGATCATGTAGGGCGTTGGGTATCAGGGCCGTGTTTAAAGGGGGGCGAAGGGGCCAGTTGCCCCCCCCCCTGAGCCAACCAAAAAACGTGATTTTCATGCAGATTTTGGGCAAAAACGGCAAAAAGAGGTCTTCTGCCCCCTGAGAGGCTTCTGCTCCCCCGGACTAAAAAGTTAAATACGGCCCTGGGTATAAAATGATCGTGACTTTAATGTATGTTTCCATATAAAAATAACTTATAATATTGTACATTTCAGTGCGATGCCCACTTACGAAGCAGCGTCATTGCCTGCTACAAAGAGAGGAAAGCCGCTGGCGGAACCGTGAACTTTATTACTGCAGACTACGTGGGGAGAAATCACGGTTCGAATAATGTGGTGAGGGTGGCACACGAGATGAACGTCAACAACATGAGAAAATACTTGGGCTAAACGACTGGTTTAGCAGTAAAATAAATGTAGGATTTTGAAAAATAAATGCAAAGAAAAAAATTATGTCGTGGCTTTCTTTCGAATTTCGACATTTGTTGTCCTCAGACTTCAAAAATCATCCTGAGAATATCAGGCGTTCTTACTGCTCGCTCCCTTCGTCACCGCAGTGGGAGGATGTCAAAAATGGTCTAAGTACCCGTCCGACACACATACACATCTACATACCCATGTGAAATAGCTTGCTGCCTGCCATAGCATCAGTCTCCCCTTAAAATGTCTGCACAGATGTATGTACAGAGCGAACTCGCCAAACGTGCTGCTGTGAACTGAAGAATCAAAAAACAAATGGATTGTTGAGGAACAAATATTAGTTTTATTGTTTTTTACTTTGACGAAAGACTACTTCATGAGCAAAGCTTTATGACCTTTGTGAGGATCTCAGCGAGAATATTTCCGGATATTGATAAGATTCAGTTCACGTGCGATTGTGACGACATTCTGGTTGCTCGGGGCATTCTGGACGAAGTCGGCTGTGATGAAATTTACAGTTTTCCCGGCTTTGAGGTTCCGTTCGTTGTAACACGCATAGACACTCTGTGCCATGTGCTTATTACACTGAAGAAATAAGAGGTTGAGAATATAGGGATAGGCCTACGTGTAGGTCTGACGGTTACGAGTTTCACCGAGACCATCTCCCTTTTGCCGTAGTATTGTCAGGACACTAAAATCTTGGAGGAATTCCTCCAAGCTAAAAGTAACAAATCGGATGGGAAGAAGAATGGGTCAAGTACATTTACGACCGTAGGCCTACGTATATGTAAGCCTATCCTTCCCATTTTCACAGTGATCATGTGCAATTTGTGGAATTTCCCGGGAAGATGCGAGATGACTGCCAAAACGAAACTACAAAATTTATGACCGTATACGAAAGACATAGTTAAGTAGGGAGGTTTAGAAATCAAACGATAAACGTAAACTTTACGACAACGTTATTTTTCATACGTGACACATTAACCAGATTTTATATTGTATTCTCGGTACCAAAAAGAACGTCGTTAACGTATACGTTTATCGTTTCATTTCTAAACCTCCCTATTGATTCTTCGCGACGTCAGAGAATCTACATACGTCTAGGTACGTACCTGTGATGGATTAAGGGGTAGGCCTATCTTCTATGTTCATCCTTTTTCGAAAGGTGTCAACCCAAACCTCTCTAGATGATTCCAATGTCGTATACATGTATATATGTTCTTATGGGTTGCTTCAGATAAGGCAAAATCTCTATCTAATTTCAGCATTTTTCGGAAATGGACAACTGGCTGAACCGACGGGAGAGGAGGAACGAAGTAATTGTCATGCGTTTCCAAGACACCGACATCAGAGGCTTTGACCTTTTCAGCCGACTGTTTCAAAAATACTTTACTGGGGCAAACGGACGAGTCGGAATAAACTCGGTCAAGGACAGATGGCCAACTCTCGGCGAAGCAGTGAAAACAAACAGACGTGTGTTCATCTTCATGACTGGCTACATATGCGACTCTGGATGTCGGCAATCTCACAACTACATCCGCAGTGTAAGTTTACCATAACATTCTTTGCCTCTTGGGGTTCGTACCTATTCAAGGTCATCTTTCGAATCAAAATTTTAGCAGTGCCAGTGGCTTCACTCATGAGTATATACGTAGAAGGGAGTAAGAAATAAAAGTGGAAAATAAGAAGCGGGAAATTTTGGAATTTTGCGTGAATTTTTTTCAATTTCTCAAAATGGACGAAAATGTTTTCCCATTTTGAGAAATATCGCCCAAAAATCAGACAAAATGTCATGTCATTTCAAGAAAATTTCTCAAAATGGGAAAAAAATTTCGTCCATTTTGAGAAATTGAAAAAAATTCACGCAAAATTCCGAAATTTCCCGCTTCTTATTTTCCACTTTTATTTCTTACTCCCTTGTAGCCTTTACGTACAAGATGTAGGGCTACACGCATTTTCGAAAAAAATGTACGACGAACAAGGAAATGTTCCTTTGTCAGAACAACATCGCCATACATGCCATGTACTTCCAGGGTATGTGGAGTGTTTCGTACATGTGCACATATACACGTAATTAACATTGTTCCCTCGTGTACTTCAGATGAACATTGCCGACACGTGGAAATCCCGCGCGGCCACCAAATCCTGCTATGGCATAATTGAAGACACAAGAGGGAAGTGCCGCGAGCACAAGTACAGGACACTTTTACTCGTGTCTGTGTTTGCTTCGTACGGCCTATGCCTTTGGGATCTTCAGAGACTTGTAAGTAAAAAAAAAATGGTAGCGCGTTCTTTAGCACTGAACGAGTCTCGGTGTGCCGTGTGGCAATATTTGGTCGTGCCTTTGCTGCGGCCATTGGGCAAATGAACACCGGAGTGGAGGTCAGTTTTGCTGGTCAGCTGGGGCCATATTCATGAAGTCCTCACAAATTAGCGTTACGCTGTCAATGAATAATAGGGCACATGCAGCCAAACAATACATTTGCGTGCACACAAAGTTGCGAAGACTTCATGAATATGGCCCCTGTTCGTTTAAAATGTTCCTGGCTGTCAAATGAGTGATCTGTGTAGTTTTGTATACAACATGCAGGTGCTCGTAAGCATACCAACTTGTTAGTGAACGAAGGGAGTGAGCGTTTGGAACCCACCTGTAGCTTGATATTCTCAGGATGATCATGTAGGACGTTGGGTATCAGGGCCGTGTTTAAAGGGGGGCGAAGGGGCCAGTTGCCCCCCCCCCCCTGAGCCAACCAAAAAACGTGATTTTCATGCAGATTTTGGGCAAAAACGGCAAAAAGAGGTCTTCTGCCCCCTGAGAGGCTTCTGCTCCCCCGGACCAAAAAGTTAAATACGGCCCTGGGTATAAAATGATCGTGACTTGTATGTTTCCATGTAAAAATAACTTATAATATTGTATACATTTCAGTGCGATGCCCACTTACGAAGCAGCGTCATTGCCTGCTACAAAGAGAGGAAAGCCGCTGGCGGAACCGTGAACTTTATTACTGCAGACTACGTGGGGAGAAATCATGGTTCGAATAATGTGGTGAAGGTGGCACACGAGATGAACGTCAACAACATGAGAAAATACTTGGGCTAAACGACTGGTTTAGCAGTAAAATAAATGTAGGATTTTGAAAAATAAATGCAAAGAAAAAAAATTATGTCGCGGCTTTCTTTCGAATTTCGGCATTAGTTGTCCTCAGACTTCAAAAATCATCCTGAGAATATCGGGCGTTCTTACTGCTCGCTCCCTTCGTCACCGCAGTGTGTGAGCAGATGAAGAGGAGCGAGGTAAAAACCCCTGCAGTGGGAGGATGTCAAAAATGGTCGAAGTACCCGTCCGACACGCATACACATCTACATACCCATGTGAAACAGCTTGCTGCCTGCCATAGCATCAGTCTCCCCTTAAAATGTCTGTACAGATGTATGTACAGAGCGAACCCGCCAAACGTGCTACTGTGAAGTGAAGAATCAAATAACAAATGGATTGTTGAGGAACAAATGTTAGTTTTATTGTTTTTTACTTTGACGAAAGACTACTTCATGAGCACAGCTTGACTTTTGTGAGGATCTCAGCGAGAATATTTCCGGATATTGATAAGATTCAGTTCACGTGCGATTGTGACGACATTCTGGTTGCTCGGGGCATTCTGGACGAAGTCGGCTGTGATGAAATTTACGGTTTTCCCGGCTTTGAGGTTCCGTTCGTTGTAACACGCATAGACACTCTGTGCCATGTGCTTATTACACTGAAGAAATAAGAGGATGAGAATATAGGGATACGTGTAGGTCTGACGGTTACGAATTCCTCCAAGCTAAAAGTGACAAATCGGATGGGAAGAAGAATGGGTCAAGTACATGTGCATTCACGACGTACATGTAAGCCTATCCTTCCCATTTTCGCAGTGATCATGTGCAATTTGTGGAATTTCCCGGGAAGATGCGAGATGACTGCCAAAACGAAACTACAAAATTTATGACCGTATACGAAAGACATAGTAGGGAGGTTTAGAAATCGAACGATAAACGTAAACTTTACGACAACGTTATTTTTCATACGTGACACATTATTAACCAGATTTTATATTGTATTCTCGGTACCAAAAAGAACGTTGTCGTTAACGTATACGTTTATCGTTTCATTTCTAAACCTCCCTATTGATTCTTCGCGACGTCAGAGAATCTACATACGTCTAGGTACGTACCAAATGCTGGAGATCCCATGTACAGAGACCGTAGGAAGCGATTACAGAGACCATAGTTAGTGGTCGCCACAACTGTTCGCTACATTTTTTTTTCGTGTCTGGGATTATCCCCCAACATGAATTGGTGGCTCCTCGAGTCTTCCATGTATCAAGAATGGCCAACTGAAACGAGAGGCTACATGTACGAACGATCTCTCCAAGTACATGTACATAACAATTCTGTCAGCATCCGATTATTGGAATAAGCTTACTGTGTGTATTTGTCCGAAAATAGGTGCCGTCTGGCATCTAGTCGGTGGAAAGGAATGACTGGCTCATATTTCATACTTTTCTTATTTCCAGCAATCCACAAATCGATTGATACATTGTTATTTCATTATGCACACCATACATGTACATTGAGTTGCTGTTGACAACTGTCCAAACGTGCATAAAATGTAATTTGGCCAAAAATATAGGCCGCGACTTGCCTTTAGATGATGAAAACCCGTGAGTATTTTTGAGTTGGCCAGCTAAGGCGAATTACCACAGACTGCAGTAGGCTATAGGCCTAGGGTATACATGTATACTGACCCAACGAATATGAGGACGAGAAGCCCTGCATCCAGGATCGCATATCCCGTCGTTCATGAAGACAAACGCGCGCTTGTTTGACCTCACGGCTTCTCCTAGTGTCGGCCAACCCTTCTCTGCATTTATTCCAACCTTTCCGTTTTTCCCCGTTAAGTATTGTTGGAATAGCTGCTCAAACCGTTTGAAGCCCTTCACATTGGTGTCGTGGAATCGTAAGGCAATCACTTCGTTTCTGTTCTCTGGCCGATTCAGCCAGTTGTCGATTTCCTGTAATATCTGAAATTTAGAATACATGTAAATATGACAGGCCAATGTAAGCCTAGCATAAAAAATTACTATTGCTGTTGCTGTTGCTGTTGATGTTGCTGTTGCTGCAGTTGCTGTTGCTGTTGCTGTTGATGTTGCTGTTGATGTTACAGTTGCTATTGCTGTTGCTGTTGCTGTTGATGTTGATGTTGATGGTGATGGTGTTGGTGATGGTGATGTTAATATTGAAGTCGTTTTCACATCATCCCATCGTGGTATCGAAAAAAACAACAACAAATGCACGTGGAGGGTCGCATCTAGCTTTTATGTGGGAGGGCAGCGTTTCCTTTGTCTATTATAAAGTAATTGCAGGTAATTGACATGCTTGCTTACAGCTGAAATCTGCATGTTTCTCTATTTTTTCTGAATCATGTAACCCACCCATGATCCTCCCGAGTGAACGTATAAATCACACGCAGATGGGGTTATCTATAGAAGACATCACGGTTATTCGAAATGAGGCTAAACCATTCCCTGAATACATGAAGCATCTTCAGTTTTCCCATGACATATGCACATGTGCCATTTGGGTTTGAATAAAGGCAAGTAATATGTATATTGGATTTACTTGCCTTCCGCAGTACAAATACAGTTCAGTTATACAATATAGCATATTCACCCGTGGCGAGCACATTTTGAGGCAGTTAGTTTGTCTAGAATGTTCTGTGGTAGAGGGTCTGTTGCTTTATTGATGAGTTTGACAGCAACCAATCCTGACAGCGTCAAAAACCCAGGAATAAAAATTTCAAAACATAAAAAGCGTCCCTGTGACTCTGTTACGTAATTCACATAACATCAACAGCAGATATCTCGAAAAAAAATTCAGATTTCAACGGGGAACGACGTACTTTGAAAGACTTACCCGAATTGTGCGATCCGGGGAATGTTACCTGGTCAAATCTTAATTTGCACAAACCCTCCAGGCCATTACAAACCTCCGCTTAAACGGAAGATTGGAAGCAAAAACTGTGAGTGGAGTAAGTGCTGACGTCAACATACATGAATTGATGCCAACGATTAGACCGAGATTAATTTGGATACTCGGGCCGATTTTAAGTCACGGTTTGGGGTGTGGCTCTCAGGAAACTCGTTCAGCCAATGTGTACACAAGGGATGCGCCTGCCTGGTGCGTCCAAGTTCCTGTAGCCGCTCAACCCTACGCCCCCAATGTGAATTTCTTGACGTCATTTTTTACCACAACTTACGTCGAACTCCAACAGTTGCTAAAATGACAACTAAGCAAAGTGGTAAAAGTGACTTCATCCTGTAAAAGACAAAAATGTGGGGCCGATTTGCCTAAGTCTTATATCTATTCCCGTATACATGTACACTATATGACATTTCGAAATTCGCGAAAGAAAAACATAAAGAGACGACGATGCATGTGTAATGTCGCCACAAATTGGATCTAAGGTTCGTTTTAAGTAGAGGGGTCCGTGTTTAATTCGGTCCATCCCCTTTGACTTCTTTCCCACACACAACCTACACGCATATGCATGAATTCATAGAGAGTCAGTTTGACAGAAAAACAACGTTGAAATCAAGAACAACTTCGAAGTCATTCTCTCTTTCATGGTAATGGCTCAAAAACATTGCTTGGTCGGTGATCAACTTTATTCAGAGTCGAAGTGAATTATATTCTAGAATCCAATAATACAGCCTACCTCATGATCACGAGAGTCTTGGTCCTGACTTGCGAAGTAGGTGTGAGTGTCTGATGCTGCCGACACCGTTTGACATCTAACCACCCACACCAACAGCACAGGTGTTGGTAGACTGGTCGATAAGGGGCCCATTATTAAATCATCAAGAATGGCGGCGAACAGTGAATCGATGTTCATTGGCGCCTGTGGTGCCCATTTCTTGTAAAATGCCGAGATAGATGCATTGAAAAAAGAGTTTTCGATAAGGATAACAGTTTTATTTCTCAAAAACCATCATAGTCGAACACGGCGAAAAGACTATGTTGAAAGTCAGATACCAGATGAGTTTACGTCGTTTAGTTTTTGAGAAATTGACGTTTTTGTAAAGCTATATCAACACCACTTGTGTTCCACTACCAACAACTTATGAGACGGCCCCTACATAATAATGCAAACCATACACCATGCATGGGTCACTGTATAGGCAGAGATAAATGTTGTGACCTGTACTGGTTATTCATGACATTGTATTGCAAAAAGTAACAGGCATTGAGAAAGAACT
>NMRB01000751.1:62572-104185 GCA_002633025.1 Notospermus geniculatus | reverse complement strand
TTCTCGGTCCGCTGCCTTTTAACAAAGCATTTTCTGCCGCTGCGTTTTCCCGCTGCGCGAAAACGCGTCAGTGGGTTCGGGCCTTAAGGGCTGATTCATACTCGCTTGCGGACCGTCAAGCGCATGAAACTGATCGCAGGTTTCCACGACGTGAATGTGCACACGCAGTGAAATTGATCATAGTCGGCGCAAAATCCGGACGGAGTATGAATCAGCCTTAAAACGCACAAGTGGCCGGAGACCTTAAAGGCCCGTTTCCACATGAGCGTTTTACGCCGCGTTTTGACGCTTCGCCCATTGTTTGGAAGCAGAGCGGCGGAAAATAACAAAAGATTTGACGCATCACGCAGCGTGAAACGCTCATGTGGAAACGGGCATTAATAAGGCGGTCGGTCCATTCACGCAAATTTCGAGCGCAGACGCTCGAAAGCATTGTTTCTGTTGTTCACCCATCACCATTGCGGTTTTCACTCCTTAGAAGTTGCCGATAATTGATTATATCAATGACATATTGATCATGTTGATAGAACTGCCATAACAACTCTTGTCGATGCTAAACAATAATACTTTTGTTGGTTTGATGAAGATGAAATTACCTCCCGTAACAATAAAAGATGACACACAGTTGCTGTACAATGGAATTGCAATTGACAAAGTCAGCATTAAAATGTATACACACGAAGTCTGTTTGCGATTGAAAAGTGTTTTCGATTCTCAATAGAAAGGACATCGAGGAGAACCAACCTCATCATGCGCCAATGCAATCAAAGAGGGAAGAGTAAGATCGAATCCATCTTATTTCGAAATGGTGTTCAATTCAATAATAAGTAGCGTTTTTCGATGAAACTGGTAGTTTTACTGCCATTTGCTGCCACATTGGACTAAGAGACGCTGTGCTTCTTTACCATGCAGTAATGTTCGGAAAGACTTCGAATAGAACACTGCCTATTTCAGCGAGATGGTAGAGCCATGCACTTCGTCGGTGATTTTGTAATAAAATACATAACATGGCTGTTAATTGGTACTGGTGTAATCGCTTTTTCTTTTGCTCCGGTTAAACAAAACCTGTAAGTAGCAAGCAGTTAACCCCCCCCTTACTTGACATGTTTCCAGCATGTAGGAAATATACTAAGCAAGGACCACAACGAACAAGTGCTTTGGATGTTAATACATGATTGTAGGGGCCTACGTATTCACGACTAACCCACGAAAAATGTGGCACCGAGAAGAACGACTAACGGTTCTTATCCCTCGCAGGTGACGGAAAACGAACCGATAATCGACTCTTGTGCCAAAGACAGAATGACGAACTAATAGATATCATCTCCAAAAGTACACACCAGGGGAGGAGTGGGTGCATGACACTGGACGCACCTGGGAGTTTTCGCAAAGCCCCCGAAACGCCAACGCGAACGCCAAACCCATTGTTCGATGCCACGAAGACAGCACCGAACAAAAGGACAGAAGTTCGCGTTGGCGTTTCGGGGGCTTTGCGAAAACTCTGTAGTCAATAGGGAGTTTTCGCAAAGCCCCCGAAACGCCAACGGGAACGTCTATCCTTTAGTTCGGTGGCCTCTTCGTAGATGGAACAATGGGTTTGGCGTTCGCGTTGGCGTTTCGGTTTGCGAAAACTCCCTATTGAGAATAAAGCGCGATTCATTGCCACGTGGATCCGACACATCTTATGCGATGTAGGGCCTACAACGAATAGACAGTCCTCTGGAGGAAGGGCTTAATGCAACATAATACACATTATAGGCCGTTTTACACGGTGCCGGTTCGCGGAAACCTACCTCCACCCTCCTCGGGCGGGTTCGGCTCACGATGGATCCAGTCCTCGATCCGGAACGCATCCGCACCGTGTAAAAAGGCCTATATAGACCCCCTACCGTTGAAAACAGGCCTTCAAATGAACTTTTACCGTCACCTCGCCCCAAGATAGTGGCTATTGACGACCACATTGGCTGTTTACAATATTTTTATTGCATCTTTACATCAAGTTTATCAGTTTTTCGGTGTCCGAGGTAGCAATCGGAGGCACCTTTCTGCGAGGTGAATACCGACACGTATCGGATTTGTGTCGGATCCGTGTGTCAATCAATCGCGCTTTAAGCCAAGCGCACATTTGCGACAAAACTCAATCCGTTAGGGGTGTTTTTAAAGTCGACTGACCCAACGCTATCGACTCGTCATTCAGCCGGGTCAGTCGATTTTTAAAAAAAACCCAACGGATTGAGTTTTGTCGCAAATGTGCGCTGGCTTTGGACTAGAAACTGCATTACAATATTTGAAAGGAATTCCCGGGACACGGCAAGCGGATTTACTGATACCACTCGAACTCTCTGCAGTGCTTTCTCTCTCACACTCATATAGCGTGTTCGTTTACTTGCCTGGGCCTCACCTGGGTGAGATATTAGTATATCGCGCATGCGCAGTATTCCTGAAGTCGTCAGCCCTTTCCAGTGGTGTTGTAGGAACGTAAACCCACTGGGGACGAGTTTGGATCACGTGGTGCAAACTTTAACACGGGTGAGACCCAACAGCGTTCGTGAATGTGGCTTTATTGAGCATGCGCGTCGGTCGCTCAGAAATTTACTCCGGGGAGGCCCAGGCAAGTAAACGAACACGCTAATTGTTTTACCTTGATGGTGTATTGGGTGAAGGAAGAGAAAACGCTATGAGCGAGCCGAACGTAAACCCCTTTCTCCACACCTCGCCGCTAGGTTACGCCACTCGTCCGTGGACAATCTTGGGCCAAGCGCACATTATTTTTGCGGCAAAACTCAATGCGGTAGGGGTGCTTTTAAAGTCGACTGACCCAAAGCGCTGTCGACTCGTCATTCAGCCAGGTCAGTCGATTTTTTAAAAACACCCCTACCGGATTGAGTTTTGCCGCAAACGCAAAAATGTGCGCTTGGCGGAACCAACAAACGGACGGCATGCCAGATTGCGTAATACCTGGCGAATAGCAAAACAAAGGTGAAGGTTGGCGACCATGTACGAGTGGTCTGGAGTAGGCCTAAATATGGATTTTAGGCTGCGTGTACATTCACGGTGGTGATCTATGTGATTCCCGGGGTGATACAAGTCGTTTGAAATGACAATTATACGAGTTGACCCTTGGATCCAGAGTGATATTCCCAGTTCTCCAAAAGTCGTTTTGCGTGTATGTATCGTTTGGAAGCTTCATAACCCTTTTAAGGGTCTTAAGCTTATACTATGATGTGGCTACTGTTCACCTGTGTGGTGTCTTTTACATTCACAGGGACCACGGCTTTCAGTCTCATCCGACAGACCCTAAATTGGTTCACAACTTTTTTTCACAACTTGTATGTGTCCTGGCCGGGGATCGAACCCACGCACTGAAAGTCAAGCGTGTTAGACCACTCGACCACCAGGCCAGGACTCAGGTGTAGCGTATGAAGCTAGGAATCCACTGCTGATTTTCTGCGTTGTGACTTTTTAAACATTTGTTCATTATTTTGTGTTGCACTATTTTGCGGCGAATTACACGTATGGCTGTGCTTCGGTTTGGTCGTTCCGGTAGAAATAGTTTCTATTTTAGAAGCAACCAAATCGATGGACCAATCAGCTTCGTCAAATTTGATCACATGATTTTGTGAGTGAAAACATAACCACGTGCAACAAGGAGGCAGCCATCTTAAATGACGTCATTCCTACGCGAAAAGAAGTACATGTACGTGGCACTGACGTTTGAAGGCAGAGTCAGTAAGGTGGAACCGTCTGACCTTTGCGCTGGAGATTGATGAAATAGATACGAATAAATCATGCTCGAAGCGACGAGGAAAATTTCATTTCAACACGTGAGTGACGGACGCACTTTCAGTCATCCCAACTGGAATGTGTTAACGGTATCCCTTTTACACTGTGCCGTTGCCTGCTTCCTGAGGAGAGGATGTGTGACGATAGCCTTGTGTCCTGTGGACAAAAGATACATTTGCAGGGGGTGTGAAAAGGAAGTAGCATGTATAAAAAGGCGTTTCATTACAATAAATGAAGAATGCCGCGTATATCAGAAAAGGGTAAGTTGACGGGAATTAATTAGAGGGCGTTTCTGACTTTTTTCTGGACTCCGGTACCCCTTATGTACAACTGACCGATTAAACGATTCGTGCGACCACTGCCACACTGGGACCACTGAAAAAACAGCCTGTCTGGATTCTTCCCTAGGCGAATACCAACCTACTGCGCATGCCCAGCTTGTCTTCTTCCGGTCGTTAATACTACATGTATTCTATTGGCTCTGTAGACTGGTACCCGATCCTAACTATTTTACATCGGGCTTTTGCATATGTTAGGACCGGGCGTGCCTACCGCCTTCGTGCCTCTGATTGGTCGGTGCTGGCGCAGGTGGTAAGTATGTGAACTATTATGTTGATAGATTTTCTATTTTTAACATGGAAAACCCCCGGTGTGATTGGTGAATTTCCTGGGTCAAAGGTCGGTCACCTTCTATCTGCATTCTGGTACGTCAGCCGTATATTGAGAATTGGATAAATTTACATAATTTACATAAAATTTTCAAGTGACGTCACTGTCAGAATTCCTCCACAAATGGCGGCCACGACTGGTCCTACCATTCAAAAGCGACACCATCGGTAGGACCAGGTACTAGTCTATTGGCTCTGGAGATTGGTCTAATACATGAATAATGGTCGAATACAAAAATAATGGTTGCACTGTCAACTTTTTCGCTGAACTCTTTTTATTCAACGAGCCATTTTAGCCGATGAGGTATGAGGCAATTAGGCGAATGCCCTTTTTGCCTCCGATTAGATTACAAAGGGATGAGGTGGCGTTTTCCTATTACAGCGATTTTGAGTATCCAGTGGTTGTATCAGTCAAAAATATCTATACGAGAGTACTTGTTTATCATGCTTGGGGCAAAAGCTATAAGGTAATGTATAATTCATCCTATTACAGACCCGGGCTTCGGACCATTTTCACCGGGTGGTACAAACAATGCATGGTCTTTAAAGAGCTTAAGTATTCAATACTTTATGACATAATTAAAGGCAAATTGTTTGGAACAATGCATTTACCTCGGAATATTAGAAAATGTCTCCGAAAAAACTCGTATCAAATGAATCGAGCCAGCACCATGTGCTATATCTTTTGTGGGGATAAGCAAGACCGACGGACAGTTTTTGTGTATGCCATGCGGGAAAGAGAACGGGGTAGTGAGGTAATTTTGACAGCAAAGTTCCTAACTTCGTATATATTGAGGTGCATTCTTTCCCATTGCCTTCACAGTGAGATATTGCCCTACCCTCACTATCTATTGATACAAGAATTGGAAAGCCACGCCCTTAGAAGAGGTGTGACTAGAGTTTGCCTCCGTTTCTTGACTTCCACCAGCATTATCCGAAAATGTATAGCTGTCGTGAAAGGTCATCCACAGGTGGAAGAGTCATTCCTCAATCGAATAAAATATGGTCAGATGACAAGTGTTCTGTTCAACATTTGGAAAGACAAGCCACTTGTTATTCTCTCCACTGAGTTTTTAACGATATCGACTCCGGAGAAGCCTTCAAAACCATGCTCCATCAATAAAATGGTCATGGATAGTTTGTCACGTCCTTATGACAATCATACAAGAAGCAGCCTTGGGCTGTGTAAGCCTTTCTGTTGGGCAAACAAAAATGGGGACATATTTAATCCGAATTTTAGGTATTACAAAAACGAAGGAATTGCACGTAATTTGGTCGTCTTTAAGAAGATTTAATTCAACACGTATCAAGTAATATTGCACAGTCATAAGCCAGCAGCGCACTTCGAATTTGAGGATGGATCATACAGAAAAAAATAGAAATATAGAAAATAAAGAAAAACATATTTAATTTTAGGTATTATAAAAACGAAGGAATTGCACGAAATTTGGTCGTCTTTAGAAGAGATAAGTCAACACGTTATCAAGTAATATACACTGTATAGCACAATCCTAAGCCAGCAGCGCGCTTCGAATTTGAGGGGGATTTTCCTGCAATGGATTGTAGAAAAAAAACAGGAAAGTAGAAAAAAAAATAGAAAAAAAACCTTGCCATTAAGAACGTCTCCGAAAATGCTCTAGGGCAAGTGAGGTGCTTTAGGGCAAGTGAGGTTCGCAGTATAGCCAATAGAAAATAAAACATAAAATGTTCTTTCAAGGTACAGACGTCGTTTTCGTACATTTCAAGAGGTAACGTATCTATTTTACC
Source organism: Notospermus geniculatus (assembly GCA_002633025.1). Lineage (NCBI taxonomy): Eukaryota > Metazoa > Nemertea > Pilidiophora > Heteronemertea > Lineidae > Notospermus > Notospermus geniculatus. The sequence continues at coordinate 97,967 of NMRB01000751.1, read as the reverse complement.
GCTATTACATGTAACAGTGCATGACGCAATAGCTTATGATCAGGCATCTGGTTATATCTTGGTTATAAAACAAGGAATGAACAGTCCACTCGACATCTTGCAGGCCTATCGCTTCAAAAATGGCTCATACCGATTGATCACCACTGTCACGATCCCTAACCGGGGACAACACGAACTAAGAACACCTATCGTGTATCGAAATGTTCCTTTTCTCCTTTCATACGCTAAAGGTTTGTTTGAAATGTATGCCTCTGATAAGAAAGTTCACGTGTGGTTTAAACTTCCCGCTAGTGATAGTTGTCTGCGCGGTTCTACTCGCACGGAACCGCCGACTTTACACAAAGGATACGCAATAATCAGATGTCAGAGGGGCGAACGCCATCGTCATGAGACGGTGTACAAGATAAAGAAATCACCCAGGAAACTAAAAGAAATAATTCTGACGGACGGCATCGAAATACCAAAGAAACCTGGGCTGATATATTTCCGGATTCGGTTTATTAACTTCAATGATGCAATATGTATGGCCGCCACTCAATCGAGAGGGTTAGTTCTTCTCTTCCGCCGAGTGGCGAGGTACGTTGGAAGTATTCGTAAGGTTTTACCCTTTGCGAAGTGCTTACCGAGTAAAATTACAGACAAGATATGGGTGGCGAGGTCTATAATCATGCTGCTAGTTTACTGTTCTGATCATCGGCTAATAATTCAAAGTTTCAGACTGCGATGTCTGAAATCAGTGGTCAATCAACGTGCAGTATTCCAGATGGTGAATGTAACAATTGATCAGCCAATTCCGAAGGATCAGGATAAACGTTTATTTGTAGATAAGACGGGGAATTTCATCATCGTGTCCGACGATCACGTCCGAGTCATTAGTGTGCATTGATTGCTTTGCGACTTGCTTTGCAACTGCGCACTCGATCGCCGTAGTGGACTAGCGAGAGGTGATTTCCACCACTGGCGAAGATATAGGGTCGTATTTTAGAACGTTCCTTAACGTTAAGGTCGACCTTAGGCTGGGTTTACATCGGATGACACGCGACACGAACACGCAGGCGAACAAAGGTTTCATGGGGATGAATCCTTTGTGAAGCCATTGTTCGCCTTCGTGTTCGTGTCGCGTGTCATCCGATGTAAACCCAGCCTTAAGTCTATTGTAAAACCATCGAGAACAATAGATTTAAGGAACGTTCTAAACTACGGCCCATGATCAATTTCAGGTGGGCGACCGGTATCAGTTCCTTGCGGTCGATTCAATCGCAGGTACATGTAGCAGGTTGCAAAGCAAGTCGCAAAGCAGAGTCAGGTTGAAAATCAGCAGTGGATTCCTAGCGTTACACCAAAATCGCAGTTGAAAGGTAGAGACCTGCTACATTGGGATCTTGCTCCTCCAACATCATCATGTCAAAAACATTAGCATCGGGACTTCGATTCGAAGATCAACAGCCTGCTGTGTGGACCGCAGTGCCGATCATCACCAACAGAGAAGCTGGGACCTCGAATATTTTCCAATGTTGCCAGTTTTCAGTGTTACCGTTCTTTTGGACTGAGAACTATACGTAGTGATAATAGACAGCTAGAGAGACCATGACAGTTCAGTTGGACAGTACAATGACGGGGAACATTCACGCACACAGAAACGACGATATTGTTACACCTCTCTGACCTTACAAACAAAAAACCCGGATGGACAACTTATTGGAAAAAAGTTCTGCATCATACTCGCTATGCTGCCGTAATCTGCGTCATTATGACGTAACGTTAAGTATGATGCAACGTAATACATTTTAGTACACGACGCTAGTGATTTACAAACGCGACGCCATGAGCGACAGACCGGTTTTAACGTTAGTAGGCCTAGCGAAAAGGTTAACAATCATAAGAAATCGTTAACGACATTTCTCACGTACATTTTCAATGTAAAATATAACGTTAACATTGGTGTTACTGTTAGCGGGACGACCTCTTTAACTCCAGATATTACCGGTACAACGATAGAAGGTGCCAACTCACGTTCTTTCTGCGAGGTCACGTGCCGTGGTCACTTACATAAGCAGAATAATAGCATAATGAGAAATAACCTCGATGCCAGCGAGGTCACAATCCAATTCCAAACTAGGCCTACCAACGACCAAGCACGTGCGACCATGGCGGAGAGAAAAGGTAAGCAATTATCACTGAAATAGGCCTATATATATCGAACATTTAGGCCTTCGGTCAATCGTTCGTAGGCCGATTGCGATGTAGGCCTAGTCATTTTCCGGGTTATCAACCGTTCGAGTGCCGTTATGAAGAAAAATGATAATTTTGTAGGTTTGTATCAAGCATATATCGATATAGGCCTTGGGTCGGCTGGACGACCACCGAGAACAGAAGGTAAGCTAAATCTTCTCCCATAGTGTCGTGGCATTATGCCGATTATTCACTTCATGCACAATAAGCCTTGTTTAATAGGTGAATAGGCCTATCGATCTCCTACAAGTGATTACCTATCCCGTGTTGGGCCACGTGAATTTTTTCGGCCAGAAACCCTGCATGCCGTAGGGTGACGCTTATTATAGGGAGGTTTCGCAAAATACGAAATTGGACTTCGCTTCCATGACGTAATGTATTTCAGGAGATGGTTGGTACCACAAATATCGCCTGCTGCAAGAGCGTGTTTTAGCGTATGACGTTAGACCGATGGAGTTTACAGTGTAGGCCTACGTATATTAAACTTAGAAATTTATCTTTCGTAGGCTATCGACTTCGTAGATAGGAAGTGGAAATTTAAAAATTCAACTCACTCGGTCTTTTCATGATATGCTAAAAGACGCACCGGCAGCAGGGACATTTTGTGGTAGCAACCATCTCCAGAAATACATTAACTAGGTCCTGGAAATGAAGTTGCGAAACCTCGAACAGATTTTTATAGGCCTAATGAGAAATCCATGGCCTACCGGTATTTAGAAAGGGTTGTCGTTCACTGGTATCCCTGCCAGCGAACGGCAACTTTCAAATGGGATTCGACAACATTAGCCTACCACACGCCATGATCCTGTCTCATTCTAGATAAACAATCATTAGCCCTTACCGGCGTTGAGGAAGCCGTCACAGAACGAAACGTGGGCGTACCGCCTACCTCAGCAGACGACATGCCAGTAAGTATCGCCACTACGCAATAACCTGTTGCTACATGTAGTTCCCTATAGTCGGCTTACTTGCAGTNTTTTTCTCCGAATCTTTTGTGCGCGCGCACTTATCTGGTGGGGAAACCAACGCTTGATTGGTCAAGAGATACGAATTTGCCCATCTGTAACAAGGCTATACATGCGCAGTTTGCAAGAAATACATGTACAAGATGGCGGGGGCCTCGTCGGAACGATAATACGGATACGATTCTTTGTGTCGTCGGTGTGGTACTGGCACGCGTTGTCGTTCTCGTGCCTCCTCTTGGCCAAGCCGAAAAACTTGGTCAATGAAGCCACGATTTTGCTGTTACTCATATAGGAGTAAACTTGCACAAGGTTGGCAAAAAATGTGGTCTCACTAGTTTTGCACTATTCCTGCTCGGTGGAAATTGAAGGACCACTGACATCGGGTGATTGAAAAAGAGAGACCTCAAATTGAAGGAACGTTACATGTAGATTCAGTATCGATTGCATATCCTTTCAGGCTGTACCACTGCACAAGCGGCAAGACTTCTGGATATGGATAGGAAATCTCTTGTTTTTTCTCGTTCTTGCGGGTGCCATCTGGGGTATAGGCAACGCTAGGGGATGGTACGCGCCATCCGGATACTCCCACAATGTCAGTGTGACGTCACAGCAGCGCTTTTTACCCGAACCGGATCCACCCGAACCGGGGGTAAAAGGACGGTATGTGTCGACTTATTCAAGTAACTTATTCTAAATTAGTCCAGTCCAAACCTGATGTAGGCTAGGTTTTGTGACTCTCACAGTCCTAAAACCCCTTGTTTTTTCACAAACTGGGCTAAAGTCAGCCTTGAATAATCAAGGTGAGCAATATTTACGACTCAAAATCAAAGAAAAACTCTGTCATGAGGCCTTGAAATTTCGGATGGCCAAAGCAATATGAACTTGATGCATTTGTTATTTTCCAATGCAGGGATGGTGTTGGGGCTTCTGGTAGGTGGTATTATTGGCGGGTGAAGCCTGAGGACCAGACCATCTACACCCATCTGTTCGTTTGGTTATCATACGTCGGTCACCAGTTCTTCGTCTGGACAAATATATACCTCGCCCAACATTCCAAGGTATGTAATACAATGTACATGTACCTATTTTCTTGCGAATTCTGGAATATTGAATTCATGATTCTGATTATTCCTTTTGACCTCCAGAGTTATATTAATCACGAGCCCCGGTGTATCTCGGTTCTTTGTTTTACAGAACTCAGCGACGAGCACGGGTCCCCGGTACTCGACGAAATTGTCCTGGTTTAATTGGATGGGAATTGGCGTCAACATCGGTTTCCACCTGTTGCATCTGCTACAGACACATATCACCTACGATGCTTTGGCAGCTGATGTCAGCATCAACAGTTCTCAATGTACGGTGCATGATTTAGAATGATACCATGTCCTTGTTTGTGGACTATTCCTGCATAGCCAAGTCAAAGGTCCCATCTGACCAATGGCATTTATCAAGACAAAAATCTTATGTTAATCATATATAATTATCTACCAGGTACATGTAGCTAAAATGTCGGCAAACATTCGTTAATGAACAATCGAGCCAAAATAACTTGACTTCAGTAATTGTTTGCTATGGATAAAGCAAAGAATATATGTTCATCCGCATTATCTTTCATTTTATCAGTTTCCTCTTTATTTTCACAGGTTCTGTCATCATGCTTATAGTCTACATATTCATAATCGAATATCGCGACAGAGGTTTCGCCTTTGGTTGGCCATCCCAGTACGACACAGACCGTATTGCCAAGAAGGTCCGAATGCCGCACGGGCCCATGTACTTGGTGCGCAAGTACCACGGATACGCCTTCGCCTGGGGCGCGGTCTACACCTTCTGGTACCATCCAATGGAAAACACATGGGGTCATGTGTTGGGGTTCGCCCACACGTATATGATTCTTCTTCAAGGTATTAATGCCGCCCTATTCACACGAGATTTTGCAATTATTCGCAAAGCCGTAGGACGAGCGTAACCAGGCGCCGACTTCCTTGACCGAGATTTGGTCATCGATAGAAGACGAAAGCAGTCACATTCACGGATAGGCCTACAGTCGGGGATAGGCCAAAGGCTTATGGTGATCTCACTGCCAATGGATGATTCCATTTTGTTACCAAACCAAAGGAAAATATGGTATTGATAGCCAAGCTAGATCCCACAGAAAATATGGCAAATGTCATTCATTAGGGAGGTTAAGAAATCAAACGATTTTTGTACCGAAAATGCAGTATAAAATTTGCTTAATGTGTAGTATGAAAAATAACGTTGTCGTAAAGTTCACGTTTATCGCTTGACTTCTAAACCTCCCTGTTTTCTACACACACAACGATACAGTCAGAGTGTTGGTTTAGAAATACATTTACATGTACATGCAATGAGAAGAGTAGGTCATATCATTTTGTTATGAAACGTGTTCATCAGTGCAAATCCATCATTAACAATCAAATCTACATTTGGGTTGAATATTTGGGACAGGAATGGTCAGACGTTATGAAAGCTAATGCTTAACACAGCGTGTCCCAAATTAAAGATGTTTCGTAAGAAATAGTAAGGGATGACCTGTATTCCATAAGCATACGATCCGTGGAACTTGACTTGTCCATCGACGCTGATTTTTAATTTAAGTACACTTGACAAGAATTAGCGCATTGTGTATCGTAGCTGTTGCAAATATGAGAGTGTTATGGCCGAAAACCTGAAGAGAACTGGTAGTTTGGAAACTTTTGTAAAACGTCGGTCATTTTCTCAGTTTAATCTGCTCTTACAAACTAAAGCCACATCTACCATGTCTACTTCATCCCCGGACCACTGCCGGGACCACTGCGCGCCACTGCATGGGAAGACCCACCGTGGTCACTCTCTGGACCGGGATGTTTGTAGATCCTACCATCTTAAAGGACAGTGCCAACATAAACTTAACACCAAATTGGTGCCAACATTAATTTTGAACAGGCCTACGCCTAAAACATCGTCTCTGACGATAGCATTGGTGCATCATCATCATCAGATTGAGAGCACTTTTGAAAGTGAGAACAAAGTTGTCCCCTTCTTTTCCAGGCAGCATGGCATTCACCCAAATTCATCTGAACAAGTACTGGCGATTTGTCCTCGAGTCTTGGGTCACCCTTCACGGGACGATAGTGGCGATCCAGACCGGTGGCCCATCACTGAATGGACATTCAATGTGGCCTATGTTTTGCTTTGGGTTTTGCTTCATGGTCGTTGTGACTCAGGTAAAGTGAATGATTTTCTGTTGGTTCAATCAGTCCAAGTACAGGGGCGGATCCACGATTTCGGAAGAGCGGGGCGCGCTCTTTGCCAGAAACATTGAAATCTGCGGCGAATTTCAATGATTTGCCGCGAATTTCATTATTTCACGGTCAATTTTAGATTTGTTGGCCGAAAGGGGGCACCCCCCCCCCCCGGATCCGCGCCTGAAAGGGAGTTGAGTCCCTGTCCAAGTTTAACGTTTCTTGTCGCCAACTAAGCCATTCTGCATTATTGACAGAAGTCAAGTGGGTCTTTGATTGCATACATCTGTTCTCTTTCAGATCTTCACATTGCCATTCTGGCGGAAGATACCCGCCTGGGTGCGACCGTTCCCATTTGTTCTATACATTGCCGTCGTCATTTATTGCTACAGTTGGATACCAGACAGTCAGGGAAGATACTTCGTTAGGATGCGAGAGATTGTCTTCATTCCAGCCCTACTCCTCTTGGCACCCATAGCAATGTGGTTTCTGCTTTGGTTGTATCTAAAAGCCGAGGACAAATGTAAAAAGCGAAGGAACGAGTCGGAAAAGCCGAAACAAAATCTGACATTTTCGATTTTGTATTTCTTGGCGAGTTCCATCGTTTTGTTCAGTTGCGCAATCATTGGATTTTTAATTCAATATTTGGACTTTCGAGTGGATATGTCCACCATGATGCCAATTCTGACTTTTGCTTACTGCATAATTGTTACGGTGCAGTTGATGCTTTCGAAACAGATGTTTCCCAGCGTGGACTTGGTGCCCGGGAAAGTGGCACCAGCGGACGCGAGCGAGGCAGACGAGAAGGAGAAAGAGACATAGTCGTCAAACTTCCTGATCGAATCCACGCCGACTTTTCACAGACAATGAATTCGTTTCGTCAGGGCCTGTACTTTGAGCTACTGCCCTCTTTTGACTGATTTTCCACTTCTGACAGTGGGGACATACATGGAAGAAAGACCATCTCGACGTGTTACGGTCGGACCATGGAGGTATAAAATAAGATGGAGAACGCACTCCCTAATCCCCGATTAAAATAATCCCCACATCAATAGGCCANCGTTTCGTCAGGGCCTGTACTTTGAGCTACTGCCCTCTTTTGACTGATTTTCCACTTCTGACAGTGGGGACATACATGGAAGAAAGACCATCTCGACGTGTTACGGTCGGACCCAAATGTAGAAGGCAACACCGATGGTAAGCCAGAATGCAGCAGGTTTTGGGCACATTATTTCTTTTTATCCCGATACTTATTTTTGCACTTATGTATCATCGTTTACAGAATAAAAATGCTTTTCAAAGCCACCTAGACAATCACAAATACTTTAATTCGCTGCGTCCAATTGCACCCAATCAGCTGAGCTCAATGACAACTAGAGGCTGAAATTTGAGGAAGCAAATGGTCACCACCCTGGATGTATGAACAAACCATAACCCAGTGATACCGGTAATAGCTATCCAGCTGCCCAATAGCTGTCAGTATAATCACTCCATTTATCCAGCTCTGGAGTATCCATCATGCCGATTCAGACAGCCATGCGGCATGGTGCATGGCCCTCAGGGGGTATACAGTAGGCCTACTACTAGTACTAGTATTTGACATAAGACAAGACTAAAAGATAACATGCATGAGATATAAAGGAAGATATACGAATATAATAGTATATAGTACATGATATATATAATATACCATATCACCCACAGGTACTTGACGCAATTGTGAATAATTGCAGAGAAAACCACCCGTTTTACTGACAACACTCGTTTTTTTCCCTGAGTGTTGTCAGTAAACAGTAACACAGACGCACGTACGCACACACAGATAGACCACCACTAATGGCACCAAGCACAGCATGCCCCTTTGGCCAGCGCCCATCAGACACTGGCGTGGACCGACACATATGTTTGAGGGTACATGTATAAGAGTAAGGGACAACCTGGCCTCTAACAACATGGAGGCACTCAACCAAGATCTAGGAATACATACACCGAGAAAACAAATTGATGGAAAGAATAAATAACAAACTCATGGAAAGAATATATCCATCAGCACGTACCTTCATAGTAAAATTCATAATATTTGCATGCATTATTTTGGCACGAGCAAATATGCAATAACAGGATTCATGTACATGCAACATCAACAACCAGTAGGACAAATTCAACAAGACAAAGATTTCTATTTTTTTCAATTGATTTTTACTTTTTTTCACTCTTTACATATTATTATTATGAAGTCTTCTGCTTCTCCCTGTCCGTTTACTCCTGAAAACAAGAAGATGAGAATATAAGTTATCACAACACTAACATGAAATAAAATTATTTTGAGATTGTGTGTGGACACTCAATCTCCATGATGATGTGCATTGCAAGAAAACAACTGCTTATCCGTCAATGCTCTCCTACAAACCATATTTCATGGCCTGAGAACAGCCTCGAAAAATGTTACAGTAACCCAAGGGTCGGGGCAATATTCAGCTCTACAGGAATCTAACACTATTGAGTCATCACAGGCAGAAGGTAAGAGTTTTTGTCAACCTACGTCAGGGACTTCATATTCGCCACTGTCAATTTTCTCGATGACGTCATGTGGATGCTGACCATCAATAGTGCAGCCGACCGATTGGGCAGTGCCTGATAAGAGAATTCAATAAGAGTTTAAGAGATCATCAGAAGAAGGCCATTATATTACCGGTATTAACTTCTAATCCTTTTAATTTCTTTTCAAAACCAAACTGATGAATTTTTATCTGACTTAACGTGGTTTCTTGTTAGGGCATCAATAACCCTTTAGCATGTAAAGTAATGAAATATTTTTCCATTTGTTCTCTGCAGGGTTTTCACCAAGGTGCTATTCATTAAGTGTCATTTCTTACCAAGGATTTCTTTGCAAGTTCCAGAGAGTTTGATGGACATGCTTCGCTCCCTCATGATCCTAGCAATATTGATGATCTCATCAAAGGAAATGTTTCCATTGTGTTTCACTAAAACAAAATAGTCATGAACATTGATCAACAAACAAGATTCCGGCCTGATTTTCAAGTGCATTGGACCCTCCCTCAGCAAATGCGTCTAATCTGCAATCATAAGGAGGCCACTTACACCAAAATTGCAGTTGTAAGGTCACAGAGGGCTGGCATTTTGGGGGTCCAGCTTCTCCTGTTGACGATAATGATAATGCTGACAGCCGGCAACTGATAGATCTTCGAACCGAAGTCCTGACACTGACACTTCTGATATGATGTTGGAGGAGAAGCTACATCCCATTGGCAACGCCAGGTGACCTTACATTACAACTGTGATTTTGGTGCATAGTTTTTTTGGAAACCCTGGTGTTCAGTCCCAAATGGGCCACCAATATTCATTTTGACCTCCATAAGAGTAAATCAAGAATAGAAACTTCTATATCTATCTACATACAAGGACAGCATCAGGCCTGAAGGTCCACTCAAGAGATGTTCAAGCGATGAGTGACTTACCATGCTTAACCTTCTTCCTATCTCTTGGAGGTTCCTTCAGCGCTTTGATAAGCAAGGAAGAAGCACTTGGGACGACCGATACGGCAGCTTGTCTGTTCTGAATGGTTAGCTTCACAGTGATCTTCAGGCCTTTCCACTCTTGTGTAGCCTTTGCAATATCATCACCCACCTTTTTTGGAGACAGACCAAGAGGACCAATTTTTGGGGCAAGGGTTGAAGTGGCTCCAACCTCACCTCCGACTGCCCTCAAGACAACTGTAAGAAAGAAGAAGAAATATGATACTGAAATTCAGTGAACAGAAATGAGTATTTCACATGTTTTGTGAATCAGTGCAGGAGTCGAACTCGAAGTGGCCAAATCCTAGCATCTAGCTAGCCTAGGTACTGTAGCGTAGGCCTGCATAATAGGCCTACACCCTACCTAGGCCTACTACTAGGCGAAGCTAATTTGACAATCTTCTCTCTAAAATCATTGGTCATGTTGATAGGCAGGGCCAAACGATTTTCGTAGCCTGACCCTTTTTCGGGCAACTTGCAGCTGCAAGGGCAGATCCAGGATTTGGGGAAGGGGGCGTCCGGTCTGCGGTGCTCTATGACAGGATGAGCTAGAGGAAGGCTGATGTCACGGCTTGGTGGTCGGTGCCGGATACAGATCCATGACCATACTATACAAACAAATCAACATGAAATCATTGAAAATGAAATCTGTGGTCAGTGTGGACTGTGGTGAGTGTGGTGCATTTCAATGAACAAATTTTGCGCCGAATTTCGCGGTCGATTTTACAAAAAAAAAAGATTTGTTCAGTTTCGAGTTTTGTTGGCCAAACAAACAAACAGAGTCAAGGCAGGTGAGGGCCGGGGCGCCCCCTCGCCTCAGCCTAGCCTAGCCCTAGCGCTGGTCTGGATGCACGCCTGCCTTGTGAATTAAGGTCCCTGCTCCTAATACATGTCACATGGCATTGGCAGCCGCACATTTATGCAACGTGCAGCATGTGCAGTAAATCATGCATGCATGCGAGCCGCAGTGCACGTGCATTGTGTATGTAGGTCACACTTGAAGCATGATGATCATGATATGCACGCGTACGGCGGCCAATTCACTGCCGTCATTTACGGCGATTCCACGCAAATTATGGCCTTACCGACTTTGATTTCATTTGGATCGAACTTTGGTGGCATGTTTGTTTATGTTTTATTGTTATTTGATGTTAATTAAAGACGGATGGTGTTGGATGAGCCAATTCTGACACGACCAAAAAAGTTGCACCAATCCGCCGATTGAGAAATTTCTAAAAAGGAAGTGGCTGTCGTCGACTTCCGGTAAGTGTAGCTTTTAGTCGTTCGGTGGCAGCACTGACCAGTGGCATTTTTCACAAAAATGCCAAATACGAAGAATTTTCGCTGAGTTTTAATCGTTTTTGCCGGTAAATGGTTCCTTTCAGTTTAATTCAAGGACTGTATATAGAAAATACAGTCTTAGGAACACATAAAATGCGAGAAACATGTCGACATTCAGTGTGATATGACACAAATTTACACTCAAATAAACATAAAACATGACAAATTCATGATCCCCTACAGAACAGGGTGTTGCACAAAATTTTTACACGACCGAGTGGGCTATTTACATTTATAAAATTTATGTGCATTAGGCCTATATCAAAAGCCATGCATATAGACAGACAGGTTCATCAACCACACTGGGCCTAGTACTCATGTACTAGTAAGTAGGACTGATGTAGCGGGCTAGGCCTAGTAGGGCCTTACCATGGCCATGCTTACTTTAATCATTGTTCGCTTTCCTTTCATGTTCACAGGGAGGGAGAGGCAGACAAAGACGATCAAGATGCCGCTTGTCCCAATCTTCACCCTCAAACTCAACCATAAGATCAACCCACGGATGGTTGCAATGGGCAAGTATGATGGAAAACATCCATGTCTAACATGTGCCACCACTGCTGGGAAGGTGAGTATTCATTTCAACCCTCTGATGCTTGAGTAGCTCGAGGCAATCACCTAAATAACAGATATATTATACCTGATGAATCAGGTCCAAAAAGATCTGAATGCCAGTTAACTATTAATGAGAAACCCATTTTGAACCATCTTTGTTGATTTTGTTTCCTTCTTTGGCAGTGGCTCTTAATGCTACGGTAATGGTTTCGTTGATGAGCCTCAGTTACATGTACATGCAAAGCATTTTATCACAAGGTGGCAGGTCTTAATATTTTGGGAGTCAGTTATCCTAGTTATTATTATAACTTCTTCATGATTGCTTATTATTCAGTGAACCAATGTTCATCTTCAGGTCTTTATCCACAATCCCCACACAAGAGCTCAGAGGGGAGGACGCATGGAATCTGCCATTGAGGCAGACATCAACCTGCTCAACATCAATCAAACCATAAGTTCAGTGTGTGCTGGGTCACTGGAGGACACACCAAATGAAATCTTGGTCGTTGGAACACAGACAAATCTTCTTGCCTATGATGTTGATAGCAATAGAGATCTATTTTACAAAGATGTAAGTTAAAATTTTCTTAATCAGCTAATATATTGACTACTGGTATCTGGAAACCCGGGATGTAATCTTTATATGTGATACAATATACAAGGGATTCTATTGACATTGGTTTCCTAACATACTCTGGTTTTCTCCTGCATTACAGTAAACTAAATTATCATCACACCGTTTTAGCATTTTGCTTTCAATTAAGTAGCTGTTATAAGTCAAGTGCTGATGATAAGTTTTTAATTTCAGACTGCAGATGGTTCAAATGCTATAGTAATGGGGAAACTTGGAACAATTGATTCACCTCTTGCGATTATTGGAGGCAACTGTTCAATTCAAGGCTTCGATAAGGATGGCAATGATTCTTTCTGGACTGTCACAGGAGACAATGTTTGTAGTTTGGCGTTGGTAGATTTCACATCTAATGGTGAGAACGAGGTGAGATTACATTGAATTTGGTTCCTATACTCCACTCATCTTTTCAAATCACGGCAGCTTTTTGGCAAACTTTCACTGAACATTGCTTAAATTTGCTCAATAATGACCTTAAGTTAGGGCAGTCATGAAGTCTGCACAGCTGATAGAATCTGGTGATTTTTAGGACAAATAGAACCTTATGAAAATGCTTCCCAGTGATATTCTGAACATTAAAACACTGAATCAGATACATGTAAAGTCCGGTAACATCTAACTATGACCCAATGGAATGTGGAAGTCATGTAATGTGGCAGAGCTTTGTGATTTTTAATCATGCCTGTCGACAACTTGTGGTCGTTCCCTGATTGTTCGTGCTGTCCACCAGTTATTCAAGAGCCGTGTGTGCTTAGGTCCATAGAAAATCCAACTATCAATTTCCTAACTTCCGCATTCAATTGGGTCGTAGTTAGATGTTGCCAGACTTTACTTATTGGCTCATTGGTTTATCATTACCTTTATGGCATCTCATTTCTCTTGTCACCCTTCTTGTGTCTTCTGCTCACAGCTTGTTGTTGGATCCGAAGACTTTGACATCCGAGTGTTCAAGGAAGATGAGATCATCGCAGAAATGACAGAAACGGAAGCCATTACCTCTCTGTGCCTCATGCAGGGTAGCCGATTCGGTTACGCCCTGGCAAACGGCACGGTCGGTGTTTATGACAAAACGGCACGGTACTGGAGGATAAAATCAAAAAATCATGCTGTGACTATTGAGAGTTTTGACTTGGATTCTGATGGCGTTCCAGAATTGATAACTGGTTGGAGTAACGGCAAGGTTGGTTTTCTGATAGCATTTTCTTAATTCTCATGGAAGTTGGCTCACAATGAGCAATTCACCATTGTTTGTTTCGTTATGGCTTACACTGAGACACAATAGTTCCCATAATTGAGTTGCACATGGAGAGCAAACTTTCTGGTGGGTAGGCACCTTTACACCCATCTTCATTTTCTCTCCATACCGGTACTCAGAGTTTGAAATGACTAAATCCATATCCAGATACATGTATTTTTTTGTGTTTTGAACTTTAACTAGGAAGATTTAAGAAAGAGTACTGACATATTGGCCTCTTTCCTTCCAGATTGATGTGCGTAGTGACAGAACTGGTGAAGTCATTTTCAAGGACAATTTCAGTAGTGCAGTAGCTGGCGTTGTCCTTGGGGACTATAGGATGGAAGGGCAAGATCAGCTGATATGTTGCTCCACAGAAGGAGAGGGTAAGAATCTTGAGATAATCACCTAAAGCTTTCAGACTCGTTTATGTTTGGAGTTGGCATAAATTTATCATTTGTCATCTTGCTATGTGGAATAATTTGACATTGCTGATTACAGTGCGAGGGTGGAATCAGGCGCCCCCAGAAATGAGAGGCAACCTTATGGATACAAATATAGAACAGGATACAATACGTGAGTTGAGCCAGAGGAAACAGAACCTGCTACTTGAATTGAAGAATTACGAGGAGAATGCCCGTGCTGCTTCCGCTTCGAGGCCTGGCGATCTCGATCCGTCCGCAATGGGAGTGATACCTGTGAGTTGTTTTTGCTGTATATGTCCATCCAGCACTTCTTCTTTAATCAGATCAGATTCTGATATAGATCAATAAGTCGGAGTTTCCTTTGTGGTGAGTGAGCTCTTGTAGTGTAGGCTGCAGGGTAAACAGACTTAGGCAACAACTACTGGATCTTCACCCTCACAACGTCCGGCTAGATCTTCACACAGCCGGTATCACAAGGCCCATGATAGGTTGTACTACAGGTGTGGTATAGGCCTGCATGTAGGTCTATAGGTAGATTCCCCTGTCGTGCACTCAAGGATCTACACATCAACGACAACTCGACGGCGGGCATTAGGAGGGTAAAGATTACACAGCCTGTATCACAAGGCCCACGATAGGTTGTACTACAGGTGAGGTATAGGCCTGCATGTAGGTCTATAGGTAGATTCCCCTCTCGTGCCCCCCTTGGATCTACACATCAATGACAACTCCACAGCGGACTTTAGAAAGGCAAAGGTCCAGTAATTGAATGTATCCAATGGATTCAGTATGAAGTTCCATACTAAAGTTGAAAACTTTGTTTTTAGGCCAATACCCAGCTTCAGACATCACTAGGTGTCAACTCTGGTTCGGATACACAGTCTGTAAGTATTGGAATGCTGCAGTTTCCCTACATTTCACCCAAATTATTTGCCAGCCATGTATGAATTTACGGTACATACATCTTCACAATGCCTGCACCTTGAATTGAATTACATGTAGTTTTGTTATCAACTGGTTAGGTCATTCCGAATGGGAGACTTTACTGCCATTAGAGGTTGCCTGTTAGCGGTCCTAGAACGTCACAAAATTTGATGCCACAGACGTAACTCATCGCCTCCACGTCATTATGGATGACATTGTGGCATGCACTTCAACTCTGTGACATCAAATTTCATGAGTTCTTGGACTGCTAACTATGGTGGCCTCTAATGGCAAGAAAATCTCCCTTTCTGATTGAAGTACATATACATGTATTCTGCTTTTTCAGCCCCATGTGGAGTTACTCGTATCAACTACCAATGACACCATAATAAAAGCCGTCCTCATCTTTGCTGAAGGCATCTTTGAAGGGGAAAGCCATGTCGTGTAAGTACAGTGAAATTCAACAGTTGGTTCTCAACTTCTCAAGTGCTTATGTGTGGAAGTGTCATCCAATTCTGAGGTCATCAGTGATTCTTAGTGCTTGCTCCTTTGAGTGCAGTGACACAGGGAGCAGGGGCAAAGAACCACTGATTACCGGTACTTCAGAATGGTGTCATCCATCCAACATAAAGAATCTTTCCATTTCATCACAAATGTGACATTTTCTGACTGTGACTGAAAAAGGTGCTAATCAGAGTGATTGCATTTAAAATACATTATTGTCACCCTTTTCCCTCTCCTTCTAGACATCCAAATAAAGAAGGATTATCAAATACCTTGAAGGTTCCCATTAGGCCTCCAAAGGACATTCTTGTTGATCTTCATATAAAAGCATTCGTTGGGTACAAATCAAGGTAGGTTGGTACGTTCATCAAAGCTTAAAGCAAAGCAGTGCTTAGTGTTCATGGTTATCTGCTGATTTATCATGGTTAAAAAAACTAGCTTTATTTTTTAAAATAGCTTGATTCGCTCTTTTAACGAACGACTTCTGGTGACTATGGTGATGGTTATTTTGCATGACTTTTATGACATAAATCAGGGGATTCCTGATTCATCATGGAATTATGGTGGAATCCTTATTTTCAAAATAATACTTTGAAGTTTGTGGTAATTTGTAGTCCATTATGCAATGGTCTTAACCATTTACTGTTCCAGTTCCCAGTTTCACGTGTTTGAACTGATGCGCCAATTGCCAAGGTTTTCCATGTATTCAGTGTGCACCAATTCCGTCCCAGAGCCGAAAAGTTCAGTCGTATTTACCATCAATGAACGTGTCAACAGGGTAAGGAAACACCAGCGGAAATATGAAAAATTGTTCCCTCACTATAGTATCACATCTGTACTCTAAGGTGTTAGGACTAATTTGTTAATGTACCAACCAAAATGTTGGCCACAAAAGATGAAAATGAGTTGTTTGAAGCCCTTGTCGGAGGTGTGAATCAGTGATTGGACTATTGGCCCACTCAGCCTGCAACTGATAGAGACCGGTTTGCCACTGCTTCTGCAGTAATATTTGCAATGTTTGCTGGGTGCCAGATCCCATTAGAGCAAATCTTGTACAAAGAATTTGTTTTTCAGGTTGTGATGTGGATCAATCAGAATTTCCTTCTCCAGGATGACCTCACCTGCGAAGGATCACTAAACGTTGGCTTCATATCCCTGAGGGGCTCGGGACCCCTCTTCTTCAAGATGGAAACTAGTGGACAGGTAGGAGTTATGAATCTGCAGTAAAAAGTACCCGAACAGTGTAGGATGCCTTGGATTTGACATCAGGGAAGCCCTATTTCTCCCATGTCGTAACAAATCCGACGTCTTTTATTAAAAGATGTCGGATTTCTTGATGGTGATTTATTTGAGTGATAAATTTTAAGGAAATAGTGCATGGCAGTTAAGTCAGTTCAACCGTTTTTGTTTTGGACATTCCAGATGACGATAAAAACAGATGACATGGACCTGGCAGGAGACATCATCCAGGCACTCTGCCTTTTCCTGAAGATAGAAGATCTCCAAGTGACGGCCGATTTTCCGGACGAGATGGAGAAACTGAAAGACGTGTTGGTGAAAGTCGACGAATACCATGCCGTGAGGCAAAAGCTGACGGCCGAGATGGCTGACCACTCCAACCTGATCCGTAGTCTTGTAGTCCGGGCGGAGGATGCTAGAATCATGGGAGATATGTGAGTTTTACTTTTCTGTGTTCCCATGTAACAAATTAAATGACGTCATGAAATCAAATGCCAAAAAGGAGGAGACATTGGAGTTTCTGAAAGAATTTAATTCGTTGATATCAGGTGCTGTCTGCATTGATGACTCTCCTCAACTGGATGGAGCAACGCCCTCCAAGCTTAGGCTGGTGTCCTCGTTTTGACCAGATGACCTGTGATTAGCCTGATTCAATCAGATTATGACTCCTCCTAAACTATTCGGTATTTGCATTCTACACCTTCATGTCACCTTGCAGGAAAAACATGAGGAAAGGCTACATGGAGTTGTACGACCTGAACCGCGATTTGATCAATGGTTATACCATTCGCTGTAACAACCATCAAGAGTTGCTGAACTGCTTGAGGCAGGTGAACCAAATGGTACAGAGGGCTGGCCGGTTACGAGGTAAGTTAATGGTCTTCAAGGACAGACTTGCTGGCAATGCCCTCATCTAAATGCAAAACTGTCAAATGGCACAATGGAAACGTCGGCACCTGTCACTTTTCAGGTTCTGGGTCCAATCTCCAGTCGGGCCCACTCTCCATCCGATTGAGAGGGTGACTCTCTTGGACAGCACAGATTTCCATGACGTCCAAGGACCGCAAACTGGTGCTGGTCTCTAACGGCAATGAAGTCGGACATTGCATACAATAGCCAGTATTAAATGTACGTGTAAATTTCTCTTCCTTTTCAGTTGGCAAGCACAAGACAGCAGTTGTGAACGCGTGTCGAGCTGCCATCAAGAACAACAACGTCAGTGCTTTGTTCAAGATCATTAAAACTGGGTCATCATGAACTGGAGTTGAATATTCTAACTTTCCGTCCATGTTGTTTTGAGTGTATTGTTAGCAGGCGCGGATCCAGAGGGGGGCCGAGGGGGCCGCGGCCCCCCCTATTTTTGGAACACCAACAAAAAATGGGTCACTGACTCCGAAAAAAATGAGCACATAGATAAGGAAATCATGCCCCCAGATGCTTGGAAATCATATCTAGAATTCAAAATTTTCTGGGGGAGGCCAGACCCCCGTTGTGGCTCCGCACCTTGTTACTCTACTCCGTCAGCCTGTGGCTGATGGTGACCGGCCCCCCGTATTCCAAAATCCTGGATCCGCCCCTGGTTAGTTATCAGAACAACTCCTCTAAAGTGCTGTGTTAAGTTTTAAACAATTTAAAATCTCATGACAAGCTTGAGAATTATTAATGTCTCAATGATGAATAATGATGTAGCTTACATACATGTATGTGACCCGATCTGCCAAAAGTAGGCGCATGTCGCAGGTGATCATCACTGGTCATCAGTTTACTTAAGTATTGTCACTGCTGTCCACTACTATTGTCAACCTGCAGAGACGTACATTTCAGCTATTGTGTTGCAAGGCCATTAACCCTTTCCTCGTTTGCGACTTGCGCCTACTTTTGCTAGATCGGGTCACATATATATTAGCTGCTTTAATTTTGGACATCCATTATTTGCAGTTGCATGAGATTCAGACTTCTTTTATGATCATGTGTCTAATATTTTTTTCTGCTGTTGTTGTTAATTGGTGTTAGATACATGTAGTAAAACATGCAACAAGGTAGGCCTACACATATTTCTCTAATTCAGTCTAGATAAAACCTTTTGCCATGTGAGGTCCAACCAACATGGCAGTTTTCTGTCATGCATATTTCCCGTCCAGCTATTGGTGTTTACCTAGGCCTACATCTAAATGTCTAGTGCACATGTACTTCTGGTAAAATTCGTACAACTGTAGGCAGTCAAATTTTCTTGTTAAGGCCCCTAATCTGAATCTTTTCAAGGGTGCATCAGATTTTGTTGAAGAAGTTATACAACTATGTGTAAAATGAAGACATAGGCCTATTGCTTGGCATTTTGCTTCTTGTAAAATGAATAAATGACACTGTTTTCTAGTGCTTGCTCTTTGTATGTTTATAAAGACACAGAAGAGGGAATGCAGGAATGATCAAAGAACCTGCAGAATACTGAGTGGTACCGGTACTGGAAGGCACTTGTACCTTTTTTTTTATACCGCGACCGGTATTTTATCCCTGTCCTGTTGCACTGCATCAAGGACGTACTATATTCATGCAACGTCATTACATTGCTATGCGCTCTTTTTGACGTCACCGTACAACTTGTTTGCAGCGCCAACCTGTCATGCAGTGTTGGTTCTTCATTTATTCATAGCATCTTTGAACTTGATTCTGTTATTATACGACTTTTACATTGCTTCTCAAATTTAGTTCAAGTGTTCTTAATATTAATTAATGCAATCCACTTGGACAGTCTAAGTGCTTTCAAAACAAAGCTATCAAGTGTATGTCATGATGTCTCTTAGGACCTTGGCTTTGGACTAGATTGGTTCCATGATCCTCCGCTAGGTGGGTTTATAAGGCTCGGTACAATCTATACTCTGGTTACTAGACGTGCCGTATCGTGGCTCTAATTGATTTGCTATTGATCGCAAATTAGTCAGCGCCACGATACGGCAAATTAAGGAACCAGACTTCAAATATACGGGTGGACACGCAATCGGATCCTGAGTGTCCATCCGGGTATTTGAATAGACTCTACCGATCCTTATAAACCCCCTAGCGGAGGATCGTGGTACCAATCTAAATACCAGACTGTACGCTGCTTCCACCTAGTGTTGAAATAATCAACTATTATAGCGTTACTTGGAACGTTCCATGTGAAAAAAATGATTAGGGGTGATAGCTATCATTACTTCTCACCTTGATTGGAGAAACATCAGGATTTCCGACTATCAGGCGAAATATTTATATCAAGACGGATGGAAATATTCGTATGAGACAATTTTTGAAGGAGTTTTACTGTATAATGTATAAGAGAGAAATTGTTTAGTTAAAAAAGAAGCTGTCCAACCCATCCATCATGAGCAGTGGAATAATCACGCCATTCTGTCAATGGCGGCTTGGACTTGTGCTTGCCTGGACTTTGGAGATCAATCACCTGTTGTAATCGGCCTCTTTGGCCTTCATGAACGATAACTAGTATATTGATTACCGTCATATTGATTATTGTCAGTCAGAGGTCTGAAGCATTTATTTATTTTAAAAGGTAAGCGTTAGGGGATGTTTGCCCGATGGTGACTGCCGGGCCGCCGCCCCCGCCGGCCCGGCCGGTGTCATCATCATGCATGCATGGTCGTCATGGCGTGCATGATGGTGTGTTTTATCATCCACACACAGTACACACCATGTGATGATGCACACTGCACTGCTGGACTTTGGTCCTGAGTCTGTGAGAGAATTATGCAGCATGCATGAAGACCATCTTCATCTACCATAACTAGGCCTAGGCCACAGGAACTTGTACCGTTAATTACGGGGTCCTACCCCCTATTAATATTATATATAATACAGACAAGGAATGAAACACCTGCCTTTTCCTGTACATGAATAGGAATGATCCGATGTCCCGTCGATTAAACACCGTTTTCACGGTCATATTCACTTTTAATCAACAAACAATGGCGTTCTAATCCATCCATACAAACCAAACATTCATATCAACACATTGGTTTTACCATCAACGGGTGATTTCACATAATTTCAACACAAAATATCCAGAATTTTCGAAAAATTGACACAAGAAACTCGCGAACTTCAGAACGAGGCTCAACAGGCAGCGCCGCCACAAAACACGGCGGCTTACGAAAACAATCAGTGAATTAGCAACTGGGTTGTTTTCGTAAGCCGCCGTGTTTTGTGGCGGCGCTGCCTGTTGAGCCTCGTTCTGAAGTTCGCGAGTTTCTTGTGTCAATTTTTCGAAAATTCTGGATATTTTGTGTTGAAATTATGTGAAATCACCCGTTGATGGTAAAACCAATGTGTTGATATGAATGTTTGGTTTGTATGGATGGATTAGAACGCCATTGTTTGTGGATTAAAAGTGAATATGACCGTGGAAACGGTGTTTAATCGACGGGACATCGGATCATTCCTATTCATGTACAGGAAAAGGCAGGTGTTTCATTCCTTGTCTGTATTATATATATAGGGGGTAGGACCCCCGTAATTAACGGTACAAGTTCCTGTGCCTAGGCCTACAGAACCATGACAAAGGAGGAGGCATGACAAAATTCATTCTTTTCTGATTAGGCCTAGGTAGGCCCTAGTAGTGATTATTTATTATGACATGACCGCAGTCGGCGCGGATGATAGCCTTGGATCTTTTTGCTGCTAGCCTAGGCCTAGTAGATAGAATGATAGGCCTAGGCCCCCCGCCCTCCTAGGGCAGGCCCCCTACTAAAAATTAGGAAAGCCAAGGCCTGCCAACAGCCCCCTTCCCCCCACCCCACCCCACCCCACCCCGGCCGCCGGCTACGACTGCTACGTGTGCGCTGCTCTGTCTGAATGCCCTGAAAACTTCCTTCTTTTTAATTTTCTCTGCCTATCAATCAAGTCTCAAGATAACGTCCGTCATTTGAATTTTCATGAAAATGTGAGAACAGCTGGATAGAATGTCGTCATGACCCGAAGCTTACTTCCTTGTCTCTTTTTGACATGAAGACACAGGATGCTATTATTATTCATGACCTTCGATTTGTTTCAGCCCTGGGACGTGTGGGTAGTGTGATCGTTTGAGTTATGGCACTGGCAGTCTCAGGAGAGTGTTACAACATGGAGAGCCAGGATATGACATCAACTCTCCCCGAAATGACTCCGTCCATCCCAGAATTCTACGAAGGTCGTAGCATCTTCATCACAGGGGCTACTGGATTCATGGGAAAAGTCCTCATGGAAAAGTTAGTGCGGTCATGTCCAAAAATAAAATCAGTCTACGTTTTGATCCGACCAAAGAAAGGGCAAGCTCCACAAGAACGCCTAGAAGAAATTCTCAACTCTAAGGTGAGGTATACCTTGTAAATTGTAGCTAATCACACCTCCCTAGCTAAAACCAGTATATGTATCGAATTCTGGGGCTGAGACTTTATATTTCACAAGTTACAAGTTTCACGAACTTTGGAAACGGAGAGAAACGACTTCCTGGTAGTAGTTTCTTTAAATAAAAAGAATGGAATACATCATCCGTCAGAGCATTTTAAAATGTCTTTTTGGGGCCTACTTGTACCAGCTCAGAACATAATCCCCTTGAGGCATGTCATCGCTCTCTCAGTCTAAGGGTTCCCAAGCTGGATTTTGAGAAGATTTGCTTTGACTTCAAGTTACCTTTTCTGTAGTTATTGTATAGATCGATTGCACGCCGTTTCCGATCTTTTCCGACCACCGTTGTCGACGCAACAATGATTCCCGATCTCCGTTCGGGCATTGTTGTGCGTCATCTCGAGAACGAAGTTTCGCGCATGCACTCGGGCTGGGTCCGGAAGCAATTTCGGGATGGACATGTAAACAAATGGAAACGCGGCTAAAAACTCGATTTTGTACACGTATTACGATCACTAACATATAAAATGGTGAAAGTATGCATTGTTAAAAACTGTGGGGCACACTTTGGACAATCAAATATCGTCCGGTTCTTCAGAATACCGGCAGAAGAGGGCCGAGGAGAAGCATGGCAACGCTGTCACTCAAAAACGACAAGGTCATTTATTTTCGGACCCAGCCTACTGCGCATGCGGGGAGTTTCTAATTTTGGATTCCCGACCGAGATCGGTAGCTAAGCCTTGACGACGGCGGTCGGGAAAGATCGGAAACGGCGTGCAATCAATCTATTTTAGCACCTGAATTTTCTTGAAGGTCAACCAGATAGGCATTCAGTAGTCACTCTGAATAGATGATTTTATTCTTCAATGACTAGATTTAATCTTTCAATTGAATACACTCACTCGTTGTAGACTAGTATTAAGTAAGTACAGTGGAACCTCTCTATTAAGGACACCTCTGGGACTGACAATATGCTGTCCTTTGAGAGGTGTCCTGATTACAGAGGTCAAAATGAATAGAAATTAGAAACAGTCAATTTGGGACTGAACTTTCGTGTCTTCAATAGAGAGGTTTCCTCCTGGCAGAGGTGTCCACTAAGGGAGGTTCCTCTGTAATCTTTAATAAAATATGTAGTGCATGACTGACACAACAGCCTGGTTACTTGTGTTTTGTTGTCACAGCAAACGAAACGTCCATCAATACAACATGAATAAGGTAGCCTGTCATTGTCATGAAGATAGCCACAAATCACCTTGTGAGAGATCAGTCAGTGTTCATCATGACATTTTACATGTGAATTTGCAATAAGGATTGGTGGTGTACTACAAATTTTATGATTGGCTTTGAAAAAGTGTGGAACAAAGTAGATTTTATAATTAATCCCATTACATAATTCTCGCCTGACCTTGACCTGTATAACACTCTTATGATTTTGATGTTTTATGATAGTGAATCCTAAGTACCCCAAATTCTTCGAAATTGAAATGTTTAGTAAAACTGTACTGTAGTGCATGTACTTATTGTACCTGGATGACCTCCCTGAAAATGAAATGTTCACAACTTGTACAGTACCTGAACAGGGTTTCTGCCAGAAATATTTTTGAGGGTATGCAGTTCTTCAAAATCAGCAAAAAAAACATGAAATTAAAGAAAATGGCCCTTTTCTGCTCCTTTGAGGGTACTCGCAGCATACCCTGAGTACCCTCTGGCGGAAACACTGCTGGATGACCTCCTGAAATGAAACTTTGCTGTAATGAATTTTGTGTGAACTGTATTACCATTGAGGGAATAGAATTTTAACCCCCAAGTCCTTTGTAAGGGATAGAAGGGGGTTATATTGTCACTAGGCTTGTCCCCACATAGGCCTAGATCTTGTCAATGCAAATAAACAACGGCTTTTGAATTCTCTTCAGCTATTTGACTGCGTTCGGGATGAACAGCCAGATTTCAAAGAAAGAATCATGCCCATTAACGGTGATATCTTGTCGCCAGAACTTGGAATCAGTGCCGAAGATGAAGCAAAGTTGATCTCAGAAGTGTCCATTGTCTTTCATTCAGCTGCCACGGTTAAATTCGATGAGGCTTTAAAGTAAGTTGATATGATAGAGTTGGCTTTTATAGGGAATTATTCGCGACAGTCAAAAATGATACTGAGAATAATTTTATGGCCCATGAAATTCACATGTAATGTTGTATTTCCAAGTTACGAATTTCAGTGCTTTAAGGGATTACAACCTTAGATAAACCTAGATTTGCAGTTGACTGTGTTATAAAAAGTAATCGAAGCCATTAAAGCCTCAGCAGTTGTGCAGTTATGCGATTTGTAGGAAATTAATTCCGAATGTGAGGACTCTAATAGATTAAGATGGCGGCACTCAATTCTCTATTCCGATACCCTGACTGGCACAACCAAAAAGTTAATGAGTAGAGAGAGAGTGGGGGAAGGACTGGCCTAGTGTTGTGTGGTATGACAAGAGTGCCGACCTCGTCTTTGTGACGTCACCTTAATTAATAAATCTCCATAAGCAGAGGGAGGTGCTTACTCTACTGAGTGATATTTCTTTTTCAGATTCTCACTACAGATGAATGTGTTGGGAGTGAAGAAGCTTATTGAATTGACCCGTAAAATGACAAAACTAGATGTAGGTGTCACTCAGATTCAGCATGATTGCAATACAATTATTATTATGATTACAATTACAATACAATTATTTTGGTTCATGATGAGCACCTTGTTGTTGCAGTGCTGTGACAAGTTTTGTGGGTGCCCGTTGGGAAAATACATTGTATATATGTAACCTTGGAGGAATTCGTCCAAGATGTAACATTCAGTTCAGTGTGTACCGGGGCCAAAATTAATCTACTGGGACATAATGTGGTATTTGTAAAGATAAATGCAAGTGATATCTTTTTTGAATTATAAATGTTGTGATTTTCAATCATTTCAGGCATTCATTCACGTATCCACTGCCTATGCAAATTGTGATCGACAGGATGTTACAGAGTGTGTATATCCTCCCCCTGTGCATCCACAAAAACTGCTGGATGCTATAGAGTATGTATCTAAATAATCTTTCATTGAATGGTGGTTGCATGTTGTTCGTCATTTTGAGCAATTTCCTGGCCCCAACCTTTATTATTGTGACAACACAATTTGACAATCTTGAATTCCACACAGCCAACTAAATTTTCCCTGTTACGTTGACAAGAACGTCTTGAAAAGTATTTTTTACAAACAAAAATAGAAAGTAAGTTCCTAGTTTTTGTCAGTAGACTTCCAGTGATACCCAACTCCAGCTCTGGCCCTGAACCAACCCAACCTCTCCATATCCAGTGGAGGGACAACCCAAGGTCACAACCAAGCGGCCAGCGGGAGGCCGCTTGGTCCCCGACCTACACAAAAAATTATGATCCTTTTGCTTTTCTCATATTAATTTTATGAACGTTGCTCTTTTATCTGAAAAAGTTCCATCCAGTATCGTCCAGAGAGAGTATTGCCATCTGCACTCTGTACACTAATCAGAGAAATCTGCTGTTTCCTTGGCCTGGGCACTGAAAACTCAGCAGAGCTTTGAGTTTTCCTGCAATGCATGGGCCCACATGGCACTCTGTAATCAATGGTTTACAAATGAAAAAAGCAGATGGATCACCACAATGGGGACGGCAGAAACCATTGATTTTCCTGTACAATAGACAGAACATCAAAATACACCTGTGATACCAGGGTATTAGTGTCAACAGTTTTAATTAAGTGCAAGTGGACTTTGTTCACCGGCAAGTGCACAGGGAGTGGTTGTCCGGCTGGTGCTGTGGCAGTGACTGCGCCTCCAAGAAATGAGGTCACGGGTTCAGTCGCAGGTTGTGATGATGGCTGTCCATATTCGGGCAATCTNCCGTCAATACCATGATTGCCGTAGGATGGTATACAGCTGTAGCCAAGTAAGTACGCTCTTCCCCTCCGTCGCTTTCCTACAATCCTGGGCTCACAGAGTAGTGCAGTGGGAATATCTAGAGCCTGTCACCCCTAAGATCCCCAGTGCAATTCCTGACAGTGCGTACGTTGCCTCCGGGGGCTCTAGTTTCCTCCTCTATCATAATATACAAATCCCCAATATTGTCCAAAGAGCCAATAATTAGCCAAGCTAGACCAAATTATTCGAACATGATAGTTTGTGCATCTTCTTTTTTGCAGGCCAAAGAATACAATGGTATACAATTGTACAACAGGCCAGATTAATCGGCTCACATGGGGTCAAATGGGTGAGTGACTTTAAATAAGACGAGTTGATTGGGCCACATGTTGACCCTTCGTAAATCGTACTGTTATGTAAACTCGGGGAATTAGGTCTAAGAACGTGAAGAAATACTAAATCTTGGTTCTAACTTCACTTGATCATGTACAACGCCTTTGCTTGCAGAACGATATTCACATGAATACCTGATGAAAAATCCACTAGAGGGCGTCATACGGGTACCAAATCCTCGGTTTACCAGAAGCAAGTAAGTTCTCGGCACTTCAAAAAAATTGAAATTGAAGTTCATTCTCTCGACTGTCCCTCTACACCCATGTGAGACTGGCTTTTCTTTTCCCTACTTGTATTCTGATTCTTTTGCGGAGCCACGGGGGGGGCGGGGGGTCCCCATAACGTATTATGCTCTGAAGTACGCTTTCTGGCCAATCCTGATCAAAAATCGCTAGTTGCCAAGAGCTCGGGGTCCATGCCTCCTGATAGCCTTGTCGTCCCAGTTGTCATCTATTTACCGTTTGTGCTTTTGCAGCTCCTGGCACAACTTCAAATCAATTTATGACCATCAAATCCCTGCGTATTTCCTAGATGCATTCAGATGGCTGGTTGGCAAGAAACCAATGTAAGTAAATCGCACTCTGTTGATTTTTGGCTATAGAATATAATCGGTGATTTTGAAGATCATAGAATTATTCTGTGCACTCTCTAGAAACTGGATACCGGTACTTGAAACTTGGGACGATTCTGAATGAATTGTGATATGTTTTTTGGCAATCTTTACTCCCAATAAGTCCATCTGCAGCTGGAGTCTAAGACCTATCATTCACAAAGGTGTTTATTTGTCTTACAGCTTTGTGCGGATATATGAGAAACTTAGTAAGTCTGTCCAGAGTTTGGATTACTTCACCAGCAATGAGTGGCAGTTCCGCAATGACAATA
Organism: Notospermus geniculatus; assembly: GCA_002633025.1. NCBI lineage: Eukaryota > Metazoa > Nemertea > Pilidiophora > Heteronemertea > Lineidae > Notospermus > Notospermus geniculatus. Next base: position 70,577 of record NMRB01000751.1, on the reverse strand, counting down.
TCTTCATGCTCATGGAAAAGCTCAATATTGATGACCAGAAGGTAAGAAAACAAGTGTAGTATCCGATGTCAGCTTTGCTGGCAGTCAGTGGATTAGCTGTATGATGGTATCAGCAACCATGATGGTGTCGTGCTTTTCTTAATGTGGCCCAGTCTCAGTCCGTTCACACTGTTAGTGTTACCCATTCTGAAATCTTGTTTTAAAGAGGCAGGAACACTCACTCAGTCACTGTACACCTCGTCATAGCAAGTGAGAATGAGAGTACATGTACATAGTAAAACGTTATGACCTAATTGAGAATTGAACCCCCTACCTCTCTGACACGAGCCTCACCCTCTACAAGATCTGTGCCACCATAGTTAATGTTGATTAATACAGAATTTTTCAACATGTTGCTGTTTTCAGCGTTTTGACTTCGATGTGAAGCAAATCGACTGGCGTCAGTACATGGAACATTACTGTCTCGGGGCAAAAGCACATATTCTCAAGGAAGATATGTCCAACATAGATAAAGCTCGGGTAGCATTGAAGAGGTAAGAATTCAGGCATTTTTGCTGCTGTTTGTGCTGTAGTAGGCTCTACGCTTAATCTCAAAAGTGATTTTTTTTTGTGTGATTAATTGCCAATGTGACAGTGATTGAATAAATGAGGATAGTGTCACTAGTAGTTAAAACTATTGAAATGAAAGTGACCTCCCGATCCTGATCAATTTCCAACACAAAAAACATCCATTGTGTGGGACCCGGTTGCTGTGTGCTTTCCCCGATTGTAGGAAAATTCCCATTGAACTCTGCCAGGCAGCAGTGTAGACATGAACATACTAACCCCCAACGGTGACCAACAGAGTCAGCGAAGGCACACTAGTAATCAGGAAATCGTAAATCACGGTCTCTTAGTAGTTTATGTGTAATCTCTCAGTTTCAACTCTCGTCTCATACAATACGTTTGTGTCGTTTTTCAGGCTTCAGACGTGGACACGGATCTTGAAGTTAGCGGGCATTGTCTTCCTGTGGAGAATTCTCGTGAGTCGGGTGAAGATAGCGCGAAGTATTTGGTATTTCATACTCCAGCTTGTATCAAAAATGATTAGTCATTTCCCGGGCATCGCCAAGTCCTGATCATCTCTGCATTTCAAGCATTCGTGTTGACGTGGATGCAATTGTGTGAACTTTTGTGAACCCAATTGTGTTGTCCTCCTTCGTTGGAAATCCAAATGTGCTGTCTGCCTGAGAATGCAATAGTTCTCTGTGTTTTTTTCACAGAACGAAGTTGTACATGTATGGTACATATCCCCCACCTTCAATCTCCAGTGTCTTTCTGACAGTGCATTTGTCAGGCCTTGGCGTTTGACGGGCGCTAAAATGTGCATGTGCCTTGCAAACAATAGAAATTCTATTGTTTGCAAGGCGCATGCACATTTTAGCGCCCGTCAAACGCCAAGGCCTGATTTGTACACTCAAATTTCCTGGGATTTGCAACATCTGTATCGGTTTCAACAAAATTTCCTTCACTTGTTTCAACCAATCAGATTTGTACAGATCTGACATACATGTATCGCGTGATGATGGCCACAAATGCAGTTATAACACTGTACAGTGTAACATTTCCCGCCAGAAAATCCACCATCTTTTTTACCTGACAAAAAACAAAAAACACATTTACTTTATCCTTACTTGAAAGTTTCAAGTACTTGTCAATTTATCCAGGAGAACAGTAGCTGTGGTTACACTACATAAATCCCCGTGCTTTCCCCGGGGATTTTGCGGTTACACCTATAAATCGCCGAGTCTAAATAGACCCGTGTCTGAAACCCCCGTGCTTATTAGCCCCAGCGAGCTCGAAGGGGCAACGCCGGGGCTATTAAGACACGGGGATTTTATGTAGTGTAACCGCGAAATCCCCGTGTTTATTTGTAGTTCTAAGCACCCGGCGACAGACGGCGATGCAAATCGATGAGTCATACGCATGCGTATAGGATATTTCACGCCTCCAGTAGCCACTCGATGACAGTGACGGAGTTGCCTACATGCAGTGCCCCTATCGCCGGGATACGGAACTTATCACCAATCGCACTTTTAGTAGTGTAACCGCTCGCCGTGTCAACGCCGTGTTTTTTCTGGTTCGGAAAAAACCCGTGTCTCAAAAAGCACGGGGATTTTGGATAGGTGTAACCACGGCTTATGAACATGATGAAGCCTATTTACTTGGTTTCCTTTGAAATGGTTGAAATAGATTATCCAGTACTTATTTTTGTATAATCCCAATATGAATTGTTGTTGAAGCAAATGTATTGCATCCCTATCCCTGCCCCTAATACTTAAAATACTGGTACTTAAAATCCAATTCTTGTTTCCCTACCTCGTACGTATTTATTTGATTATGCAGTACTCTCATTTGATAGGAGTATTCGTATAAAACTGATGATCAAACATGAGGTTTAGCAATGCAACTTTTAACATTTGCCACTTTTTTCCATTTGGGGGATACATGTTGTTCTTCATTCAGGTCTTGTGCTTGGTGCAGTTATGCATGGAAAGCTAGATCAATGCATCAAGTGACGTATCAATATCACAGGAAGCAGATATATTTTCCCCTGGTATTTGTGTATCAATCTTAAGTCTCAAGAGCTATCATGGGCAGCTTGTAATATCAAAAGATACCTGTATTGAATTGAGCAGGTATATTTCAAAAAATGTTAAGATGTTCATCTATTTGATACACATGGATGAATATGTCACATCGGCAAAATCACATCCACTGTAGGTAAACGAGTTTAGAAATGTTAGGTACACTTATTAATTTATTTCACTAGTCAGTTTTGAGGCAAATTTGCAAACGAATTTTCACCAAAGCTAATGGTTGCAGCTTTGATACACCTTACACGTAGATGCTGTCTCCTGGGCCCAGGCATTAGAAATCCCTATTGGCGATGAATAATTTATTACTCATTTCAAATTCTCTGTTTGGTACTTCTTTATGAAAAGTTTGGGTCCTGTGAAAATTAGGGATGTACAGTCTATGTAGGTGGATCAAGCTCAGACGTGTACCCTGTGTGTTAGTTTTATATGTCATGTATACAGTGCACAGGTTTTTACAGGTATATCAAACTAAAACAATACTATATGTCTAAAAAGTAATTGATAATTTGTTCTTTTTCTTAATGTTAGTGTGTAATATATTATGTGCAAATTTCTATGGTGCAATGCTTCCTCCGGACATTTTTTTCTCCTGAACAATTTTCTGTAATTTGTTTCACTCTCTTGCCTGTATTGTTTGTGGAGGAATATATGTAATCCATGTATACAGTACGTCTCCAAAATTTATTTTGAAACATCTCATTATGATGTGTTTGTTCCCACCTTCAATTAATGCATTCAGATTTTGTACTTTGTCACTTCACACTAAAAACACAGTGTCCTCTTTCCACGTCTGTGTTTGCAGGCTTTGAAAATGGCTGATTAAGCAGAAATTATATAAAATCGCAAAAAAGTTAAGTGATTTTGTGAAATCATTACTGATACACTCCAGGCACAGTGCTTCACGTAAGACGGGTGCAATCACGCTCGCCCGCAAAATTGCACCGAGGAGCTCGATTGACCGCGCTCCTAGGCATCCTTGAAGTAACTGACCATCAAATTTCACGAAAGTGTGAACAGCTCTCCTCGAGCTCAACTGACTGAGCTCCTGCAGATTTCAAACGTGAAACACTGCAGGCATTTGATAAAACAGATGATGTGTAATTCTTTTGGCAATGTTTGGTGCGTATGAGATCAACAAAGAGTATGGCAAGTGTGAAGGGAAATTCTGCCAGCTTTTTCTTATTTTTACACAATTTATGCTTTTTCAGTTTAGCTGAACACCATAATACAAATTTTTGCAGTTACTGTGGTGACCTGTGTATGATTATGTAATATTGCCATTTATTTTCAAAGATTTTCTATTGATGAGGGTGTTTTCACATCCACTCTCTTCGTTGCTAGCCTGTTCCTCATTAATTAGCATCACGAATACTTGTAGTGTGGCTCATGAAGTACACTATATATACAGTGTGCAAGATACAGAATAGCACAAAATTGACACACAAAATGATAATAAGCAAGAAGTCAATCTCCAGAATTCACGAATTTTCAAGTCTTTTTCAAGTGGAACTTTACAATCTGAAACTCTAGAAAAGTCTTTTCGAGAGTTTCAGATTGTAAAGTTCCACTTGAAAAAGACCCCGGTGTTGGGGTCGAAAATTCGTGAATTCTGGAGATTGACTTCTTACACAGTGTGCAATGTGTTCTTTGTATGTGACCCGTCACAAGAAAACCTGTCTTTAAGTCGCACAGGATATACATGTACATGATGTATGTATGAACCAGGACAAACCAAAATAAACAGAGGGGATAAGGGAAGAAATTTAATCACTCTGATTTCACAAAATACAGACAATAAGTTTACATGTAGGCTTACTAAAAATTAACAAAATGTTGGTCTCAACCTGCCAACTTGGGAGTGACTTAGCAGCACTGGTTTTTTGGTGACGGGTTGCATATTTGTAAATGCGGAAATGGAACACCCCGTTAGCAGTTTGAGACACTTGTTCAGATAGAATTCATGCTTTGAATTGTGGTCAAATGATGCGTGATTACTGCAGCGGTTTGGTGTTCAGACGTGGTATCAGCCCGCAAGTAATGGAATTGTTGGTACACAGCAGACACAGGGGGCGCTGTTTGTCATGCTGCTGAAAACTAGTCACAGTCATATTGGGCAGTATTGGTAGGACCTATGTATCTCAGTGAGATTTGAGAGCTATATCTGTGAGATAAAAGCTATGTGTGCTACACTTCATGAGTTGCTGTGTTTCATTTGTTAGTGCTTGGTGGAAACTATAATTTTGCCCCCGAGTGATTTGGCACAGCCAGGTCGTGGCTGGTAAGTATCGGTACCGCCTAGTGGCGTCAAGCTTCACGGCCTTGGGAAGAACTCTGATTTTGTTGTAGCACGATACTCTACATGTATTCTTTCATGTTTTTGCGGTACTGCTGATACGTGTTTATTTTTCTTCACATTTATTGTAACTTCATGATCTCGAACACAGTGGATTCTTGTTCCTTTCTTTTTTTCTATCGAGAGGAATCAAATTTTTTTGTAGTCCAGTGAAAGTTGCTATTATACACATACAATACATGTATGGAGCTAGTGTTTCAGCCTGGGGGGGGGGTTACCCACAGGCAAAAAAAGACGGGAGAAAAAGGGCATTTTTTGTGGCAATGAAGTCAGAACTGAGAATTTCACAGTTTTGGAAAAACTACAGTGCTTTGTGAAACAAATTATACTTCTTATAATCAGTTTCATGCATCCAGAATCCTTTTGGAATGTTTCCAGGCGGTCGAAAATTAGTAAGCCTTTTAGAGGGCAAGTGCATTGGGCACCAGGGTGCAGCACCCTGGTAAACTCTTGGCAGAAACACTAAGCTTGGTGACTTCATTATACTCTTCCCAAAAAATGGGCTAGGAGAACTGACTTGTCTAATGTTGACATTCAGAAGGGGTAGCATAGAATGTGCTTTGGGTAAAAAATAACATGCATGTAGGCTGGGGGAAAAGATTGCTTGACATGTATACTCATACTGTCCGGCTGCAAAACAGAACAAAACTCAATTCAACCTTGTCAAGGTCAAACATTATTGAATCAATTCAACCTTGTCAAGGTCAAACATTATTGAATCAAGTATAAATTGATTGATGNACCCACAGGCAAAAAAAGACAGGATGAAAAGGGCATTTTTTGTGGCAATGAAGTCAGAGCTGAGAATTTCACAGTTTTGGAAAAACTACAGTCTTTGTGAAACAAATTATACTTCTTATAATCAGTTTCATGCATCCTGAATCCTTTTGGAATGTTTCCAGACGGTCGAAAATTAGTAAGCCTTTTAGAGGGCAAGTGCATTGGGCACCAGGGTGCAGCACCATGCTAAACTCTTAGCAGAAACACTAAGCTTGGTGACTTCATTATACTCTTCCCAAAAAATGGGCTAGGAGAACTGACTTGTCTAATATTGACATTCAGAAGGGGTAGCATAGAATGTGCTTTGGGTAAAAAATAACATGCATGTAGGCTGGGGAAAAAGATTCCTTGACATGTATACTCATACTGTCCGGCTGCAAAACAGAACAAAACTCAATTCAACCTTGTCAAGGTCAAACATTATTGAATCAATTCAACCTTGTCAAGGTCAAACATTATTGAATCAATTCAACCTTGTCAAGGTCAAACATTATTGAATCAAGTATAAATTGATTGATGAATGTGTGGGCATTGTATATAAATCAGTACATGTACTTAGGACTTCGGTACTTTGTAATTATTTCAGATATGTGCTAATATTTATGCATTTTATTCATTTGCATGAATTACCGTAGAAACTTAAGTTTATTTATTGTATGATTTATCTTTTTGGGATGGGCACATGTATGATAAACCTACACACAATGTTTCATCTAGACTCAAATACAATCAGAGAGGTTGGCTTTTCCAGATGTATTTATTTTCCTTCAGTGAACTGTCACTAAATCAAAGGTGTTTTTCATTTGGTGGCTGGTTTTGTTTCCTTGGTGTAAAAAATGGAGCCTCTTTAAATAGACATGGGATTAGTTGAAAAGCTAATCAAAACATGGAGTCAGTTCTTGTCACTATTGATGCTGTACACAGGTGTTCCATTTGCAATAAACTATATCAAATCAAAAGATTCATATCTGTTTCTTATGTTGTCTTGTAGTTTTTCAGCTCATTGACGGACAGCTCATTTACAGCTTGTAAGGGTCACTTTTGGTTGAGGAGTGTGATAGATGATTAAATTTTACCCCCCGATATTGACCAGATCTTGAGGTCCAGCCCTGCCACAGGAGACCATTATTTGCCCCTCTCTGGGAAGAAATCATGGAAAAATATTGCCAATCAGTCACAAGATTAGAAGAAAAAAAGAAAAAAATACAAGTTGGGGGCCTTGTTGACTCGATCCCCTGTTGAATCCCCTAGTGTCCCAAACCCATTATTCTTTTTGGTAAAGGTTGTGTGTTCAACCTAATTTCACACATACATGTACACAGAAAAAATGCTGAAAAAAGCATTCAATTTTTCTTTACGATTTAAAACGCACATCTCTCTCATTCATTCATAAGTGGTCATGAATGGATTGATTTATCAATGTTGAGTATCAATCAATGAGTGCTCGCTTCGTAGAAACGCCTAATTGCATTTTTGCATTTCGAGTATTTTTTATGCTGCGTTCATTTCACTTATTCAATTTTCTGAGATAGAATGGAGGATGCTAACCCTACACAAGTCCCGGGTCACACATTTTATTTGTCAGTGACATTGACATGATTGACAAGACTTGTAATCAATTTGATCATAGTGTCTGTGGTACATCATGATTCAGGTGAAACAAACTACAGGAAATTCGGAATTGACGACCGAAATTTCAGAGCATTTTAATTATCATCTGGTGAAATGTTACTCTTTCTGTCTTGAATATGAGGACCACTTTATGAGACTACCTTGCATATCGACATTATTGCAGCCGTTTGTAATTTTTTGGTGTTCAATATCATTCACAGTTCCGAAACCCCTGCTGTTCCTCTAAGATAGTCGACTTCGCATGGGCGTTGATCGCACAGTGTTTGGCAGTGTATTCCATTCTTGCTCGACACGGATGTACATGAACTGACAAAGTCCTTCTTTGTAGCCTTTGTAATTCTCTGATATGTAATTAACCACATAAGATAGGGAAATCTAAAGGAGAAAGACAACATTTCGGTACCATGACCGAGTATAAATTAGTAGTTGTTGGCGGTAAGTACGTTTTCTTAGTCAGTTTTCGTACTGCGAATAGCTCTATACACTGTTGTACTGATTGTATGTATACATTGTATGAGCATACCGGCGTATGATGCATTGCTATGCTGGGTGTGTTGTCCTATTCGATGGGCTTGCGACTTTTTGGCGGGGGGGGGGGGGG
>NMRB01000751.1:0-16909 GCA_002633025.1 Notospermus geniculatus | reverse complement strand
TAGGCCTAAGGGCTTTTAGGCCCATGGCAGCGGCACATGTCATCCGAAATCTGTCACTTCCCCATTTTTTCAGCTTCTTGCCTGTCAGCCTGTAGCAGTCCAGATGGTCATCATGACATGCTCCATCGAGAACATCCTGAATGATGCCAAACTGTTGGTAAATCGTCTCAGGGAACATGACAGTGAGGCAGATACATTGATATGCCAAACCCAGACACTGAACAAAAGAGTTGAAGCTATGAAACAGGTGATTATTGTAATATTTAACTGTTAACCCTTTCACACTAGTGGTGCAATTTCATCAAAAACTGAAAAAAATGCAGTGTTGAAAAGCCAAGGTAACAGAGTTAATAGGAAAGTTCTTCGCAAGAGCTTTTATTTACCAATAAATAACGTGTCCAGGTGTTGTTGGCTTCCTATGAATTAAAATGGGATTTAATAGTAAAAAGACTGTTTGCATTCGTTTTCAGTATCAGGAAGATCTCAATGAGTTGAATGAGATGGCAAGACATAAACCTCGCGCAAACCTAGTGCTTGGTATCGCTCAGGAAAATCGACAAATTCGTGAACTTCAACAGGAGAATAAGGAGCTTCGGATGTCGTTGGAAGAACATCAGTCAGCCCTGGAATTAATCATGAGTAAATACCGGGAACAAATCTTCAAACTGCTGATGGCAAACAAGCTGGATATGTCAATTCTCAACAAGGACCAGTCAGAGGTCGGCCAGAAGGTGAATTTCCATGCTTCAAATAGGTGTATCAGTTTTGTCCTATGTTTAATTCCTCTTGGACTGTCCCCCTGATGTTCAAAATGTTCCTACTCAGTGATATTGCCGAATTCCTAATGGCCCATGGTAATCTGAATGATGGATCTGATACTCCTAGCCTTGACACTTCCACCTGTAAAGTGGAGATTCGAAATATCAAGCCCGACCGTAATTTTGCCTTCGGACTGTGCTCTGGTGGAGCGTAGTCAGGGGACTGTGCTCTGGTGGAGCGTAGTCAGGTGAATATGAACCCTTGAGGTTCACGACGGGGGATCTTACTAACAGGATTTACTGCTTTTGATATACACAAGTAAATATCTGTAAAATTATCTCCATGTTGGTGATATTCATTTTGTGCCATGGTCACATGATGGGTATACATGGACACTGATTGATTTTGATTCATCTGAACCAGTTCTCCATGCAAGGTATTACGGGGCGGGCAGTCTTCTTGTGTCATGTCTTGTTAATAAAATGAAATGGTATCCTTTGCAGGAGGTTCTGCCAAAGATTGACAAAATATGTGAAATGGCAGCTGTGATGCAGCAGGCTGTTGCCATAGATGATAAAGCAGTTACAGAGGAACATGAGAAGGTAACCCGTCTGATGCTGGAGAATAAAGGACTTCGTGAACTCCTTGAGATAACCAACAGCATGAAGGGTGGCCACGTTGCTATGAACAGTGCCGGGTGTCAAACTGACTTTGCTGCCCTCGATGGGGACAAGACACCAGAAGAAGAAGAAATAGATGGCGCTGTAGGAGCTGGTGAAGCCCTCACACCGACACCGCTTACGAGTAATATTCCGGCATTTGAGAAAGCAACTGAGGGAAAACAGAAAGATAAGAATGGGAATGACCAAGAAGAAACTGAGGAGGATGAGACTGATTCGGAAGATGATATGTATACATATAAATCAGACACTATCAAACTTAATAAGAATTACGAAGAGAAGAAAGCTGCCGCTGCAGCAGCAGCAGCAGCTGCTGCTGCCTCTGCTGATACATCATCGTCACCGTCGTCATGATTTGAATGGAACCAAACTTTAAATTAAAATCTAACATATTTAAACAAGAGATATGAAAAGATCATGTGTCATTTAAGATATTCCTGCTACTGCTTATTATTGAATCATAAAAAAGAGCTTAAGATTTTCATGTTACCAATGTAGGAGGCAGGCTGTCTGGCACTTGTGTGAGGCTATACATGTTTGTTGTTGTCAACATCGATACTTAGATTGTTGAGTTAATACATGTGTCATTAAATTCCTCCAGATAAAAACATAAGTGTTGTGGTAAAATGTACTTGAACGTCTGAGGTGCATATGTGCTAATATGGGCAAGAAGTGAAAGTTTGGGTTTTTCAAAAATTAAAATAAAAAGTGATTTCAGACTGCAGTGATTTCGTGAAAAATTTTCTCCCACGATTGGTGTTGCATGCCTCCAGGCCTTACCAGGTGCAGTTTTAACTTAAAAAGCTTTTTGATTCATAAAAAAATTTTCTCGGGATATACACATGTAGCATTCACAGGCTTTCTGCTGGCCCTATAATTCCTATAAATCCCTATATTTTTTTGTTCTCCCTATAAATTCCTATTTTTGGCAAAATTTGCCCTATAAGCCCTATTTTTTGGGTTCCCTTGGCCCTATAATTTCCTATTTTCTCTTTTCTGGTATTTCCACGCGAGCTCGCCAGTCCGCGAATGCTGTGATCTCTGTCGTTGGCATACAATTTTTACTGTACAGTCATTTGCTGGGGACAGGTTTCTTCTTATGGTCATTGATGGCATCAGAGCGTCGTGGACATTAGGCCCTATAGCCCATATAGACCTGGTTGTCACATGATTTACTGTGCCAATGATGTCAAATATTGGGAAGAAAGCCCTATAATACCCTATATTTGCCCTACAAAACATCCCTATAAACCCCTATTTTTGGGATCGAGAAGCCCTATATTTCCCCCTATAATATCCTTGCAGAGCAGCAGAAAGCCTGCATTCATACCATTATGTTCACTAAAGTGTATATCTGAGCTTCCCGTCATCACAATGATCGTGTATATATATAGTGTAAAATTCGTGTAAAGTTTGAAATGTTCTAAACGTTTAAATTTATTCTAATGAGTTCTGTGCTTTTGAACCCTGCTAAATAAAAAGATTTTTTCCGAATTGGAAGTGGGAGAACTTGGTCCGACTACAAATAGTACTTTTATTGTTTTCAGCATCAATACTTAAAGAATTGATACTTCTATTTTAAGTCACTGTAAGTTATGGTAGCTTTGACTGGAATGGTAGCACTTGCATCAATATGTTTCTAGCTTTTATGAAATTGGGTGTCATTTAGAGACACGTTTGGGTGTTTATGTGACTCCCCCTTCATGGAAACGTAATGGGCCGTATTCAAAAAGGGTGATCATCGCGCGATTAAGACTTAGACGCGTGTAACTTCACTAAATGCACGCACTTCCACCATGCATTTGACGAAGTTACACGCGTCTAAGTCTTAAACACCCTTTTTGAATGCGGCCAAATATGTCTAACTCAAAATTGAATATACATGTAATGTAAATGTAGGTTTTGCAGCTGTTAATTATTTCAATAAAATTTACCAAGTAAATACCTTGTCTCGTTAAGATTTGCACACTGTGTACTGAGCATGTGACTGTAATTATGAAATCCCCTGGGCTAGACATACCCGTGTGCTATCCTTGGGGGATCATGCATTGTGAACCGTGAGCAGTAATCCCTTTCACAGACTATGAAGATGAGGTCTGCCCTTGCAGAGCCTGCACATTGTATTTTGCTAGAACAGGTGCTGATCCAAGGGGGGTGCGCACCCCCTTTGACCAACAAATCTGTAAAATCAACCGTGAAATTCTGGAATTAGGAGCAAATCTTTGAAATTTGCCACAGATTTCAATGTTTAGTGGCACTGGTGGGCACCCCCTCTTTTCCCAAATCCTGGATCCGCCCCTGTCGTAGCAAGTGCAAAATTATACTGCAAGAATACCGGTACTGGTGGAACTATTATTTTTTGACTGCTTCAATACCAACTCATAGTGACACAACGGCAGATGTGACCTCTACATGTGCATGTACGATTTGCAGTTAATCAAACTGGTGAACTCGTGTACAAGTTACATATTAACCACTTCAATATACCAGAGGTGTCCGTATAACATCATGTAATTCATTACGTTCGTGGCAGTGGCATGACGTCATGGACTGTCCGGTTTATGGTCGCGAAATGGTTCAAGGAGCATGGTATTGCCACTTTTTCTTGACAGCCAGTGCCACTCTCCAACCCAAGGGACCAACTACGTTTCGGTGAATGACCCGATTTACTGCGTACATTTTGTAATGGATGTTTGTAGTTTGTGTTGCTGCCGCTAGGTGGCTCCCTCTACGTCGGCAGTCAAATAACGCATTAGAGATCCAATACCGTGCTCCTTTAAGGTAATTGATAGAAACAAAATGTCAATGGACACCAACACAGAGACCTTGACATTACGGAGGTTGGGGCATAACAAGAACTTCAATTACATGCATAATTCAATGATATTATTGATTTATTCTCTGACGCTTTCAAACAAAATTTGACAGTTCATAAATGGTGAATTACATTAAGACTACTGACAACGTAAATGTGTGGTTTCTCTTCAAGTTCATTCGCACCATTGACAATATAGAGCCACACTTCCATTGTTACTGTGTATGGGTGATAGATTGACCAGCAGAAATGTACAGGAAAACACCAAAACATCAGTAAACAAGGTACATGTATGTATGTATACAAAATAAATGCCAAATATCAAACACAGGTTCAACTTACTAGTAATCTCAACTTGGGTTTTAAAAGCTTCCAAATACTTATGATACATGAGCCTCACTCAAATGCATTATGTCATTAAGTCATACATGCCATTGGCAATTTTTTATTTTAAAGGCCTTCCAATATTGCAATTTATCTTCCTGTGGTACAAAAAATAATGTCATGACAAGGTAATGTTATGAAAAAAATGAAACAATCTGCACACCAACACTCATGAAAGCAAACTTCTTGTACAAATAAATCAGCTATCATCATAACCGAATGACACAGAAACATGGCATATCAAAATCTGAGATAAATACATATTTTTTTTCACTTACAATGAAAATCTTTAATACAACAAGCACAGCATTGAACGTCCCCCGTCGCCCCGGGTGCAAGTCCGACGGGCATGTATTTTGAAGATTCCGTTCAGTATTAATGGCACAATCACAGTTTATGTGATTCGGCTTTTTGGCCCACTGGTGGCAAAGTGGAAAATCAGATTTGGTCGATTCTTTGACGCGACACACCATTGGCCCATGATACATCCCTCCACCAAATATCAACCCAACATTTTCAGTCGTTCATAAGTTACAGAGTGGAAGGGAAATTATGTGGTTTTTACAAAGCGCCCCCTACAGGGCTGAAAAATGAATGTAATTGAAAACCCGCAGAGTATATTATGTACCCTTGCTAGATGAGCCTACCATAAAAATCTTGTGAAATTCCGTCCAGTATTAAAGGCGTAATCGCAGTTTTTGTGTTTTGGCTTTTGGCCCCCTGGTGGCAAAGTGGAGAATCGGATTTGGCCGATTCTTTCACGCGACACACCGTTGGCCCATGGTACATCCCCCCATCAAATATCAACCCAAAATTTTCAGTCGTTCATAAGTTACAGAGCGGAAGGGAACTTATGTGTTTTTTACAAAGCACCCCCTACAGGGCTGAAAAATGAATGTAATTGAAAACCCACAGAGTATATTATGTACCCTTGCTAGATGAGCCTACCATAAAAATTTCGTGAAATTCCATTCAGTATTAAAGGCGTGATCGCAGTTTTTGTGTTTTGGCTTTTGGCCCCCTGGTGGCAAAGTGGAGAATCGGATTCGGCCGATTCTTTCACGCGACACACCTTTGGCCCATGATACATCCCTCCACCAAATATGAATCCAAAATCTTCAGTCGTTCTTAAGTTATAGAGCGGAAGGGACTAGTAGCGGCGAGCGGCAGAGGCGCACGGACGGCCGGTATTTTCAAGTCCCCCTCCGAGGGCTCCGGGGGACAATTAAGCACCAAGTACATATACATGTACATGTACAATGTATTGCAATCACTCTTGTTTGACAAGACAATTTCTACAAAACAGTAATTTATAAAGTTAAATAAATAATTGTTCTTATTAACTCCTTGAGTTCCACTGTCACTATTTGGTAATTTTCAGTACTTGTACTGAAAATGTTGAAAAATATCTAAAGGAATTTCTGAACAACTATTAGAAATATAAATGTACAATGTATATAATATGCACAAATTTGCAATACCTGATCAAAAACAGTCTCTGTTCTAAGGCCATACCAATTTGATTGTTAGATCTTTTTCATCAAAAGTGGCATGCTGCTGGCGAAAAAAAAATAAATAAAATGAAGGAGTTGAACTGATAAACTTCACTGTGATGCACATCAGCATTGTTTGAATGACAATATTACCCGTCTCTTCATCGGCCATTGATCTACCAGTTCACCAGTTCACATTACGGAATCCCAGATTACCGGGCGCTGTGAGGCATGTGTTCCGCCCAGCGTTCGCGACTTGAGAGACACTTACGCATGTTATGCGGGTGAAATAAAAAAATTTTATTTCATTTTGGCAATTTGGGGTAGAGGGAAATCCGTTAAACTAACAATCAAATTGGTATGGCCTAAAAGATAGAGAAAATCAATTTATCAAACAAATAACCTTGCTTCCATATTCCAATGAATTGCCTTGTGTCAGACATTAGGCCAAGTCTATTCCTCACAAGAGAGGCATTGTGACTGTTCAAGCAATCTCATTTGCTTCATCAGCGTCAACTGTCCTGTAAGTCCCATAATTCCTCCTAGATGAAGCACTTCCATGCCCTGCTGATCGTCCTGAAGGCCTCGCCTCAGGGAGCAGAGGCTGCCGCATGGCACCGCTATCTTCCGCCAGCAGTTGAAGCTCTCTGTTATGCTTTTTGGTTGTGCGTGGACACGGGGGAAAAGGGGGGCGTTCTCTCTCTCTATAGAACTGGAAAACTGCTCCAAATATAGTGAGCACGATCCAAATTACGACCAGAATAATGTCTGGAAAAGAAAGGAATGAAAATTATGACAAATGTTTCAAACAGGGCAAAACGTCCTCAGCGAAGATAATGACTCTACAGTGAAAATTTTAAGATTTACAAAGTTGCAAGTGAAGGATAGACGGAGCCGGCATGGGCAAAAATATTATGATGATTTTATGGTAATAAGCTCCATCATGTTCTGCTCATACAGTATATGCATCAGTACTCACTTACCAAACAACTGAAAAGGAACAGTGACCATTGCAGTCACAAATCCTGGAATCACAGCTTTTTTTATTGCATTAATGAGGATGTACGGCACACTGCATCGAAGGTACAGTCCAATACAGAATACAACACTGTACGATCCAACAACAGCACATGAAATGATGCTCAACTGAAAAAAAGCCAAAACACAATTAGGGTGCTGGGGACCCCCTCCCCTCCCCTATGGCCTTAATTACATGTACTGGTGGTGTAATGGCTGAGAGCTGTCTCATGTTTCTGAGAAGAATCAGACAAGTCCTNCAATATTAACGTTATCATGGAGAAGGGAATTCCCGCTGCATATAAACATTGTGGTATAGCCGATAGCTGTCACAGGTTTCACCAAATCCTTTCGCCCAAAATACCTATGTTTACTTCTTTGTCTTCAAACCATTGTTTGCCATATTTGGTAGGAACAAAATAGTTGTATTGTACGAACGTCTCGTTAATACTGTGGTTTCCTTTTGTACGCCTCGACCATGTCGGCGTGCATGGCTTAATGTGTCAGGGAATTCCTATTATATTCCAAATAGGGCACCAACCAATCAAATTTCGTTCCGGACCTTTTCCACTACATGCATTGACTTCTAACAGTCGTGTTGGGCGTTTTTTCTGACCGGTGTGTATACTGCCAAATAGTGTTAAAAAAATTACCAGCACAGTTAGAGCTTTCTTTTGACGATTTCGACAGCGACAGCGAGGAGGCTGTTGTCGAACGGACAGTAGCGCCGCGAGAGTGGAGCGGCAACAACGAGAACCAGTCTAGGTCCCAATGCGCATGCTCATTAAGTCTCCACACTCTACAGTTGCGTTTTGGAAGATTTACCAAATTGCGCGAACACGATAGGCCTATGTGATGTTAAACGAAGAATTTCATCCAAATTTCGGACTATTTGTGTACGAATGACCCCAAGAATCAATAGAGTTCAGCGTAATATGCTTTTCGACAGTTCCTGAAAGTTTTTCCGCGATACATGGCGTATTTTTTTTATTTATCGCGGCGGAACCACAGATTGGATGGAGAGAGAGATCGAGAGAAATTCAGTGAAAACAAGGAAGACCTCCCCATTGAAATGGGGTGGTCTTAATTATTCTCTACAACAATGAAATTCACTGCACGAGTCGATCTATTTCCTGAATGGCACTAATGTGATAAACAGGTTTGTAATCAAGAGTTACGTAAGCCCTTACCGCATGTCTGGGTTCATGCCCTCTATGCCCTACTAAAAATGTGTCTGAGGTGGATGAAAGGTGTTCAAAGGTGTTTTAGGGTGTTTATGTGGTGTGCCAATGGTGTTCTATGGTGATTTAGGGGTGTGCTGTGGTGGGACCATGCATGTCCTGTGGTGGAACAAGTGGTGTCAAGGGTGTTCAGGGGTATCCAATGGTGGATGCAATGGGCCACCACAGGACACCTGAGACCACCACAGAACACCACTGACTGTACCACCTCATACATATGGGGCACCACAGGACACCTCAGACCACCATAGAACACCACTGACTGTTCCACCACATAGACATGGGGCACCACAGTACACCTGAGACCACCACAGAACATCACTGAGTGTACCACTTCATAGATATGGGGCACCACAGGACACCTCAGACCACCATAGAACACCACTGACTGTACCACCACATAGATATGGTGCACCACAGGACACCGCAGACCACCATAGAACACCACTGACTCTACCACCACAGAGATGTTGGGCACCACAGGACACCACTGTACATCCTCAGGAAAGCTTCCTTAGTTGCAAACTGTGTTAAAATTATGAAAGCACTCCAAAATGTTCCCAAATTATATGAAAAACATATTTTCTCGCAAGTTTATTAACGTTTTAATAAAAGATAATCATAAGATATCATAATTCAGAAGGTGAGAATGAAAAAGCCTTGTAAAAACTTTCTCCATTGGTAAATGAAATGGTCCATGGACCATGTGCTCACCCGTTTGAACATAATAGTTTAATGACAGAGAGAGGTACATGTCAGTTATGAGCAATCTGTGTCAAGTCATTACCAAGTTGCAGGACTTCAATGATTTTGGGTTATGCCACCTGGCGGCCATATTGGATGTCCGATCGGGCCAAAACTTCACATGCACATAAAGGTCATCTGGAGGGAGCCACATAGCACATTTGAGCGCTCTGGGTCAAGTCATTCCTGAGTTATAGCACATTTGATGATTTTCGGGTTACGCCACCTGGTGGCCATATTGGAAGTTTAATCAGGCCGAAATTTGATGTGCTTGTAAAGGTCATCTAGAGGGAGGTAAATATCAAGTTTGAGCACTCTGGGTCAAGCCGTTCCTGAGTTATAGCACTTGGATGATTTTCAGGTTACGCCACCTGGCGGCCATATTGGATGTCCGATCGGGCCGAAACTCGGTATTTGTCAAGGTACCCCTCTAATACATGTTTATGCAAGATATGAAGACGCTTGGTGGAATAATTAAGAAATGTGGCAGGTTCGTTACTTTTGTCGAACTTCGACCTCTGTGACTTTGAAAAGTAGGTCAAATCAAAAACCCGTTACGTATGTTATGTATCCTAATTAGATACACCTATGATAAAAATTTGGAGATGATCCAGTCATTATTAGTTCAGGAGTTATTGCACTTTTTGTGCTTTTGGTTTTGGCCACCTGGAGGCCAAGCCAAGAATCGAATCGGACCGAAACTTTGTGCCGTAGGTCATCTGATCTAGGGGTATATATGTACCAAGTTTCAGATCAATAGCTCCAGCGGTTACGAAACGACCCCTGCTAACGGACGACAGACGACGACGGACGCTGCACCACGACAAAAGCTCACGGGTGAGCTAAAAATCCTGGACTTGAATATTCTGCTTTGTAAGTCCATAAGATTCTGGCCCCTATAGACACTAATCATTTCTGATGTTGGTTACAGTTGATCTGCAATTTTGAGCGAGAATATGGTGCTAATAATTTTGACTAAAAACCAAATTAATGTTAAAACGTAAAACATACACTTCCAGAGCAGTCTCTTCACCTGTCAAAAATTTTACAAGTCTTGACAACTTGGTGACTTACCATCTGCTGTGTAGGATGAAACCTTCAAATAGGCATTGATAGTTTCATTCAGTTCGGAATGGAGGTACCAAGTCGCTGTTCTGATTCCGTATGAGAGCTTTTGAAGAATCCCACCACTTGTTCCCGTCACCGATGTGGTGAACGCTGGATCACGGTACAAGGAAAGAGTCAGGTTGTACTTCTGTACATGGAACTCCCCCACGAGGACCGTTACAGAGGGTGGAATATCTTCGACTTCGACGGTGGTATGGCTGTTGGGACCTATCTTGACTGGTGTTAGTTTTCCAATGTTAAGAATGATCACACCTGCAATGCAATTGTAGACCATAGGGTAAGTAGAGAACGAAGGAGATTGAAATGACGTTGTCATTAATATATAAAGGTTTTGAAGTTTACCTGCAACTTAATAGGTAGGCCTACACGGTTTGTCTATATTCTAACATAGAAAGACCAGGTACCAGTACCCGTCTAGAGAATTGATTTTACCATCTGTTAGGCCTATATATTGTAGTAGGTATTGGGTATGGTGTGGGCCAAAATACACCGTGGCCAGACCAAGGAACAAGCGAACGCGGCCCAGCTCGGCATGCCATACACTACCATTGACAAGCAGCATGTATCAGGTCGGGGCCCAAGGCCAAGGACACATTTGCGGCATAACTCAACGTGGTGGGCCTAGGGGTGTTTTTTTAATCGACTAACCCAGCTGGCTGAATTGAACTGAATGACGAGATGACAGCATTCTGTTGGGTCGGCTGGTCAGTCGACTCAAAAACATCCACCACTGCCGATTTGAGTTTTGCCGCAAATCAAATGTGCGCTTGGCTTAAGCCTGTCTCCATACCTTCATCATCAACAGTCACTTTGGTCACATTGTCATTGACGTCGGCTGACAGCGGCTGTGATGCAACACCAGCAATGTCACTTGCACTGCCTCTGTACATTTCTTCAAGGAACTGATCATGTTGGACAGAACCACTCATCACACCTGCATTTCTACTTTTATTCCCAGTCCCACTGGCAGTTACAGCTGATGTTGAGCATATTGCACAAATCAAAGAACAGAATAAAACTTTTGTGACGCTCATTGTTTTATTATCACAGAGATAAATGGGCATTTTGTGTTGGAAAGTGAACACCACCAACTGACATGACATGCATGATGACTGAGAGATGGCTTGAGACTATGAATCACAGCCACTTGTCCTGCGCGAGACTACAAGATGACTGGTAGTGGTGCACACGTACATGTTCATGCATTCTGCATGTGCTGCTAGGCAGAGGACGTCAAACTAGTCTTATCAGACTAGATTTTGACAGGTTTTCAAGTCAAAAGTGCCAACTCAGTTCTATTAAGACAAGTGTAGTTTGAGAGCTAGTACTGAATTTATGCCATGTATGCTGGCCAAATAATTTACTGTAATCGAACACGAACGGCTACAATACATGAATGTTGGGTCAATGAAGGCCTCCCTTCACTTTTGTGCAGTTTCCGCATTTAATTTAAAAAATTGGGTAAAAAATCAATCTGAAAATGTTCAACCAGACGCAAAAAATCATAGGCACACAAAAAAGTATTGATCACCACACACACAGAGCCTGTGCTGCTAGGGAACAAGTGCAAGGGGCACAAACTTCATGTTTCAGCATCCCATAGCCCAATAGTTCCATGATGAAGACTGGGCACTAAGCTATTTGGACTGTAAAACAGCAAGTGCGAGTGCAACAAATGAACAGAATCAATGGTTAGAATTTTAAGAATTTATTACAAAATGAAACAATTTTCAACTTTAGAAGCCAAGGGACTATGAAAATGCCAGGTTTAATGCTTTGAGAGAAAGATACAAATGCTACATGTCATAAAATCCTAAGGGACCGTCTCCAAAATAGAAACGTTTGAAATTCGTTTAAACGAATTTAAAAAGGCTTTTTTAAAACGAAATTCAAACGAAAAAGTTCGTTTGAGAACTGACTGAAAAACGTTTGGCATAGCACACATTTTCGTTGCAATTTCGTTTGATATTTTTGTCATGAGAAACGTTTGTCCAGCGAGACAAACGTTTGGATGATATGTGATTCAGCATTTTCCATCATGTTTTAGCACATAGCACAAGTCTATTTAGAGTACCGGAACAGCATTTTCCACAGAAAGATGTTTCTCCAATTAAAGTGGATACATGTATCAAGTGATTCACATTTTGTATGTGTAATTGAATATTGCCCAGTAGAGGTACAAACTACATAATAAACAGGCAGCATGAACAACAGAATTATCAACATGACGATGATCTAATGTACAGACACTTTCGAAATATACTAAAGAAACACTCCTGAGGAATATTATGTCCATGATACATGTACCGCTATTACCACAAGTCTCATCTGCAGCAAACCTGGTCACTTGAGAGCTGCTCCACACTATACTGGCAATGTTACAGTGTTCAAGATGTTTCCATTTGATCACCTTCAACACCTGAAAACAAAGGAAAAACACACTTCATGTAAATGTATAGCAGGCAATGTGGCATTGAGGGACCATTGGAAAGATACTGGCCTGTACATCAAATGCCAGTGGATACTGCCATAAGAAAACATTCCCTCCTGAAACTTACCAAGTTCATTGAACATGAACTCCTGCTGATACTCTTTCAAGAATTGGGACGATCTAGACTCGTCTATAAACATGTCATAAACCTTTTTGACATCACTTATATCAACCTCTGTGCCCTAAAAATGATAATCAGGATTAATTACTTGCACAGCTTTAAACAATGCAGGTGACAGGCTTAGGTACGGTATTCATATTTCTATTAGATTTTTCCATCAGGGCCAAAGCCACAGTATTATTGCCCTGGTCCAAGCAACAAACTGAAGTGCCAGTGATGATCAATCCCATTATGGCCCGGGATTCGAACCCTGGACGCACTGCTTGCCGGCTTTGACACTTCTGGTTCCATTTTCTTAATAGCAGCGAATGACAGTTAGAATATCTGAAACGTACTTTCCGTTTCCGGCACACAAGATTGGCAGCAGTAATCAACTGTATGGCATAACGTAATGACGCTTCCATGCCTATCCGTGTCAATATCGCCAATGCATCATCAGACATCTCGACGTCTTCTTCCTCGCAGCGGATTTTTAAGATTTCCCCAATTTCTTTTTGGTCGTAAGGTGATGTGGAGATGATGAGAAGTCGATCCAGCAGATCGATGGGAATGCCATGAGGACTCTGATAGTTTGTACCTCGGATTCTAGAAACAGGACAGAAAACATCGCAGAAAATTAACATGATGAACTTGGCTTTCCAAAAATTGAAAGGCACTTGAGCAAAAATCATTTACTTTAACCATATCAGTGACCCTAGAACGTGTGGTGTAATAGGAATCTAAGTCTGGTTTTATTGTTCAACCAGAGATTAAGATGGCTATCGAGACCACAATCATTGAGACACAACCATACAAGAGCAGGCCATCTCAGACTTGCATTCATAGGACGTCCATTTTTTCGGCTGTGGCAGTCTCAAAAAAAATTCGGCCGCGATGTAATTTTCATGATTAATCCTAAATAGTAAAACTACAAATGTAGTTCAGTTATCTCATCATTCAGGGAGCTGCTGTTCAATTTATCTCATTTCATTACCTTGTGATACCTCTGTTTGTTGCAATAACCAGAACAGGAGCCATGTCGCTTTCTAAAGCACGATTGAGGAATGAGAAACACTCAATATCCAACATGTGAACTTCATCTATGAACAATACCTAAAAGAGAAAGAAACATTTCACAAAGTGTCATTCCTGTGTATTAGAAAACTTGTGCCAATTTATGTCAAGATTCTACCCAAAAGAGACCAAAGACGGTAGAATGAGAGAGGCAGAAAGGCCATCAAGGAATATTCTTATTGATGTGCCCAAGCAGAGAGTACACGTAGTATAATTAGTTCACAGTTTTATAAGTTACTGTGAAGACTTACCCCTGGGACAATTTCAGCTTTGCCCTCTTCCCTCCACTCAGCTACTTTAGCATTGATTTGTTCACGAACCTCTCCCTTGATTTCACCAGTGTCACCAGAGAAAAGAGCTAAGAATCCTTGTGTCCTACTGTTGATGACATCGATTTCGTGCAGGCTGACAGTGTGCACAACTTCCTTCCTTTTCTGAAGCTCACCCTCTGGGCATTGGACGAATTTAGTCTGAAAAATAAACCCAAAATTGAAACATATTTTATGGTAATGAGAGTGTTCCCTCTGCAATTCATTCTAGTCAGCGAAGAAGAATGGCTATTCTGCAAATTTTCACCAGAATTTTCATGAAAATTCAGATGTGTCTACAAAATGACACTGCTGCAGGGACAACCTTTTCAAAATCTTGCATAACCCACAAGAATGCCAAACAAGTCCTGTCATTAGAAAACCACAACTTGGTCCCAAGTCTCAGTCTACACAAAATGTACCTGTGCACCCATGGCATCGTAGTCTCTTGCTCTTGTGAAGGACCGACCCAGTCGTGTGATTTTACCTGTGGCCTTGTCGATTGTGATGATGTCGCTGAAAGATCAAAAGAAAAACATGAAAATTATCAAAGTCAACGTCACGCATTCGTACACCAGAATCTGATCATGACACGGATGTCTCTTGCGTTCCAACAGATTCAATGCTGTCTGAGGTGATGGTAAAGTACCCATAAAGTGCAAATGTAACAAATACAAACCCCGCCTGCACCTTCTCCTTCACAAGAGATTCTATCATTTTCTGTCCTAGGTCATAAATCGTCTCCATTTCTGTTGTCTTCAGAGTTAGCTTCCCAACTTTAGCACCCTGCGAAGAAGAAATGTTGACAACACTAAACTGATCCANAATTTGCCAAATAAGTTCACCCCCCCCCCCCAAAGTAATTCCTCTTGTACTATACTGTTTGACACTCTAACCTTACACATGTACACACTATACACCACCAGCATGTCCCAGTAGATTCATGACTACTATTACTTCATGTGGCACTTCCTGAAAAATGTTGGGTTCCCTTACCGTTCCAGTGGCAGGTTTGTCTATTTGGATTTCCACCACTTCTCCCTCAATTATTTCTGTTTCCTCCTTTATTCTCACACCAATGCTTTTCCTAAATGCCTGCGTCAGGGCCTCTGTCTTACTCATCTCCAAAGAAAATATCTCACTTCCTGCTAAACTTGTGAATGGCGTGTCTGTCCCCAATGCTTGGGCCATACCTGCAACAGAGCAAGAGACATTAGCCAGTGATGAGACATACAGTACTCCATCCATATCACACTGATCAATCAGGGGTTGAAGAATAGGAATGTTTTGAAATTGACCAATGTCCTTCCAATTTTAAAACAAGAATTGCTTCTAAAATGGTGTACCGGTAACCCATTTTGTTGATGAAACTCTGCATTAGTACATACCCATAGCAATGGCAGTTTTCCCAGAACCAGGCTGTCCAGCAATGAGTATAGCACGGCCTGCAATTTTGCCTTCTTTGATCATCTCAAGTATTATGCCGGCAGCCCTCCGAGCGGACACTTGACCGACCATTCCCTGTGACACTTGTCTTGCTTCCAAGGCATCATCAAGACCCAACCCTCGGATGTGAGAATGGGCACCTGAAAAACATGAAATAAGAAATATTTTCTTGGTTGAATTTTTGAGGAGCGCATTCTTGTCAACCTCGTTCCCACGACACTGTAGCCTTCAACCCCGTCGCCCCAAAATAGCCCTTTTTACGACCCGATATCATCACGATCCTTTACTATGTACCTGTACAATGATAAAATACAACTTTTTCGTGTGTTGATATGTTGATTTGTTGGGTTAGAAGAAAATTGTACGCCGTTGTTGAATCAAGTTTTGTATTTCCCGCTTTCTTACGTCATCATTCTGACTGCGCAAGTAACAGTGCCCGTCATTTTTCTCTTCGCGAAGAAAAGCCCAATTTGCAAATTGTGACTTTCCTCCAAAAGACACCATCGGCCTGCATTAGAAGTTTATTTCCATTGGTAAGTTCCGATTTTTCGCGCTTTTCTCGATGTAAATTAAGTGTTTATCAAGTAGCGAATGCTGCCAACCTGGTTGCTAAAAAGAGTGTGAATATCATGCCACACACAGACATGACAGATTGACAGAAGAGAAGTGGAAGTGAAGTTCATTTTGAACCCTCCCTCCAGGCGTCGCCACTGTCCAGCTGAAGTTATGATTTTTTGCTGTCATTGACATTTGTCACAGTGAGTCACATACTGCAGCTGGGCCCTAGAAGGTTAATTGATCTACTTGTCGTAAGAAAATTGAACGAGAGCTAGGCCTAGGCCTGTGTCGGGTGGGCTGTGGGAGAGGCCTTACTCTTGTGAAATTTGTTGGGGGGAGCAAATCACTACAGGGTTCCTGCAAGGTCTTAAAAAGTCTTAAAAAGTCTTAAATTCGGCACTTCCATTTTCAAGGCCTTAAAAAGTCTTAAATTTGATAATTTCTGTGGGAAGGTCTTAAAAAGGTCTTAAATTTCATATCAAGGCAGTTGTAAAAAATTGGCAGGAGATGTCAGGAAATGGCATCTCCGGGCTTCTTAAAATCAAAATTTTTCTGGGGGAGGGCCACACCCCCCCAGCCCAAGTAGCCTACCCACTTTCTTGGCCGTGTCGATCCCTGCCATTCTTCCCTTGCAGAAACCCTTCCAGGGATGTTTGGGGGCTTCATTTAGA
>NMRB01000750.1:267254-283137 GCA_002633025.1 Notospermus geniculatus | reverse complement strand
TGCTTTTTGTTTTAAAGAAAGTTTCTAACATGTTTTTGACTCTTATTCGTGCAATTTTGAAAAAGATGAAATTGATGACACTTAAATGGGGAAATGCACATAATGTTATATCTCTGGTCACTGCTCCATTTCTTTTGTGAAAGTGCAATGTAGAAAGAAATTAGCCATGATTTCGGACATGTAACTTGTGTAGCCAATCACAAGCTTAATCTCTTTGCATCTTTTACACAAAAACCTGCAGCTACTTATCACAGTTTTAGCATCAAATTTGGAGAACACCACGGAAAAACCTTGCATCCTGCCTGTGAATTGCAAGGAAATGAAACCTTGCATATTGCATAATGCTTTCCTGAAGTATGTATAGTGTGAAAGAAGTCATTTGTTAAGAAGATTTAGTACCATTGCTAAAATTCTCTTCCTGGAATGCAATATGTGCAAGATGCATGGACACCATTACCCATTAGTATAAAACCTATCGTTCGTGAACTTAAGAAATCTTTTTAATCCAGAAGGATAATTTGCCGAGATATTTGGAAACTAAACTTATTTGGCCTGAAGAGGATGGCACATGGTATTGGCAATAGAGCTACTTTACCGTAAAATGTGCATGATTTGGGATGCGCCTTATCCCCTAGTGCGCTTTATTTATGGATTTTGTAAGGGTTTCCAGAGGGTGCAGCTTATACCCCAGTGCGTTTTGTACGCCAGTAAATACGGTACCATTGCTAAAATTCTCTTCCCGGAATGCAATATGTGCAAGATGCATGGACACCATTACCCATTAGTATAAAACCTATCGTTCGTGAACTTAAGAAATCTTTTTAAACCAGAAGGATAATTTGCCGAGATATTTGGAAACTAAACTTATTTGGCCTGAACAGGATGGCACATGGTATTGGCAATAGAGCTACTTTGCTGTAAAATGTGCATGATTTGGGATGCGCCTTATACCCCAGTGCGCTTTATTTATAGATTTGGTAAGGGCTTCCAGAGGGTGCAGCTTATATCCCAGTGTGTTTTGTACGCCAATAAATACGGTACCATTGCTAAAATTCTCTTATCCTGGAATGCAATATAATGCAAGATGCATGGACACCATTACCCATTAGTATAAAACCTATCGTTCGTGAACTTAAGAATTCTTTTTAATCCAGAAGGATAATCTGTCGAGATATTTGGAAACTGAACTTATTTGGCCCAGGATGGCAAATGGTATTGGCAATAGAGCTAGTGAATCGTCATAAATGGACCTAAATGGTTTAGGGTGTAAACTGAAATTGAGGTTTCGCAAATCTGACGAAACACAAAGTATGAAATATACGAAATTGGACTTCATTTCCATGATGTAATGTATTTCAGGAGATTGTTGGTACTATAAATATCGCCTACTGCAAGAGCATCTTTTAGCGTATGACGTTGACCGATAGAGTTACAGTGTATATTAAAATTTGAAATTTATCTTTCGTTTCCACTTTCTAGATTCCACTTCGTATCTACGGAGTGGAAATTTAAAAATTCAAGATGCACCATAACTGTCTTGGCCTTAAATGATATGCTAAAGGAAATGAAGTTGAATTTTGTATTTCGTACTTCGTATTTCATCAGATTTGCAAATTACACACTTCACGTTCCGCTGGTTGCAAGCTTTGATAAGAAGCCTCTGCCCACCTGAAGTCGGGGCCTAAGGTATGGTTATTTTTGGTACCATTCGTTGGGAATATTTACATCATGTCTCCCTCCTGGTCCTGAGACAAACCATTGTCACTTCTACTCAACGACAGACAACCGCCTCCGTGCTTGATCACATGACATGACAGCAACATCTCCCGACTTGTCATTTCCATCCGGATGGCAAGCAAACCACAAACGGTACATCACTATTCGGTTGTCAACGCCATGAGGACACACAAACCGCCATCAAACGCGTAACGCCACAACAGTTACTAACGCCATCCACTGTCAATCTCAGAAAAGCATGCCGAAACACCAGAATTTTTTTCACGATTTTTTCGTCCCGTCTCAAATAGATAAATAAGATGTGGCGTGTAAACTGTGACCAATTACTAATGCTATTGACAGCTGCGGTGTTTTAATCCAAAGAGTTTTTTGTTCGCTTATAGTAATGTCAATAGTCTTGAATGATGGCTTGTTTGTACGAGAAAAAAACGTCTCACGCATGAATGATCTAACATATTTCTAAGATCGGCTACAGACAGCTGATAAACAGGTGATGGACGATTGTCAATAAAAAAAGTGTCCGTTTTTTAACGTGTGTGTGCCCTGAACCCCTTATCTTTGAGTTTAGCTGAAAAATACTGGAGTAGTGTGTTATAGATGAATGACTTTGTCATGAATTTCTGATGGTCTTACTAAATGTAGTCACTACAAAGCAAAGGCCAGACTTTTTAACCAGGTTTTCGAAGAAAGTCCTGGTTATTAAATTACCGAAAGTGGCGGGCGTTTGGGCGTTTGGGCGGTCGGGCGTCCGGGCGGTCGTTTTCTCTTGTCCGACTGATAACTTAAAAACGACTTGAGATTTTCTTTTGAAATTTTTGGGACATGTTGCTTGTAAGTAGACGTTGTTTCCTTTCGATATTCAGCGTCATTCGATTCAAGGTTTGGCCAATAGGGGGCTAAATGTGAAAACAGAAAAAGTGCTATTTCTCCTGAACAAATGAACGGATCGTCACCAAATTTTTATCATAGGTATATCTAATGACGATACATAACATAATACCCGGGTTTTTCATTTGACCTACTTTTCAAGGTCACAGAGGTCAAAGTTCGGCAAAAGTTACGAACTTGGCACGTGTCGTCGTTTTCTCACCTAGCCATTTGATACCTTGCATAAATGTGTACTACAGGGATACCTTCTGAAATACAAAGTTTCGGGCCGATCGCACATCGAATATGGCTGCCAGGCAGCGTTACCCGAAAATCATCGAAGTGTTATAACATGGGAACGACTTCAGATTTTCTTGTGAAATTTTGTGGACATGTTGCTTGTGAGTAGACATTGTTTCCTTTCGATATTCAGTATCATTTGATTCAAGGTTTGGCCAATAGGGGGCTAAATGTGAAAACAGGAAAAGTGCTATTCACGCCGCCACTTCGAAAACCTGGTTATTCGCCACGCCCAGCGTGCGCCTTGTTTTATTCCTTATTTAACCCAAAAACTGGGGAAAAAAGATTTATTTTTTTCTTTATCTTTTTTCAGAACGCTGCCCAGAACATTGGGGCCCGAAAATGTCTTTTTGCAAACAGTTCCTAATCGACGTACCATAACCTCACACAATAATGGCAAGCCTCGCTTTCAGTTTTGTGTGTTATTCATTGAGTACGTTTCTCAAGATTGACGAACATTGCAAATGGTGCACTGTTCATGGCGTGGGTTTGTTTTGACGCGTCTGGAGAGATTGTCTACCAGAAATATCAAGTCTTTAATCGATGTTGAGGGATGTGCCACATGGGCATATGCCTCGCGAGGCATATGCCCATCGTAAACTTCAGTTTAGCAAATTGCAATCCACCAATTATCATGGTCAGAGTTAAATAAAAAATCTTTTTGCTTTCCTCCGATTTAAGCATTGCCATTGGAATTGTTGAGAAATGTGAAAAGCTACTAAAAATAAAATTTATTTTTAAATTTTTTCCGCCCTCCTTAAATATTTCTTCTAAAAAACTCGAGAAACAAGGAATAAAAAAAGTCTGGCCTAAACAAGACTGCTGAAAAGAATACTTCACTTGAGCTTGTTACGTCTAAGAACAGTTCTTGTTTTCCTCTGAGGCTGTTATCATTGTGACGAACAACTCACCCATGAAAACTCTCACATACATTTCACAACACTATCATGCAATCATCCACAGTTTGATTTTTCACAGGGACAAAGAATTTTTTGTCTTTTTGAAGCATCACCATGTCAACAAACAGGCGTCTGTAGATACGACGCAGCCCATGGCCACGACCTTTTTTCCGTGTTACCAAATTTTTGCAGATGTTTTTCGACAATACTCCTTCTTGCAGACAATGACTACGCCCATGCAGTACGAGTTGTTTGAAGCCATCAATGATTTTTCACCGAACAAAGCCATTTATTCACCTCTCGTCTGCTACAGGGTTGAGACGGCCCTGATTTTTGTTGCAGACGATGACCCTTGTACTTGTGCTCAGAAAGCAACCTTCCCCTTTTCAGCACCAAACAGAGCAATGCTTCTGCTGAGAATATAAACGTCATTTACCGATCTACATTTTCGAGGAATTTTTCATACTTTCCACCCGGCCTCAGAATTCTGTGTGCAAAATTGCACTCCGTATTGGACTAAAAATCGTTCAGTTCATACCAAGTGTTCTAGCCAGAAATTTTTCCAAACAGGGTGGGATGACTGTATTTTCCAATGATTTTAAGGTCCTGTGGATTTTCAAACAGGGTGGGAGTGAACTTCAAACAGGGTGGTGTAATAGAAAATGCATTGCAAGTTACATTTTTAAACAGGGTGGTAAAAATTTAAACAGGGTGGTAAAATGACCTCTGAATTTTGAACAGGGTGGTAATTCCGCCCTGTGAAACTAGCCTGGCTATAACACTGCATTGTATGGCAAATAATGGATTCGCGATAACCTTTCATTTCAAGGCCGTCAGCTTGTTTCAGCGCTGATAACATTCGGCAACATATCATTTAGATAGTGGTCAGCCCCTAACACGCCCATTGGTCAGTTTAGATCAATTGTCATGGCAGTCCTGGTCTCAGAGGTCTAATTTCAGCCGTCTGACCTTCTGGTGAATTATCTGATGCAGGGTCTGTTCCAAAAAGTGTTCCGTCCGATACCAGAACATTTTCACCATTCTTTTGTCTACTGGTGAAAGGCTGTTTCTTGAAACTCTACAATATTCATGTCAGATCTAGGTATCATGGAGCTCTAAATTATGGCACTGCAAACTAATTGATCTATTAACCCTTTAAAATCTGACAGCAGAAAGTAGTTAATTTTTGTGCCGGACGGAAAGATAGATTTTGCTGGTATAGCTCAATATTTTTTTGATACCCTCCTTCAAATGAGTGTGCACTGTACATCCCAGATGGAGAAACTAATAGTTAAAGGTCCATATTATCAAATACTACATTTGATTTTTGGAAAATCAATGGCACAAATCTTTGTGATCATTTTAAAGTTAAATTTCGCCCCATTTTCTTGGGTGACCAATTTTGAAACGCACCCTACAGCACTTTGTATCATACAGTCATATAATTATGGTTGAAAAGTCAAACCTGTCTATATATTCAATAGATTGCAAAAAAGTCCATGATTGGGCACTTTTAGGAATTTTCATCACTCACAACACCCTGGTAATTTCAAGAATGAATTGCAACAAAAAAATTCTATATCAGAAAAATCAAAGTGTACATTTTGGTCCAAAAGGGCAGCTCAGGGGGGAACCAAAATTTTATAAAAGAACAAAAGAAAATATTTTTTTCCCTCTCTAGTTTTTCCTCTGTGAACTTGTTTGGTTAACCAGGAAACTGTCTGGTGGACCGCAGTGGTTCCAGGGCCTGATTATTTTAATCCCTTTCTGGAAAAAATGAACCCTAACCCTTGCCCTGAAGATTTCGGGTGAATTTCACTCCGCAGTGTTTTTTTCGAAACCGCTTTCAGCATGTTCTTTTTAGTCTGCGAAAGGGATGGCAATATTTTCTATCACTTTGCATTGGAGAGAGAGACGAGAAATTGCAGAATTTGACTTTTGGGTTTGATGCTTCACTGATTGACTATAAATGGCCTAACCTGATTATTAATCCCTTAACTCTGTAAGTTTTTTTAGTTCAAATTTTTGTTTCTTAAAAAAATTTGCCAAAAAAGTATTTGACACATAAGGTTCCGGACGTGATATAACGTACTATGCACTGTGACGTGCCATTTCCGTGCAAGGCGTACTATTATTATGCCTTACGCAAGCTGCGATCCTAGGGTGTTTTCGGGGGTTCCCCGGATTTCGTAATGACGTAATAGTACGCTGTACCCAGTTATGGGGTTAAATGATGTGCTTGATGGACTGCTCTTATATCCTCCAAGTTTTGGTAAGCCTGAGGTATAATGTTGTTTCAGTGCTTTGAAGCACTTACAAAGAAGGCCTATAAAATTCCACATTTCTTGGTCACATTAAACTTTCTTGGATTTTATGAATCATCAGCTGATCCAATTTTGTATAGCCTACAACATGTTTGGTCAAATTGAAAACAACAAAGGGTGGTATTTATAAAAGACAGCAAATGCTTTTACTTCAAGTTTTGTAATACATTTACATTGGACATTGGTGTGCAAATCTTAAGTAAAAGCATTTGCTAACTTTTATAAATAGCCATTGTGACGAAAAAGGAAAAAAGAAATCGTCAGTTTATGAAGATAAAAATAAATTTGATCTCAAGAATTACCTTGTTATTCCCCACTTGGTCTTTTTAGCAAGAAAAAAATAAATTTGATCTCAAGAATTACCTTGTTATTCCCCACTTGGTCTTTTTAGCAAGAAAAAAATAAATTTGATCTCAAGAATTACCTTGTTATTCCCCACTTGGTCTTTTTAGCAAGAAAAAAATAAATTTGATCTCAAGAATTACCTTGTTATTCCCCACTTGGTCTTTTTTGCGATTTTTCTCTTCTTCATTCTTCATTTTTCTCAACTTCATTCTGCTCTGGATCCTGGTACTTCCTTCATAATTGTGAAGAAAACAATTTAATTTTAATGGGGACCATCTTCATTGATCTTCTTGCCATCAGCCAATGTCCAAAATCCTGACCAAAGTTGTGATCTGTGGAGTTCCAATACGATAATCGTAAAAATATTGTTTGAAAATCCATGAACAGAAATTGACGTTTGTGGCGTCTGCAGTTGAACTTGTCTGTAATGGCTTTATTCCGTGCATGTTGAATTTGGGCTTCCTGAATATTGTTGGCCGAATCGTTGAACAGCTTCTTATCGAATAAGGTGGGTCCAGGAGAATTTGATTACAGTGTCCACCCAGGACGGCCCAAGTGGACTCCAAGGCCACATTTGGACCAAAGGAGGCAGGAGTCCCAATCAAATCAAGAGTTCAAGGACGGCCTTTATAAACTGAGCTTTTTGACAACAATTCAAAGCTGCCGTAGAAGTTTTTGAGAATGGGGCACAACCAGCGATAAAGGGGGTGTTGCTCCTTTTCTTAAAAAAAAATAGGTCAGTTACACAGTAAGCGACTTTGTAAGGAGATGCCATGTGCTGTGATTATAGAAATGTTTTGTGCCCTCCGGATGTAATTTTGGACAATTATTATCTTTTGTTACCGGAGTTTATTAGTTTTGAATGGATCTCTGTCTTTGCTTGATCGAGATCAGCATAAGACCGGCGGTCTGGGAATAACTATTTGTATCACTAGGTGGACAGCGCGGTGTAGTGAGGGGTTGACAAAGAAACACGCTGGAAAAAATACGGTGATTTCTTGCAGAGGGTGTGTTTCAAAAAGTGTTCCGGCTTCGGCCGAGACCAGAAAATTTTCACCATTCTTTTGTCTACTGGTGAAAGGCTGTTTCTTGAAACTCTACAATATTCATGTCAGATCTAGGTATCATGGAGCTCTAAATTATGGCACTGCAAACTAATTGATCTATTAACCCTTTAAAGTCTGACAGCAGAAAGTAGTTTGGTGTCAGACGGAACGATAGATTTTGCTGGTAAGCTCAATATTTTTTTGATACCCTCCTTCAAATGAGTGTACACTTACATCCCAGATGGAGAAACTAATACTTAAAGGTCTATATTATCAAACACTACATTTGATTTTTGGAAAATCAATGGCACAAATCTTTGTGATCATTTCAAAGTTAAATTTTGCTCCATTTTCTTGGGTGACAAATTTTGAAACACACCCCACAGCGAAGAGACAAAATGGCCATAAAATCAAACCCCTTCTCTTCAGCATATGGTTCTCTATCGTAAATTAAGATAAATTGCGGATTAAAATTGGATTTTTACACTTCATGACCACTTCTGATAGAATAAGTGTGGATTACCACATAACAATGGACACCATTTCAAACAGGCTGCTACATTAGAAATGATTCAGAATTTGAAACCGAGAATACCGAATCAAAATCTGTTAAAGGCCGGGGTATGATTATCAATAGGATTAGATTTACTGGCATGTTTCAACATTTCAATAATTTAGGTGCAAAATTCCCCACGTTTTACCAGGATCGCAAAATTCCAAACAAATGTTCCGTTTTCATCAAGTTCTCTGATTTGCATTGTTAAAGATGTTGAGGTGTGTTCGACCAGACTCCCAGTGACAACTCCACAATGGTAAACATGATACCCTTGTTTGATTTTGTTGGTTTGCCCTGCACAGAAAGAGGAATTCGACTTCGCCATTCTTCTGGTGTAATTGTGAGTAAAACGCCCCGCAGGGAAACAAGACCGTCTCACCTGTCAAAGTTTTTGAAGCTAAAGATTGTCGCATGCATATTGTCTGGGTGGCCATGTTTGGGTGTGACTTGTGGTAGAAGGTATTAATGTTCCTGGGATGGTTCAATTCGGGATTATACCATCGGGTGTGGCTGTATTTGTGTCAAATGTGGGCGCTATTTCTAAATCATTTGTCCTTCAATCAGTTTAAGGGTAGTTCAGAACAAATTTCCTAAATTCTAGGGATTGTGTTGACAGCAGGGACAGCAGGGGAGTCCCTGCCTTAGCATTTCATATTAATGATGTAATGATTGCAGTGTAGGAATGATTTGTTGTGTGCTTGCTTCGTTGCAATATGGTGTAGATTTTCAAATGTTGGGGACACCGGGTTGATCAGCCCCGTTTACACTGGTCACGGAAAAAGCGATCCGTACGCAGAGCGGTCCCGGCCCACTTTGTCATCTGGCGATCTGCCCCGTTTACATTAGCACATTAGCACATTAAACTGATTAGCACAATTAGCACATTAGAACCGATCCAAGTTGGCGGGTGCCACGAGCTCTCCAGTCAGTTCAGTCGATCAGAGGTACGAAAATCAAATGAAAAATCAAACGACGACAACAACAAAATGGATGCCTCCATACAAAATAACTCAGAAATTCCCGCTAATGACGTCCGTCATTCATAATTCACGCATGTGCAGAACACAATTTAGCAACCGTGCTGAGATCGGTTACCGTTTACACCGCAGTGTTATCGAACCGATCCGTGCTCGGACCGGTCCGAGACCACCTCCAACTGGTGGTCTCGGCTCAGTTCGGTTTGGAACCGTTCCTGGCACGCTTGTCCCGTTTACACTTGCTATGTTTTTGGCGATCCGTGCTCAGACCGGTCCGAACACGGTTATTTTTCCTCAGTGTAAACGGGGCTATATATAGAGAGTTTCGTCTATCGAATGAGTTTATCTTTTGGTAATTTGATATTTGGGAGAGGTTTTTGTCCTTATGAAATGACTTCTGTGTTCGCGTCTTGTTTGGGTCTTGTTTGGTCATGCTCCCCAATCATCCATACTGCTGTGTACATAATTGTTATTGTCCCACAAGGCCAGTCATGCCAGTGTGAAGGATCGCGTCCACCTGATCCGGACCCACTCTGCACGACTTGCCAATATGACGAGATTCTGTCATCTGTAAACCAAGACTTACGCCGTGTAAGCTTAGAAGGCGGCTCCCAGAAAATGAGCTGTGTGGTGGAAGGTTGATCCAAATAGGTTATTGTAAACTTCGGGTCGTTGTAAATCTAGATTCTGGGTAATTGTAAAGTAAGGAACGGAGAAAAAGCACAATGACTGGCTCATCGGAATGTGACTGGTTTCCTATTGAAATGAGTAACGTGCTGATGGAATTAGACACCTCCCGATGGGCGGCAAGGACGGAGTCTGTATGCTGATCATGTGACCACACGGGAGATGGGATTTTGTGCGAGTGCTATGACAATAGCGCGAAATGAGCGAAGATGGAAATGTTCAGATTTATCTGGCTTTTGTCTTAGTAAATCGGGAACTATAGGGCCATTTACACTGTGTAATTTTCACTGTGCCACAGTTCGGTACAATTTTGGCAAATGCAAACAGGTCGCGCCAGCTTGTCCCGGTACCAAATGGCAGTTATGGGCCTGTCCTCCGTGAATTTCAATTGAGGAGCGGCGTGGTGTAGTGGTTAGCAAGACGGACTCCTGATCAGAGGGTCTCGGGTTCGATTCCCAGTCCTGACCAAGAAAAAAATTGACGCTTGCTTATGACCTTAAGCAAGTCACTTTGCCTCACTTGCTTCACCCCACCCAGGTGTAAAAGGGGTACCTGGCTGGTAGTGATGGTCTATGTGAATGTTAGTCCAAGAGCGCTGAAATCGGCTGCCGGGACTGTAATAAGTGGAGAAATGAAATCGGAATGAACAGACCTATAGCTGGGGTTATAATAATAGAAGTGCATTGAGCAGATTACTGGAAATGTGCTAAAAAAAGAACGGCAACCAAAAAAAGAGGGCTCGCGGTCCGGTTGAGCTCAGAACGCTTCAACCAGACTAGTGTAAAAAGGCCGGGTTTATGGCTATGAGTCGAAACTGATGTTAGTCCGAAGTTGAGAAAAATTTTACTTCTAAAGAATGCATCTTCATTGTTGAATTATGGAAATTTGTCCAAATGGCAAAAAATCAGTAGTACACTTCATCACGGCTTTGCTGAGTTCCCTTTTCGTCGCGAATATCTTTTTAATCGCACTGGATAAATCTATTGCTGTGGTCATCTCGTGAGAAGAGACCAATGCGACCATTAATACCCTTGTATTCTCGCGAGGAAGCTGCCCATGCATATATGGATGGTCATATACCTTGTATTGATAACGAGATACAAGGGGGATTTACGTTATTCGTGTCTCTTGTTTGGAAACAAGACGTGGTCTGTCCGTGGTGGTTACTGCTCCTTGCGGGAATTCGGCAATTTGATTTACAAATGACTGATTTGACTTCGAGGTGCAGATCTGGGAAATATGTCATTTTGGTCTGATTGTTTTATCATTTGTCTCTTACTTTGTGTTTTGGAGGTCTGTCAGTTTCCCGTCGGATTAGATCAGAGTCGCTTTTCAGAGTGTGGTAACACTTGCCCCCCGAAATCTGTTCTAACCCAGTGCATACCCTTACGAAAAAGTAGCATATACTCCATATGAGCATATGCTCTCAATGTGCTCTAGATATGCTGGCACTGTGCTGAAAATTGTTACGCGTGTACAGCATGTGCTGCAGTTGTGCTGAATTGCTGAAGCTACAAATAGAGCACAACTTCAGCACATGCCATAAATATGCTCTCATGGAGCACATCTGGAGCATATGTCCTGAAAATGTGCTCTCTTCCCACTGGACCATGACCGTATTCAAGGCTACATGTATATCGCAGCAGCACATTTGGAGCATATGCTGAATATGTGCTGCCGTTATGCTCCATGCTATGTGCTCTAGATGTGCTCCAGGTATGCTGAATATATGCTATTTTTCGGGAGGGGTTTGACTAATTGACTGAAGCTCTGCAACTTCTCAATAGATGTCCCTTAATTCCCTTACATTTGTGTGCCGATTTTACCTCTACGTTGACCAAAACACCATAACTTCTCGCCTGTCAATTTCAGAATTCACAGCATTGCGACATCTTTATATTTTCTGTAAAGGGCACAAAATGTCTATCAAAATGTGACTGTGGTTTCCTTTGATATTTTGTAGGAATTTTGTCTGGGGCAAAATGAGAGGCGAGGAATATGACCCTGATAACTGGTAAAGGAACATTTATACAGGGTGGCCAGAAAAATATCCCTCAATCCTAAAAAAAAAGAAATTGAGACGTTTTTCTTGGCCTCCCTGATCATCTCTTAATTTCACGAGTTTAAGTTTGTCTGAGTTTGTTATTTTTCTCTGCTGTTCATAAATGTGTTTTAGTGTTTTATTGGTGTCTGAAGTCTTGTGCATTTTTCCAAAAAAAGTGTGATCTTCTGTATTCATGATGTTTGCTCCTCTGTTGTCTTGTATATGTGGTGGGTGGTGTTTCATCAAGAGTTAGTTTTCGTGTCCTCATTTTGAGGAATGTGGGAAAAATCCCCCCCTCCCCGGAAAAATCCCCCAGGAAAAAATTCACTCGGAAAAAATCCCCCAGGAAAAAATTCACCTGGAAAAAATTCACCTGAAAAAATCGCCGGGAAAAAATCCACCCGGAAAAAAATCCACTTTTTGGTAAAGTAGGAAAAAATTCCCCTGGAAAGAATCCCCTTTTTGGCCTGGAATCAAGAGCAGTACCGGTATACTCAATGACATGCTATGAAGAGGGTTTTTTCCTATGCTTTTTATCAAAAGGGGAATTTTTTTCCTACCGTACCCAAAAGGGGATTCTTTCTCGGGGATTTTTTTCCTACTTTACCAAAAAGTGGATTTTTTCCGGGGGATTTTTTCCGTGTACCTTTTGAGGGTTGTTGCTTTTCATGGTGATACCAAGTCCCATTTGCAAGTTAGTTGTGCATTATGCTCCAGACCCTCAGTTCGTAGGTGACTACTTCCAACATTCATTCTTAGCAAAAATTCATATACCGGTAATATTAATTATTGGGCATGAGTTAAACCCAGAGAGTACTACATGTATCTTGGGTCAACATCAAAATAGGTCTTTTCTTCATTTCTTCACCAATGTTGATTGTGAGGGCGCGTGATGTCAGTGTGCTTCTGTCATGCTTGTATGTTTTGTCCAACTACAGTACAAATTGAACGTTATCGAAATTTCTCCATTTCTGAAAGTTGTTAAGTTTATGTATGTGTTTTGTGGCGTGCTTTGTCATTCTAGTTCAGCTGTTCTCACTTCATACTCTGTTCCAAATTCATTTTGTCCAAATTCTACAAGGGGAAGGGGGGGGGGGGTAAAAATTGGATCATTTGGCAGCCTCAAATTACTGCCAACTGATTATCTCATCTAAAACTTCACATAGGGTGCATTCCATTACTTCCACCCTTTGGGTAGAGCTACTTTGGGAAGTATCCCAGAATGCATCGTTCCAAGATGACAGGTAGTCTATCGTTTCGGGAATCGATTTCTTGTAAAAATCTACTTGGATGACGGCCGATTGGCCACAACCGGGTTAAGAACACTCCGGGAGATGAAGTGCATATCAATCAAAACCAAGGCGAACATAACTCTTTTTGTGGGTTCCAACTCCATCCTCATTTGTCAAGGGCCTAGGTCGATGTCAATATTTTTAATTCCCGCACAGCAGACAAACACGCCGCCATGACACTTTCCTCGAGGTAGCCCAAAATTCATAATTGCCAGACGACAGTATACCGCTCTTGTTCAGTTCAAAGTTTACAACAAGGCCACAAAAGCTGTACTCATGAAAAACGTCAGAAACGTTGGTCCTGATCTTGACTGAGGATCTCAACAACCCTTGGCTGTTGTTGACATGACCCTTTTAACAATCATGCCACTGGCCATGGGCGAGAATGACCCTTCTAGTTTGGAGTGTTCTTGCGGTAGACCACAAAAACTGTCATAAAAGTGAAGGACTTAGAGGACTGGCCATTTAGAGCTTAAGTTGAGAGGATTGAAGAGGTGAACTTGTGATGCACCTTAATATATGTCTTTCTTGATGGTCAAGGGATGATGCAATTCTTCTGAAATGTAAACGACAAAACGACAAAGATCTGCACACTTCCGCCGAAATCTCAACCACAATCTCGGTCTGAAACTGAATGACGTAACGCAGACAACCCCATGACAGTGACTTCGATGACGTTGCATCAGAGTTGACCGCAGCTGATCATGGATTGCGTCACGTCACCCGGTTTCAGATCATGGTTGTGATTGCGATTTTGGTGGAAGTGCGCAGATATGCTAATTCGAGAATTGTCTATCATCCATGTCATTGATGAGAACCATTGAAGTATTAACCCCTTAACTAAGGCGTAATAGTATGCCTTGCAAGGAAATGGCGCTTCACAGTGCGTAGGACGTTATATCACGTCCGGAACCTTATGTGTCAAATCCTTTTTTATGGCAAATTTTTCTTTAAAGGAGCTGGACGTCCAAGTTGTAAACACTCACTCACTGGTTCTCTATCCACGCGACGCCTGCGGTGCTGCCACCTATTGTCGGTGATATGTACTGACGTGAATATCGTGAGTGAGTTGCATCGGACCGGGAACCAGTCTAACGATCACGGGGCACGACTGGTGCTGCCACCTGCACGAAGGAATAAAACTAGTTTGCCGACCATGTTTGTAAACAAACCAGCTTGTTTACAACTTCGGCATCTAACTCCTTTAAGAAAAATTTCAACTAAAAAAATTACACAGTTAAGGGGTTAAAAGGTGCAAGAATCCTTCTTGTTCTCATACCTTGCATCAGCTTTTCAGCTGAGAATAATTGCGATAAACATAGTTGGCTCTTCAGGGGCTTTCTGCAATAATGCATTCAGATAATTGCATTTTACTGTCGCCATTTGAGACAATGGACTTTATGCCAGAAACCGCTTATTGTGATGTGTGCCTGGTGATGATTGCGCTAACATCTTGTATAGGCCTAGTATTCTGTGCGTTTACATTGTCTTAAAGCAATTTTCTGGCCCACGTGGCAGAAACATACTATGTGCATGGATGGCTGAAGAACTTGTTAAATGCAACCAATGCTACTGAAGACAGAGATGTTGGTAACAGAGAATTTTCCCAATCGCCTGGATACCATTACATTTAGTTAAGGTGTGTGTGAGTGTAACCCAACGAGAGATGCGTAGTCGTTCGCCCAGCTGGGTGGTTGCGAAACCTCACTAATATTGTGTGCCTGGTGCGTAGAAAGCTTCTGACTTTAAAGCCAGGTATACATCACACTTGTGACTGGAAGTAACTGATCAGGAGCCATGTTCCCGAAGCCATCGTTAGGTTAACGATGTCGTTAAAACTGGGAAAATGCATAGAGTAACGACATCGTTAACTTTACGACGGCTTCGGGAACATGGCTCCTGATCAGTTGCTGGTGATGTACGCGCTGCGCACACATCGCAAATTCAGCAACTCAGTAAAACTAGGCGGATCCAATCGGTCGTCATGTCCTGACTGCGTACATCGCACTTGCGACTGGCAGGGGCGTTGAGACTTGATGAGACTAGGTTTTGTTCAGAAAACTGGCACTGATCAGTCGCAAGTCTGCGGACATCGCAGCGACTGAACGAAACTGGGTACAACTAGTCGCTAGAAAGTTGAACATGTGCAACTCGCGGCGACAGGCAAAATCTCAGTTCCAGCGAGTCGCAAGGGTGCGTACATCGACCGTTTTGGCGACTGATCAGTCGCCTCCAGTTCCAGCTAGATCCTGCCAGTCGCCAGGTAGCTCAGTGGCAACTAGTGGTAATTGTCTCCAGTCGCAAGTGTGATGTACGCTAGGCTTTATTTGACTGGGTATGTTGAGTACTGATTTGAGTTGGATTCCAAGAGGCGTTGAAGGGGGTTAGTTACATGTAGGAATGAGACAGTTTTCACAATGGACCAAAGCCTACATGTTTGGTCACTTAAAGCTGGTGATTGGTAGTAGATTAGATACAGAAAACAATTGTCATATCTTGTGTTAAAGTCACCATGATTTTTCTTCTGTTCAGTAGTTGTATTGTAGCATGTTTGTGGTTGTCAGTTCCCTTCAATTACCACATTATTCTGAAGGGATTTCAGCAGAATGGGGCGGAGTGGGTCTGTCATTTAAGAACCGGGGGGCTGTTTCAAGTGACTTTAAGCTAAAGGTACCATTAACTCAATGCATTTTCCATTTGGTTAAAGGTACCATTAGCTTAAAGTTACTTTATGAAACAGGCCCCAGGTGACAACATAAGTACCCTCTGCTCACTCGAATGTGTATTTCCAGGCGGTTTCAATAATGCT
>NMRB01000750.1:242039-267008 GCA_002633025.1 Notospermus geniculatus | reverse complement strand
TACCTCCCATAGAGAGTGAACCTAGTCTCCAGGCAAAGCCGTGCTCCTGTCATAGGCAAAACCTGTGCAAATATGCGAACGTGCACCTGGGGACGAGGTTTGATTAAAAATTTGTTAAAGTGGGTTAATGACATTTTCAAATTCAGTCGGTCAAAATGTACATTTTGTACTATTCACATTGATTTCAAAGCGGCAGATTTTGCAGAATACGCCTCCGAAGTTTGGCTGTCTAATGCATTTCCCATTAAACTAAAATCCTTCATTCGCCTTTTTCTCAAAACGGCGCTTGATTTGAGGACATGTCAACAAACAACTGTCAACAAACCCCGCGAGCCATTTGCTTTAACTTCTGGAAAACGTTGATATTCATGAAATGAATTAACAGGCATCTGACATCAAGTAACTTTGGACCAGGGCCCATATTCATAAAACCGTGTCAGCTTAGTTGGTTGCTAGTTGTGTACATTGGCCTGTACAAACTGGGCACTTTAGCAAGTAACTAGGCCTAGCAAAAATGTTTTATGAATATGGGCCCAGGTATTTTTGGCATACAGAAGATGAACGCCATTATTGAAATCAAAGTGAAAATATTTATTGTTTTAGAAAATGGTGACAAATGGCGGAAACCACCCAGGCTCCGCCCCTAGTTTACACGCCGGCCAGGTCAGTCATTTTTGGAGTGTAATTCATGGTGTTGTGCTGTCCGTGTATCTTTTATTACAGACTTTGGTTGACTTATAAATTCGACACCTCTGGCCAAGTAAATACAGTGTGCGGTCCTTTGACATTCAAGTCAAGAAATGTTTGCCACGATTTCTGAATTTTGTCCAATGTCAGATATTATAGTTTAACAATAGTAAACCTGTCAGTAGTTCATAAAATCATAAAGGAATCAAACATAAAGGTTTAACTTCAAACGATGAAGTAACTGAGGGATACACTTCATGTGTTGCCACCAGATGTCTCTCACTGCCTGAATTTTGGCTTTACGTAATCAGATTTTACTTCTGAGGATAACAGAGCTATATTTTCAGCACAATTATATCTTCGTGTGCAAATGTACGTTAACCTATTCAAATGTACACAGATGACCCTGCGCTCTCATCGTTCGTGGGGTTCTCATTAATTCAGTCCTTTTGTATCATAAGATCAACTAGTCTGAATTCAACAAAATTTGCACTAAACATGCAGACGGGTCTCTCCTATCATATGGAAGAGTCAGAATGCAAATCTATTGAGGTTTAAAGGAATACTGTCCACATTTATAAAATGTTAAATTTGTAAGTTGAACCTTTATATTTGATTCAGACTTTTTGATAAAATCT
This sequence comes from Notospermus geniculatus, assembly GCA_002633025.1. Taxonomy (NCBI): domain Eukaryota; kingdom Metazoa; phylum Nemertea; class Pilidiophora; order Heteronemertea; family Lineidae; genus Notospermus; species Notospermus geniculatus. The sequence continues at coordinate 265,683 of NMRB01000750.1, read as the reverse complement.
CATATTGGAAAAATATAAATTAAAGACAGCAAGGTGTTGATCATAACTATGAACAAGAATTGTTCAACCTCCCTATCACCTGATGACATATCAAGCCATTCCTTGAAGATCGTCGCTGAAGATGCTTAGGGCATTGTTTACCATTACAAAACATGTTACTCCTGCTCCTAAGTTATCTAAAAAGGAACTTGATGATTAGCATTGTTGAGTGTGTTCTTCACTGCGTATCTGTCTGTCCTCCAACTTCCCTTTGAGTACATGCAGCTTTCCAAATACAAGTTAGAGGTACTGGTAATAGTAGGGAGTTTTCGCCAAGCCCCTGAAACGGCAACGTGAACGCCAAACCCATTGTTCGATATGCCACGAAGAGAGCACTGAACAAAAGGATAGACGTTCGCGTTGGTGTTTCAGCATCTTCGTTACCACTACGTTACATCGCACATCACCCTTCAAGAATATAGACCGGTCCACGGCGTAGCCGCTGCCTCTCGAAGAGGAGGCCAATCAGAACCGGTGTTGTAAAATTTCGTCGTGGTACAAATACTGGTAGCCGAAGACCCGATATAAAGTGCAATATGATTGGTTGACGGGTAAATTTGGCATCGTGCCAAGATACGCCGCAGACCGGTCTATTTCTCGAAGGGTGATGTGCGATGTAACGCAGTGGTGAGCAGATCGGCCTTCGATGATCAAGATGGCTGATCTGAAAACTGTTCCTAAAATAGCAGGTGTGCGAGTACCGTAGGCAATGTTTACAATGAAATGTCTCCATTTGCAGCAGCATTGCACTCCATTACAGGTAATAGTGTTAAATATCAGCATTTCTTCTATAAAGTTGTCCCAAAAATGCTTCATAAATCTAATAACCAAAAAATAAAGAGGTAAAAAATATATGCCTTTGACCTTGTTTCATTTTGAACAGTCATGGATGATATTTTTGGGACATACCGTACATTGCTTGTGTTTCTATTAATGGCTTGTGCGAACTGTAAAATGCATTGGATTTTGTTGCATTAAATCTTATTTGTGTCTTGATGTCATGATGGTTTTATACAGTGACAAGGTCTTATCCTCTGATTTCTCTCTTGAAATATCGATGTGCATGCAAGTGTCTTGATCTGGTGTTCCAGATGGATCTCTCTTATAATTGGTACGAAGTGACCTCTCTTTATGTGTATAAAGACTTCTCTGACAAGGATGGTGCAATCCACTAGACTGAAGGTACCTGTAATTTAAACCATTGTGTAATGGAAGTATTGATGCCAATATCCAACATAGAGCACAAAAAATGACACACAAAATGATAGTATAAGTAAATTTGTCTCTGAATTTCACAAATTTTCGACCCCAACCGGGGTCTTCCTCAGGCACTTTCTAGTAGAGAACCCAGAAGTGAGAGGGATCTTCTGGGATCTCTACTAGAAAGTGCCTGAGGAAGAGCCCGGTTGGGGTCGAAAATTTGTGAAATTCAGAGACGACTTTCTTCTACTATCGTTCAAGTGAAATCGATGTAGAAATCCTCAATGGCTTAGTTGGTTTGCCCTATCTACAATATCCATCTCTTGGTGCCCTGCTGATGTTCACACCATCAATTCAATATTCCTGCCGTTATACACCTTCCAAAACGCAGTGGTGTTTATAAAGATGCCATGGTGGTGCGGTTACTCAGGGCCTAGGACTAGGGGTGAGGGAGGTTCAATGCCTAATGTTGGCAAGGGAAATGATCATTTTTTGCCCTAGTTTCTAGTGAGTGCTGTTGTTCTAGTGCGGATTGAAATGAGTTGCTTGCTCATAATGACGGCAACTTTGTAATGTAGTGCATTAGTGCTGATCTCAAGCTTGTTAGAGTAAAGCGGCTGATCCACTGACGCGATTTGGCTTGAGACAGGGTTGCGATCCCTTACAATCACCTTTAAATAAGGACGTCCGATTGCCATATAAGGTGATCGCAAGGGATCGCAGCGCCGTCTCAAGCCAAAATCGCGACAGTGGATTCGCCGCTTTATGTGCATGATGAACTAACAGCAACCTGTGACCCCGGATATCAAGATTGGCCAAGACTAAAGCACAGTTCCAAGTATCTGTTCGTCTGCTCATCTCTAAGAAAGGAGGCTGGGGGCTTGAATCGTAACACTTCCGTGCGAAATGATTTGAATGCGCTTCTTTTTTTCAGACGTGTGAATTGTTTTGTCATATAAATATTACAGTACGTTGCACAATTGACCTCCCAGAATCCGCGTACCTTCCTAGGACGTGGCGCGGAAGGTAACCTTCAGTTCATCACGGATGGTACGGGTACGTCACGCGTCTCGGTTGCGTGACGTCGGGTGAATGACGTTACGTCGTCACTGCATGCCTTCCATGACGCCGCGCCACATCCTAGGAAGATACGAGGATGGTACGAGAATGACGCTGCATCTGGTACGCGGGTGGTGCGCGCCGCGGAAGGGAGGTCAATTGTGCAACGTACTGTATCTGTATGTTGTTCAAATTCATCTTCGTAATTGCAACTGTGCTTCTATGGTTAGTATCTGGTCTCTGTGAGCATTTCTTAAGATTATTACATGTATATGTTCCTATGCCTTTGTTTCTCACGTGTGGCTGGTTCTCTTCTAGTCAGTACTGATTGGCTTGTAGTCTATAAATTATGTGCATTTATTATGTAGATGTACTCTGCATTTCAGTTGGCAATGGTCAAAGATGCTAATAGCATGACATCCTTCGACGTGATTGGTTCATTTTGGTCTTCAGTTGGTATGAAATTGAGGAATCTAGTGTCATTACTCTGTTGATCTGATCATCCCAGACGTGTTCATTCATTGCGTTCATTTATGTCGAAATCCTCATCAAGGCCTCTAGGGTATAGTAAAGCTTACGTCAGCTTATATCAGCCCACGTGGATTAAGTTCCATTAGGTGACCTCATATCCTTTATCATGCGCCACTGGCTTAACACGGGTGCTGGGATTGGATGCAAGATGACTGCACGGGCATCTGGAATGAGGAGATTACCTGTTAACTGACCATATTGGTGATGTCACCTGCTGCTGATTGGAAGTGGCTGCCCCGTGATGGGCGTGCAGTATGACCGTTTCATTAAGTCGTATTGGATGGCGCATTTGAGTGCAGTGGTTCAGTGGCAAGAGTGTCGGACATGTTGGACTCATTACTGAATGGACATGGTTTCAATTCCATTGCCATTTTGTATGCACTGAACGAGTTTCTACTTTATAAGTGAGCTCCCCAGAAAGATTTCTGGAGAGACTGGGGGTAGATGAAGTTGGCTGATCTGATGCTAATAGGAGCTCTCAGTGAGTTGACCAATAGGTGTCACTACGGCCCAATTCAATGCATATAGCGGACCCATTCATTCTTAATCGAGCACCAATCACGTGGATTTTCCTGTATATTGGTCCGCTAGAACTTTGCTGCCATCTTTTGGCAATACGTGCAGCTTACTGCTCCTATTGCAGGGGATTTCGACCTATAAACCTAACTTTTACATTTAACTTCCCATTGGTCTTTTGCGTCCATGTAGTTCAGATATCGGAGTGGTGCAGGTGAGACATCGCGGCTGTCACCTCTGAGGTTCCAGGCACGTGTCCAGAGGGGGGTCCAGGGGGTCCGGTCACCTTGGTGTAATGATCATATCATACTAAAATTTGAGAAGAATTTGTTTGTTTGTCCGCTATTTTCTCCAAGACTGACGAACGGATCGCCGCCAAACTTGATATGCACATGCAGACAGACCAGGGAAGTGTCCTTACGAAGCCTAAATTTTGATATAATAATAATAATAATATATTGTATTATAGTGCCAAAACGATACATTTTCAAAGCACTTTGCATAAAGCTAGAAAGATGTGAAAAAGAGGTTTTCGAAATATTAAGATAGTAACAATGCTGTAGGCCTTTTGACATCATGAGGTCATCGAGATTTCCGTCGCGTTGTCCGTGATGTTGGCAACGTCATGTGACGAAATGACGTCATTATGGCCTCCTAGCGCTCCTAATGACATGACGCGTCTCGCATGAATTTAGTAGTTCCCCCACTATGCCCACTGAACGGGTATTGCCTAGTCGTAGAAATGTGTATTGGATAATTAGCACAAAAAAAACAAGCAGTCTGCACCACGTCCCCTGAAAGCCCCGCCAGTTCATGCAACGCATCTCATCAGAGACGTCACCAGCTTGACACAGGAGATGCATGATTCACGTCAATTTTTTCATCAATCCGAGACCCATTGTTGGCATCACTTCCGTTACAGGCTACGGATTCGGTCGCGTCCCTGGGTACATGTGACTCATAAAAATACAAGGTGAACAACCGAGGGGATCTCCTCTTATTTTCCACTGTACTCTTCATGAGAGGGATTGTTTAAGTCGATATGGTGATGTTCTTCTGCTACCCTTTCTGACTGGAGTGACACTAATAGAATATGTGTTTGGCTGTCACCATTGGAATGGTCACCATTGACAACTGTCACCATTGGCTTGAAATCAATTTGTGACCTGCTCTAGGAAAACTAGGCCCCTGTCGCAACCGAGGAAAGGGTTAATAATGGCCTTACAACACACTAGCTGGAAAGTACATAGTCGTGGACAGCAGTGATAATAAACTGTACTTCCACCTACATGTATCCCAAACCCACCAAAACCCCAGGTTTCTTGCACGTACACCTATTTTTTGCCATGTCTAATAGACCCATGTTTTAAACCCCGTGTTTATTAAACCCACTGAGCTCGCCGCGGCTAATTCAGATACGTGTGTCACCCGGGCTTTTAGATTGGTGTAAGCGCAAAAAACTCGGTAATTACTAGTTATAAAACCCGGCAACAGATAGCGCGGTATGTGTGTTGCGCACACGCTATAAACCAAAAACCCCACGAAATATGAGCCGCAAGTGCGACCTCTCTCGCCATGTTTAGTAACTAATGAAATTAGGTGTAAGCGCGTGGCGAATTTTTTTCAAGCACGGGGAAGACCCATGTCTCAAAAAACCCACCAATTTGGAATAGGTGGAACTAAGGCTATGGTTGAATAAACTGATAACCAATGATGATCTCTTGCGACAAGCGCCCTTTTGATGGAGTGGGGTTTAACCATTTCGCTAGCATAGACCGGATTATTCCAGTCCGTGGCGTCGTGGCACTCCCCAGGCGCAGGTCCAGGATTTTTGGCAGAGAGGTGTCAGGGCTGCTGAAGGCGGTCATCGCATACAAAAACAAACTACCATATGCATAAATATATTCGCGTATAAAAATTGCCGCGAAAATCGCGAAACCGCCACTCATACCGCGAAGTTAATTAGACACTAATATTATAATATTATTATTATTACTATTATATTATAATGTTATTACGCGAACATTATTATACGCGAAACGGTACATTGACACACCAATCGCGAAATATTTTGGCCGCGAATATTTTTATGCATATACGGTACATGTCTTTCTAAGGACTTAATGATGCAATGTTCAAGACTGATCGGGTAACTTCTGCGTACCATGATATTTAAAGTGGATTTGTAAATATGTTGTCATTGGTTGCAAGTAAATATTGTTCAGCGTTGACCTGATGTCTTCAATGTGAACAGAGAAGTCAAGGCCTTGCAGAGAAGTGAAATGTGTTAATGTGATATTTGAAAGTAATATGTTGAATCTGTTTCCATGACTATGGTGTCAATATTTACCGGTATTGGTTTGGAAGACTTGGCTCATCATGCTCAGCTAATCCTTCGAGGGTGAGCACTTGAGATTAACACAGATATTTGTTGCTGTCATTATGATAAGATTGTCAAAAAGGGCATCAACATCTTCAATTTCAAAGAGTGTCAGAAGTAGGCCTACCAGCAGAATATTATGAGAAATATGTCAATATTAGGCCTACATGAAAATTGACAGATAATATTTGTGAAAATTAACAGATGCTTGTATATCGTTGTCTTAGTGATGTAAGACAGTTGTTTGGATGCGTAGCAACAGGTTGTAAACAACTAACTTGTTTTAGCTCGCTATTTAATCCGAGTCCACATGGTGCAACCTCAGTTTCATCTCCCCTTCGAAACAAGCACAATATATTTGCTCCTGTGTCCTGCATATAATTCGACTCCTCCGAAATGCCATGGTACACATGCTTTGAGGTAGGTCCTTGTGTTGCAATCACCTTTGTGAGAGCAAATATTCTGAGACAGAGAAGGTAAGGCCAAAAAAATATTATCTGTTTCTTGTCCAGAAACTCAGCAGAAATTGAGGGGAGCATGCAACTTTTTTGTATTTTCAAAATATTTTTTTCCAGTTGTCTTCATGGATGGGGGGGGGGGATATTACCAGCAAACTATCTCTCTACATGTTTAAAGCACTTGTTTCATGAAAAATAAAGATGATTTCAAGTGACGAAGCATTTCTGTGCATTGTATAGAAGGCGCTGCTTAAGCAAAGTGAGAAAATTTGAAATTGTGAGAAAAAAAATTTCGATGCGAAGGGCTCAGGAATGATGCAAGCGCAGACAAGAAACAGATACTATTTTTTTGGCCTAAGCTCCAGAAGCCGTAAAACAGCAGTCTACTGAGATGCTACTGAAATGCATAACTAAGACCCTTAGCAAAAAAAAGAAACAATTTCCATACTTGTTTACGAAAATCTCATGTTGTTCTCCTCCCTCTTCATTCCTCAGTATCGCTTCACCCAGTTTCTCCGTGTGGTACAGCGCCCATCCTGTTCTCTTATTGGCTCCCTCCAGCAACCCCATAAAACCATAAACATAAGGCGATTCCCCAACCATAAAGACATTTCTGCAGTTATAAACCCATAGTCCTGATGTAAGGTCAGAGGCTAATTTGCCAATGTGGGTTGCGGTTGTTAAATGGTTTTAAATCATTGCAAATTGCTATGACAGTTTTATGGGGGTTTTAAGATCCAATTTACCAGTTATCTTCCTAAATTGTATTTTAATGTCAACCTGTTTAATTCCTACGGCCAGTAGAAGTCATCCTTGCCATGGCCACCTTCCGTCTTCTCCAAGTCTGACCGTCGTTTTCACTAAATCCCAGCTTCTTGCTTGCAAACTGACCAATCAGAATCAGTGTACATGATGTAACGTGCCGCCACTCATCGCTGTGATGTTCTGGCATTGTATTGATTAATTTATCCTGTCCATCCTGCAGCAGCAGCAGCCAGTGACGTGAGAGACATCTGGTGGTAGTTATCCAAACTACCGTGCTGAGTAATCGTGTAAAATTTCCAAGGTTGAGGTATTACTGGGGAGACGTGAATCAGGAGTATCTTTTAATACATATTGAGGAAGATGTATCCAAGGCATTCATTGGGTAGTTGGCCAAGGGGGCGAACCCTTCAGCCCGCTTACATCCCATGAGCCAATCTAGTGTTGACCTTCCCTCTGTTGTAACACTGATCATCAAGGGGGAGATCGTTATGGTTATGCCCACACTTTATTTTGGACATTGTGTCCAAATTCTGTGGTAGCCCTTTTGAACCCTCCAACATACAAAATGAAATTTGTGGGTCTTGCTGTCTTTGTGTCTACTTTTCTCTGGTGGGGTTCCAGTGTTCTTGTCAGAAATTTTTCCAAACAGGGTGGGATGATGGCATTTTCCTGTGATTTTAAGGCCCTGGATTTTCAACAGGGTGGGAGTGAAATTCAAACAGGGTGGTGTAATAGAAAATGCATTGCAAGTTATATTTTTAAACAGAGTGGTAAAAAATGAACAGGGTGGTAAAATGACCTTTGAATTTTGAACAGGGTGGTACATGTACCACCCTGTGAAACTTGCCTGGCTAGAACACTGCTGTTCAGTCCAGTCTCGCCCATTATGTAGGCCTAGTAGGTATCCGCCACAATGACTATACGTGCGGCAGTAACCCCATGCATGCGTTATGCACTGATCTTATCGTAGTCGTACGTAGTCGTCAGTAATACGTGGCGGATACCTACTAGGCCCTAAAATGACTTATTCAGGCACAAACTGTTAATGTCGTCTAAACCAGTGTACCCAGGTACGGAGTTAGGATGGTTAGCGGTGACGGTTAGGGTCGGGACTGGGTTTATAAGATTAGGGTAGAGGTCAGTGACAAGGGTTGAGGGTCAGGGTTAGGGTTAGGGTTAGGGGGTTGGGCTAGGAATTAGTGTGTAGGATCAGGACTCCAGCCTTATTCAGGGCTCCAGAAATTCACCAACAGGAAAAGCATGGCACATTCTTATCAGTTGGCAATAAGCACTAAATAATAATACAAATCAGAACTGTGCTATGGAGGAATTGGGCCATCCTGATGAATGTGACATTTAGTGAGGAGAGAGTTTGACTTATGGGTTCAACTGAAACTGTGTTGCAACAGTGCGCAATAAATTTGAAAGTGGCTCTAACTGGTGGCCTAATTGGCATTTTTTGTACACCAGTCTGAGATTATTACCAGATTAGGCCAAATAAAGTAATGTATTCGCTTCTTCACCTAATTCTTACATTGGGAGAATTGTTCAGAATTTGTGAACACAAATTGGGTCTGATTTAGTTTCATTTGCTGATTCTGCCTTACTGTCAAATTTCAGTGAGGAACCCGTGTGCCATTTATCCCGACAGGTCGGCGCTGCGAGCGGTGTGACTGAAGCGATGTCATTTTAAGTGTTGACGTCGCATCATGAAAAAATGAGCTGTACAATTTCCTACAGGAATAATGAGATAAAGACGTGGCCATTATCACCATCCTATCTCTTCATTTTAGGCCACATAAAATAAATAACTTGTTTCTCATCAGAACATTGGTGAAGGTAAGGTCCGTCAGGGCAATTTATATTTTATATTTTATATTTAAATTTCCAGGAATTTTACGGAGAAAGATCAGGGCAATTTATAATTTTCTTTTTGAAGAAAATGTACATCAAAGTACAACAGTTCGGGGTCATGAAGGTCGGTCCGGGAATAGGGAGACCACACACATGTGGCAAATTCAGGCCTGTCACAACTGTTTACAACCTGTCAGTGTCAGGTTGCCAGAAGTGACTTTTTACACATCATGCTGCCCTAGAAAATGAGTGTTTTTTATCTTTTAAAATACAAATTTGTATTCAGCTGTGTTTATTTTGTCAGGCCAGCCCATTTATAATNAGTTTTACAGGCTGTAGTATACAGTGTGTCTACCTTGCATTTTTTACCACTAATACTTTTTAATGAGGTGAATTTGCTTACAGTCTGTTTTGGCTTACGTGTCTGTATAAAGCATGTGCCTGAAACACTTCAAAGTCTACCAAAAGGTGGCTAGTGTTGTCTTTTTATCTGTATACACCGATTTCACATCTCAAACGATCGCCGCAGCGCCCCTGGGAGAATTTGGCTTGGCCACTTCCGTTTTCAACCTCGCTACCAGGAGTAAGGCAAATATTTCCTAGATCCAGGTTGAAAAAATGTGTTGGTTCCCGATACCGCCGCCAGGGATGGATCCCTGGTGGCGACATTGCGAACCAATGCACGCAATTCAACCTCGATCCAGGAATTTTTGGCCGTACTCCTGGTAGTGAGGTTGAAAACGGAAGTGACCAAGCCAAATTCTACCAGGGGCGCTGCGATCGTGCGAGATGTGAAATCGGTGCATTTAGCTGATTTGTCCATTCCATTCATGCCATTAGTGATAATTATTAGCAACTGTTCAACATAAATTTCCTATCACTTTCGGAATCATCTCAAATGCTCGTAGTCTACTGCCCCAGATGACAGAATTAGAGAAATAACACTCTTTTCATCGAGATAGATTCTCAACACTCATCCTCATCAATCTACAAACTTCAAAGGCGCCAATCAATAAACAGATATGGGTCTTTTCCAGCTGAGGCATTGTTTCCAGGCAGTTCAGTTTCGCTTTGATCTCCCTTGTGCCAAGTTCATGGGGCCAACCCATAGAAAGCTCAAAAAGATAGTTAGGCCCACCCCGCACTTCCAGATAGAAAAATTCGTGGTCAGTTGTGAAGACTATGGGCCGTATTCAAAAAGGGTGATCATCGCGCGATTACGACATAGAAGCGTGTAGCTTCACTAAATGCACACACTTCCAACATGCATTTGACGAAGTAACACACGTCGAACATCCTTTTTGAATATGGCCAACTTTTTGTCCCCAAATTTTCTCGTCATCTTCGAAGATCTTCAACAAAAAATTGGGGGCCTAGGCCAGTTCCAAGCCCCCCCCCCCGCCAGATCTGGCACATTATTCCTTAGAAATCGCATTCCTATTAAACTTGTCCGTACTTCTCAGATAGATCCGACCCGACTTAGTAGAACTTTGACTGAGTCGACCGTTTGATGTCAATATTGATGAGCGACTGATCTCTTTTTTTCTTTCTTACTACTATCATTATCATTGACATACATTGCGTGTTTCATCATAACAGGGCAAGATATGTTGTAAATATGCGGCAAGAAATTTTATGCCTATTGCGTGGCACATTCAAATTGGAACGCACTATAGCAATCGTGTTTTTTTAACAACTAAGTTTTTCATTTCTCGACCTATATTACATATGTGTTGTTATTATAGTTGTATGCAGACGGTCTGAGTGCTTGTTACGTTATTCAAGGGTGAAAATTTGAGATTCTGGACAATTTGTGGAAATCTTAAATGTGACTTGGAAAAATGGAGCGAAGGTTGATTTTTTTGGTTTCCATGGCAGCAGACTGTGCACAGTGCTAGTGTGCATTAGTTATGTCTGGATCTGTGCAGCGTAGATGCAGCGGAGGCAATAACTTGGTTGGATTGGCCTGTATGCCATCGTTGGAAACGATGCCGTGCATTTGATGCGGGTTTGCTGCAGCAGCGAAGGCAGCCTACATATAATTTATGCGGCACTGTGACAGTGGTGTAAAAAACTCGACAGTAAGACTGTGCGCTGTGTTGAGTAATAACCAAAGCAAACTGTGCAAATCAACTCGGAGGGTGGAACATGCGTGGACGAGACCGAGTCTGAATGTGGTTCTTACAAACACAGGTGGTTGGTTAATTGGAACGCTTCCTCTGTTTAAACTCAAGATGTGTTTGCACCGATAAAAGCAAGGATAAACTTCATTAGGAGTTTTAATGTTGATAGGCTATGAATGCTTACAAAATGCTCGAGGGACATGGCCTCATGGATTTTAAGAACTATCCCTTCAACGGCATCGATGCGGAATCGTTGCATCGGGCAAGATCAATGCTGCAAGCGCCGATTAAAGTTGAACCCGGGACGGAACAGGATCCGTGCGGCTATGCTTCTTCCTTCTTCTGGAACCTCGCTTACGTAAATATTATTATTATCATTATTATTAGCAACATTATAATTATTACCATCTTTCAACCATTTTGGTTTTTTTCTAGAAAAAAATCTTTTTTTAATAAATTTCTTTTAGTATCTTTTAAATGTTTTCAGTTTGTGGGGAATGTTCTAACGTAGGGGCCTAGGCCCATATTTCTTTTTAGGCAGAAATAAAAACTCAGTCCTTAAGTTTCCCGGGTGGGGGGGGGGGGGCTTTAGTGTTCCTCATGTTATTCTATGTTAAAACCCTGTGGTTCCCTAGTTTTCCTTCATACAATTACTAATTGATTTATTGCATCTGTTGGTTGGCCATCCCAATCTTGTCAACCGCATGAAACTCTGCAAAAAAGCCAAACGTTTTGGATGTTTCTCCCTTCACTCACTCATCCACCAATACATATATTCTTGATACAATTTATGTCGTCCATTCAACATCTACGCCTTTCTTCCCATCCTACATGTTTTTCTCATTCATGTAGCGATAGCATCAGATAGTAACAGTTAATTTTAATTAAGCCCCATTTCCCATTTTATGGTGTTCACATTCCAATGCATGCGCTGTGCATAAAAACGGCACAGAATAATCAATAAATGATATTGACCAGCATTCACGAGTCCCCGTCTTCCCAGCCTTCACCTCAGTGGGTCGTTCTACTCTGAATTAATCGTCCTATTTTAAAATACCAAATTGCGCATTTTTTGGGGCGGATTTGTGTCTAAAGATAGAATGATGTCGAACAATACACCGCATTGTGGATGAAATAACTCAGCTCGCCTAAACGAGTGTATGATTATGCTGTTCTCTACAGCTAACCCTTTATGGGCAGATAGTATTTTGAGATGATGGTGAAAAAAAGTTTGGTTTGTAAAAAAAAGTTGTCTGAGGCTCAAAATAGGTATAGGCCTACCATAAGAAGGGTCATTGTGAATGCTTTCCTAAGGATATGTTGTTGTACAGTATATGGTGAAAAAAAAGTTTGGTTCTCAAAAAAGTTGTCTGAGGCTCAAAATCGGTAGGCCCATACTGTAAAAAGGGTCATCGTGAATGCTTTCCTAAGGATAATGTTGTTGTATAGTATATTAATTACTTTGAATTCTTTTCTTTTTGAAGCTCATATTTCAGAAGTTTACTCTTACTTAACTCTTCAGGCTTTAAAGAGTTAACTCTGTAACTCTTCAGGCTTTAAAGAGTAACTCTTCAGGGTTTAAAGAGTTAACTCTCAGGCTTTAAAGAGTTAACTCTTCAGGCTTTAAAGAGTTACCGTAACTCTTCAGGCTTTAAAGAGTTAACTCTGTAACTCTTCAGGCTTTAAAGAGTTAACTCTTCAGGGTTTAAAGAGTTAACTCTTCAGGGTTTAAAGAGTTAACTCTTCAGTCTTTAAAGAGTTAACTCTTCAGGCTTTAAAGAGTTACCGTAACTCTTCAGGCTTTAAAGAGTTTTAAACTCTTCAGGCCTTAAAGAGTTAACCCACTACAACCTATGACATTATCCCCAGAAAAATACACAGATTTATACCAAGTTGTACTGCGTTTACTTCAGATTTTTATAGTCTGTATGGTACCTTCTATAGATAACCTTATAATCAAGGATTGTTGACTGGTTCCATAAGCATGTGCTTTCTATCACGTTTTCACTTTCGTTAAAGAATATGTTCACACTGAACTGAATGAGAGCAAGTCTGAAATTATCAAATAAGTTTGAAGACAAGTCTCAAAGGGTTTCCCTGCCCCACAAAATATGACTTCATGTCTTATACCGCCTAAGATGCCATCACCTGTGTTTCCGCCAGAGGGGAATACAGGGGGGTATATCCCCTCCTTAAAAAGTCAAAAATTATCAAAAGGTGGCAGTATGTAAAAGCAGGTAGTTATGGTGTAGCAGAATAGTGTCCCTGGGACGGACAGACAGACATTACGGTGGCAGAGCAGATCGGTTATAATTGCATCATGCTGGGATTTTTTTCCCGATAAACCACGTAAATGTTGACCTACAGTCATGTGTTCATGACTAAATGTCACTTGACTTTTAAAAAAAATTCAATTTTTAACATTCGCCAACTCGGAAAGTTCATCAAATGCGTAACTCCATTCATATATAAGATTCAAAATACTACCAAATTTCTAATTCACCAAAACAATCATGGTAATAAACATACATCAGATTAACCAATAGATAGAAACACGACCAATTATAAACCGAGCATTCTGATTGGTTAGACTCGATCACATGACACTGATGAGATAACATTTCTTCTGCTCGTTTTCTGTGCAAGTTTTTCAAAGAAGATGACAGAATTTTTCTGGATGCTGTAGAAATTTTTGCATCGTTCGTTTCACATCGCGAATCTTTTTTCGCGTTCGTGGTTTTTGAGGATTTTGTTTTTATATCTTAAATGCCAAAGGAAGTCCCGCCCTCGTGGTTTCGTGGAGGAGAATTATAACTTTGATTATGTTGAAGGGGAGAAGAAAAAGAAACAGGATTCGTTCTGTTTTGAATTCTAAAAATAGACTGAAAATTGTTTGAAGTTGGACCATTTGTTTCAGATTGGCAGATAAGACATTTCAGGATGATGGAATTGAATGACGAACCGGCAGAACTAGTCCGTGACGTGGCGCCGACGAAAAATTCAGTTAAAACTATGACGTCCAAAGTCAAGCCAACGCTATTCGCCATTTAATTCTGAAACTACACCCTACTTCTAGCCCTAATATACCTGAAGTAGTCCATTGAATTTCGAATTTTACATGTTCATCATCAAGTATAGGACTGACTCAATGTATCTGAATGTTTTCAAACGAAAATTCAACTGGAAACATGTTGAATTTCATCGATAAAATTAAAACTATTTTAGCGTAAACAACAAACCGAAGAGCAACGCCATTGATTCTGAATGACGCATGGCACATAACGTCACGAACGATGCGTGACGTCAGTGACGTTTTCAACGTCGCAACGCATGCGCTTTTGTGTTAAAACTGAGTTGTTCCGCAGCGCCTCCTTTGGGCACGCCAGTTCCTCATTGGATCGAATAAAGCTTGTTAATGAATTACAGCCGAAATAAAGGGAGTGTGAAAGCACATACCATCTGATGCACCTCCTGTCTGAGACCCTGTGTCCAAGAAGCCATGTCCCCCTGCAGGAGGGATGCCCCTGGAGAGCCTTGATAGCCGAGTGGTTATCACGTCCGCTCCGCAAGCGGTAGGTCCCGGGTTCGAATCCAGCCCACGCCATATGGGATTTCATTCCCGGCTCTTCACGTCCGTCGCATGGGACAGTAAGCCGTGGTGCCTTGTACCTTGTTTCTTTGCAAGGGCAAGTATAAAAGACCCCATCCAAGTGAGGAACATGAGTAGCTTCAGATGGCCTCTTCCGTACTTAGCAGGGCCAATAATGCTATGGCTTTGGCCCTAATGGCCCTAAAAATCAAATACAAAATACAAAAGGAGGGATGTCCCCTTAGCCCCAGTCACATATCCACCCCAGGGCCCGTACGGCGAGTAAAAACAGACATTTTGGCCAATTTCTACTGTGCCCTGAGTTTGATCCAGCCTACTTTCCGCCTATCTATGGAGGCGATTTCGGCATGATTCATCTAAGATCCAAGTTTCAGTCTCTAAAATCCGCAGCAATTAAGCCATTGGGTGGGGAAAATCGTACGGGGCCCGGTGCATTTTGTGACCTAGGCTTCAGAGGGGCTCACAGCTTTCCAAAAAGGTAGCTGAAGGAACTCTTCATGCTCGTAAATACTCCTGCCACAGAGGGGTATCACATTTTGAGCTCATCCCTGCCCCAACCGGTATCTCCACCTTCTACTGATTATCGTTGGACCTCGGGCACCAATTTAGTCATCTGAGTGCCGCTTGGCCCCCTAATTGCTACTCTCTCTCGATCTCTCAATGCCGGCTTTGTGAAGCATCATTTTGTGGTCACAGAGAGTCAATTGAATGGTCAGCGGCGAAAAATAACCGGAAACTTTGATGCGGTGCAGTAGTGGGGGCGGATCTCCCCTGGGGGTCTGGGTGCCACCTCGGTCCATCCCAGAACTTTTCATTGATAAGTGACACTCTGCTGTGCGGACTTGACTCTCGGACTTTCTGAATTTTGCTTATATCTGACTGTTCATAGCTGTATGATAAAACTGCTGAAAATTGCAGTTTTCAGAGTCGTTTTGGACAAGTTTATACCAAGTTTAAATGGTGTGTCAAAGTGGCGATGTTGGACATCAGTACATCTGAACATGGTTGGCTACAAACTCGTCCCCAGTGGGTTTACGTACCTACAACACCACTGGAAAGGGCTGCGGCCGGTACTAATTTAGAAATACTGTGCATGCGCATTGTTTACATCAGCGCATCGGTATATACTAATTTTGAGGCGAATCACACCGAGGCTGGCACTCGCAGCATGGTGTCAAATAGTTCCCAACTAACTATTCGTTGAAACTACTCTAATACTCAAACAACTTCATGTTTGGGGTATTATATGGCTTTTTAGGCATATTTGATATTTTTCAGTCATCAAAGAACAAAACATTGCGTGAAACAAATATTTTGGCACGCTGTCAGTGGTTGACCAGAAATTCTGGTCAAGTCGTAGCCCTTTCCAGAGATATCCTCCGATGAGGTAGATCTGGGTACGAGATTGGGTCGACTAGAGTATATGAATATGATAAAAACTTTATTTCCTACTTATCTGTTGAAAAATTTCAGTTTTCAGAGTTGTTTTGGACAAGTTTACCAAGTTCAAATGTCAAAATGTCGAAGTCGGACATCAGTATATCTAAACATGATGGGCTATTTAACTCATCTGCCCCCAGAGTCCAGCAGATGGCAACTTCTGTCAAAGGTTTCTCACATCCTATGGTGTCGATTGAAAAATATTTGAAGAAAGGTTGTTCCTATCAACCATCTGAAAAATATTTCTTCAAATTCTTTCCAATTCATCACCAAGCATTTTAGAAAACTTAGCAGAAGATACTGTCTGCTCCAACCTGGGGGTAGATGAGTTAAAGGGTTTTTGTGTTGAATTTGAATATATGATTAAAACGTCTTTCATATGGATGATTATATAATCACTTATTGTTTGGCATGATTCGTACATGTCATAGTGGGTTAAATTGGGTCACATATTTTGTGCCGAGTTAGCATAAAATATCCAGAAACCAGTTGTCAGAACGGCAAGCATGACTGTACCAATATTATGCTGACGTTCTAAGCTGCCTCCTTGCCATGCTGCACGAGTACCAGCTATTGATTCCATGGGTACCATTATTGGTTTGCCTGCATCAACTCGCAGCAAGAACACGCTACAAGGATGCGGAGACATCTGCCGTAAGTGGATCTTATGCGGCTGAAGGAATCTTAAGACGTCAGAAGGTGTTCTAACCCCACCAGTTAGCTTCTGTTTTCCTTGGCGGTCAACTTGCATTACGTGGTCAGTCTACACTTTGGGGGATGTGGGTTGAGGTGATCAAATTCAGACTGAAATATTGGCAGACATTTCACCTACATGTACATAGAGTCGTGGTCCTTTTAACCTCTTAACTGGGTACGGCGTATATTATGTCATTACGAAATCTGGGGAACCCCCAGAAACACCTGAAGTTCTCAGCTTGCGTAGGGCGTAATAGTACGCCCTGCAAGGAAATGGCGCTTCACAGTACGGACGACGTTATATCACGTCTTGAACCTTATGGGCCGTATGCACCAACGAAGATTATCTTGAACTCAGGTTGAGCCACAGCTTTTCAATTGTTCAGGTTTGCCAGAGCGTGATTTGACAATGGAAAAGTTGTGGCTAAACCTGATATCAAGATAATCTTCGTTGGTGCATACGGCCCTATGTGTCAAATACGTTTTTGGCAATTTTTTTTCGGAGAGAAAAATTTTAACTAAAAAAATACGCAGTTAAGGGGTTAAAATCTCTCCAATTGCTGAGGTGCATCTTAAGCTAGGATTATCCACCATTGATTTTCAAGCTGATTTTGCGTTGCGACTTGCTTTGTAACTGGGTTGCGTTGTAACTGGCCACTCGATCGCCGTAGTGGACTCACTGGACGTGATTTCCACCAACGGCGAAGATGTGGTCAATTTCAATCGGCAATCGGTCAGCGACCGGTATCAGTTCCTTGCGATCGTATTCAATCGCAGGTAGCAGGTTGCAAAGCAAGTCGCAATGCAGAAAATCAGCAGTGGATTCCAAGCTTTAGTAATCAAGGATCACGAAGGGATTTTGAGAAATGTATGGCTCAAGTCCTGGGGACCAGGGACAGATTTGTGCCTGAAGGGTCCAAAGGGTCCAAAGTTGATGGGTCGTTCATTCCTGTGATAAAGTGTAGTTCATGTCCTGAAGCTTTGGAGGGATGGGGTAAGGCCTAGAACCCTCTGTTGAATGTTTCAGATCTGGTATCAAACTCGTCCCCAGTGGGTTTACGCTCCTACAACACCACTGGAAAGGGCTGACGACTTCACGAATACTGCGCATGCGCGATATACTAATTTTGAGGCGAATCACACCGAGGCTGGCACCCGCGGCATGATGTTCCCACTAAACTATTCATTTGAAATTGCTCTAATACTCAAACAACTTCGTGTTTTGGGGGTACTATATGGCCTATTAGGCATATATGCTATTTTTCAGTCATTAAGAACTAAATATTGTGTGAAACAAACATTTTGGCATGCTGCCAGTGGTTGACCAGAAATTTTGGTCAAGTCGTAGCCTTTGCCAGACATATCCTCGGATGAGGTAGATCTGGGTACGAGATTGATCAGGTATTATAACACAGCCTGCTGAAAAATGAATTCTACAGGATTTCCCCATTATGAGAGTGTCTCTGATAAATTACCCAAATTGTGGTGGGATAACGTGAATGAACATTTTCTGATAATAATTTTTTGAGGGGGAGGAGCAATTTCATTAGTCGACGAATCACCAATACCTTCCCCTCTCCTCAATGACGCCATCTTTTTGAATTCGCTGTCAGAACTTCGCTGCCAGCGAGAGTACGATTCTGCACCAACGAACACCGAATATTGTTGCATCTAGCAACGGCTTGCCTCCGCCACATGGCACTGAAGCAGTTGCCATGGAAACGGGTTTGCTGTTTTCTCAGAAGCTGCTGTTTTGATGGATCAAAGGTGTATGCCTTCCCAATGCATTTTGAATGAATCGAAGGCTGATGCAGTGCAACCTGCATACGGCACATGTTATCCCCATAGATTATTTTTGAGCATAAAAAAGAAATTAATGAAAACTGCCGTATCAGAGAGCATCTCTCGCTGACAGAACACTTTCCACACAGAACTAAAAAAATTGGGACTTTTACGCTTAAAAAGTTTGACTGTCAAACTAAATCCTGGATACCAGGATACGATTTTAAAGGGACAATACCATAATTAGATAGCCACAGAAAAGAAGCAACAATTAGTAATTTCATTTTTCAACATATATACAAATATTCAAATCACAATGTGATTTGAATATTTGTATACATGTGTATATGTTGAAAAATGAAATTACTAATTGTTGCTTCTTTTCTGTGGCTATTTGGATATTTGAACTCTCTGCCAAAAGTGTACTACTCCATAATTAGATGTCTGCAGATACAAGTAATCATAAAGACATCAGCCCAAAAAGGTTTCACTGGTTTGCAACATTCTGAGAAAAACGTGATACCCAGAGAAATTTTCAACGAAACTTCTTCCAATTGTTTTATACGATAGCTACGGGTCTTCTCCATGATGTGTGAAAATTCCGTACGATTCCATTCAGTAGTTCTTGTGATATGGAACTTTTAGCAGACAGTACCCACGTGCACAGTGTGTCTCTCGGGTATCTGCTATACATTTAGATAGGCTACTGTACATATGTACAGGGATGTGACCAACAGGTTTATCCAGCCCTAGCACCTTTATGAATTGGTCGTTCTTCACAAATTTGGGCTCAGGGCTAGTGGATTGTTGTATGCTACGGACACCAACCCAAATTTGATTAGAAATATTATTTTAACATGAAAATTAGGGTGACAAGAGCCATCTGGTGAGTAAAACTTGAACAAATCGGACAAGAAACAGAGTGTGCTCAAGTGGTTTCTTTAGGGGTATGTCTTTATGAAGTAATTCATTTTGTGCCACATATTCTGTAGTTGTACCAGTGAATTTGTACCAAGATGCGAGGCCTAGTCATGCCTATTGTTTCTAACAAGTGTTCAGAAATTGATTATTTCATCAGCATGAAAGAAATCACAAAAAAAATCCCTCAGCAACATTGATTTTTACACAAGATAAAAATGATGAGATGTTTTGTTGAGAGTGCCGTATTAAAAGTTTTATTTCAATTATTGTGTGAGAGTGAATTGCTTGTGTCCCTCGATGTTTGTAGTTGATGAGAAATAATTCATTATTAAAAAAAATTTAGAAGGTTTAGAAATTAGTGTGGGGAGAGGAGAGTTGATGGCAATAATTTTACTGCTTTTGGAAATCATCTTTCTTTTAAGATGTTTTCAAATTCTACCACCAGAGTAGTGATAATGATCATACAGTCTTAAAGGTGCTCTAGTTCGAATTGTAAACATTACGGTTTGTTTATTTACATGGTTGATTATAATAATTATTTTTCCTCGGACAGGTGGCAGCACCGTGTATACCAAAACATTAATGTTATCTATTTTTATATCTATCTTGATAAATATTCTTGTAACTGAAATATATTTATGATTTTACGCTCAAAAACAAACAAAAAGTTGTGAAAGGCGAGATTTAATTCGATTTTATCTGATTTGTTACTACCAGAAGTTGCCAATAGGTGGCACACCGTAATGTTTACAATTCGAACTAGAGCAACTTTAAAGCCCCACTGTATTGAATTTTAATGATATTTTCAAAATGTTAGGAGAGTGCACGTAGAGGTCTCATAGCCTCGTGAAGGTCCCCAAAATGCCTGTCTGATACGTACTTCAGAGAATCAAGGCCTAGTTTTCAGCACGCATTGAAAAAAACTGCAGGGAGAGCTCTAATGTATTCAGATAGAGCGTAGTACATTTTGCACTACAATGACGTCGTGATGTCACGCACTGACGTCGAGAATCGCGGCAATGATTCGTGTTTTTCAAATTGAATACGAGGGGCTTTAAAGGAAGACCTCCATTCATTGTGTAAAATTTTGAATTTTTGAAATATCGTTAATATATTCAAATTCATTGATATCTGCAACATTTCATATTTTTTAAAAGCAGCAAACTCATCATTTTAAGTATTTTTATTGCATACTAAGGGGACCATTGCAGACAGCACATGTGCTCAGTGCATATTTATGAAGGTACAACGAATAGGCCTGTCACAGTATTAGCTCATTCACTACTAGACCGAACACTGTCCTGATTAAAAATACTAGGACAGACACAAGCAAATGCATAAACCATCATGGCGCCCGCTGGTCTATATTTAGCTCGGCGTCGTCTATTGCTCTTGGAGCTGTAGAATGACGTCACTCGCCGAGAAATCCAGCTCAGATCATTTGCTTTCACCGGTCTTCGAATGCAAGCTGCCCAGAAGACCAGGTACCAGTCTAGTCACCCTGTTGACACTAGTGACATCACAACTCATGGCAATAGTCTCCATGGATTGATAAAAATTCATAAGTTTACAATGAATGGAGTCTCCCTTTATTAAAGCACTTTACATACTAGCCCAGTCTTTCGAGAACCCGGGGGATGATGGAGCAGCTCCTGCAGTGCTGACTTGATCCTTTCAGGCCAGTTGAAAGTCCAGAATGGCGACTCAACCAGGGATCGAACCTGCGTCTTATCGACCAGAAGTCTGACACTCTAAACACTGCACCACCATGCCCTGCAGGTTAAAAAGTTAAAAGTTAAAGTTTGGGTTTATAGTCTGATGTCAACAATGGTTTTATAGGTGTCATCCGACTTTACACTTTAACCCCAGTCTATCCTGAAACCTTTCAGTAGAACTCAGATGAGCTGCTCATTCAGCGCTACAATCCAAGCATTTCCGACCGGTACCCATTTATACACCTGGGTGGAGAGAGGCCAGTGAGGCAAAGAGACTTGCCTAAAGTCTCACGCCCAGTGGGATTCGAACCCGGGACCCTCTGACCGCTAGTCGGAGACCCGAACCACTACACCATCGTGGCTCCCCACGGTTGTCAAATTTGTTCACTCTCCAGTTAAAATTTGGATGCGCTTTGTTGAGTCAATAGTAGAAGAAATTTTAGGTATTTTTAAGCTTGCACCACACGCCACCACTTTTATTGCTCGTACAGGCAATTTTCGTGGTCGGCAATTTTTGTGGCGGTTGCCGGTTTACAGCAGACATCACCACTCAGTGGTCTCGTGTGGTGCTGATGGCCACACATCACCACAACTGGCAACTACGAGCAATTTTTGTGGCGAGAAATCAAACCGGTTTGATTTTTGGCAACTTGTGGCAACTCGTGGTCACCACAGAATTTCCGTGGTGAGTGGTCGTTGCCGGCCACAGTACACTTGGCCATTTTCGTGGCGACCACGAAAATTGCCTCTATGAGCAACGAAAGTGGTGACGTGTGCTGCAGGCTTAACCCTTAGAGCACCATTACTGAGTATACTCGGTGCGACAATTCTCTTTTTTAGGACCGTTACCGAGTATACTTGGAAAAGGTCATAAAATTAAAATTTCAAAACACATGCATTTTTGGCAATTTTTTTCTTTTTTTCGGAAAAAAAATTTTTTCAAAAAAACCCCTGGTGACAGGGGAAGGAAAAGTTGAAAAAACACGGTGCTCTAAGGGTTAAACTACACCCTCCCTTCTTCCAAGCCTGATAGCTGCTCACCCTCTCCATGGTAATGTGTTTTGTGGCAGTTCTATTGCCTGATAATGACCCAGCTATCACGATAATATTTCTTGAGTGACTTAAGACATTCTTCATCATCTTCACTTAAATATCTCACAAAAAAATCCCAATTGACGTGCCAGGTACGAAATACAAAATATCGCACCAAGAAAACCCAGCTTCCTCCGTTATTAACTTATAGCAATCTGTAAAAAATACTCAAATATTTATCAATGGTTACATGATTTAAAAATGACTGATTACACATAAATATTCTCCAAGACAAAATCTCATAATTTCTCCACGATTTTTGCTTCTGTTTATGCAATAAATTACGCTTCCGACAACTTGTGTTCACATTATGTTGATAATGTTCGAGTCATCTAGTTCATTCGGGAGTAAAAACTAAGGGTCAGAATGAAATATTTTCGGCTTGACTTCGTGCGGGGCTTTTTTGTCTCGGATGTTTCTGATGCATTCCAGGATGTTTGGGTAAAAAGGGTAATAAGTGCTTATGTCAAATTGTGATGTCTGTTCATAAGCTAAGTGGTCCCCTCTCTCTCATATTGTCATATTTAATAGCCGTTTCCCAAAAAGTCAGTAAATAATATCAAAATTCAGCTGTCCTATATAAACCTAACACACTCTGTGAAAATCTTTCAGACAAATCTTTGGCCAACTTCATTTTGTGACCTGATCTAGCAAAAGTCGGCACATGTGGCAGCTAAAGAAAGGGTTAAAGCCCCGCTGTATTGAATTTTACGATATTTTCAAAATGTTAGGAGAGTGCACATAGAGGTCTCATGGCCCCCTTAGGTGCCCAAAATGCTTGCCTCCATACCAACTTCAGAGAATCAAGGCCTAGTTTTCAATGATGATCACTTACGACAAGCGCCCTCTAATGAGCGTTTACATATTTTGTTGTTATCTCCCCGCTTTTTGAAAAAAGTCGGGGAGATATTGTTTTACCCTCCGCCGTCAGTCCGGCTGTCCGTCCGGCTGTCCGTCCGGCTGTCCGTCCGTGTTGATAAATCGACCCTTGTGCAACAATTTTTCCCTACAGTTAGACCTTGTGGTTCAATTTTTTCATGTGAACATATGTGCAAAGGCAAGTCGTTTTATTTCGCTATATTACAACCCAGTGAATCATAATTTGTTATCACAAAAAAATAGGTGCAGAGGCAATTTATGTCCAACTTAAGTGCTCGGATTCCATTGACAAAATGGACGTCTGAGATCTTGTGCACCTGTGCACATGTGCACATGTGCTGACTTAAAAAGCCATCCCTGTGAATCTTCCTGGTGCAAATATTGTCCCTTGCCAGATCAGGAACATGACTGCTGCTTATTCAGTGCATTTGAAGGCCCATTAACAGATTTATTTCTTGTGCACCAATTTCTTCTGCACCAGTTTTTTTTCTTCTGCACCAATTTTCACATGTGCAGAAGACCATCTTATAAGAAATAGTATGTGCACAAGAAAAAAGATCCATAATCCCGATTCATCACTATAG